>CM054063.1:18241395-18641654 GCA_028641055.1 Alopecurus myosuroides
GAGTGTTCCCAAACCATAGGGTAACACACTTAAGGGTTTGATGATGCTCGGAGATCGTTTTAGGAATTATCGGAATTATGTATGTAAAGAAAAAGGGAACCCGTAAGAGTTAAGGAAAAGACTGGAAAAGTTCAGAGTAGTTCGGAAGGAGTTCCGGAGCCAAGGGAATTAAATAAATAAGTAAATATATTTATTTATCAATTTAATAATAAATAAAGGATAAAGAAAAAAGGGAGCAGCCCACCTGTTTGGGGCCCTCCCGGAGGAGAGGCCAATGAGGGGGACCTCGCACCCCCTTATTAGGCCCTGGGAGGCCCATGCGGCTAAGCCCTAGGGGCTGGTCGCACCACTCCCCCTCCTCCTCCTCCTTTATTTAGTCCCACATGGGGGGACTTGAGGGAATAGGCAGACCTCTTCCCCTCTATATAAAGAGAGGCATATTGACCCAAAAAATCTTCAGAAATTCACAGAAAATCGTGAGACCTCTCTTTAGCCCCAGTTGTCCACCTCCCCCTCTCTCACAGTCCGCGGCCCCAAGTTAGGGTTGCGCACGTGAGAGTTCACCTCCCCTCAGCACACCATCGTGCTGCGGGAATTCCGTCTAGGAGATCTACTTCTGCAACCTCTGAAAGTGCATGGTGCCCCATGTGTGGTTTTGGTAATAAATGACAATCCTTATGAACTAATGTTTGCATTGAGAAATACTTATAGATCTTGTCCATGGTAAAAATATTGGAGTTCATGTGTTGGAATCTAGAAGGCTACTGACCATTGTTATATTCAACATTTTATACGAAGAATGGTCATGTATAGAGTTGAGCATATTGCAAGTATGTCTTGAAGAAAAAGATTAGGTGGTATTTCATGATTATCTTCAATACATCATCAAATGAAGAGAGAAGAAAAGATACAACGTTGATCAAGTTTGTGATCAACACTCAAAGCTACAAGATGTACCAAGTGGGATTGTGTATCTCGCGGCATGATAAGAAATTGTCCATATAGCTTTGTGAAATGACCCATGATACGCGCGTGCGTGTGCGTGTGCGTGTGTGTGTGTGTGTGTGTGTGTGTGTGTGTGTGTGTGTGTGTGTGTGTGTGTGCGTGTGTGTGTGTGTGTGGCATTTCTATGTGTGGTTAGGTATCTTTCCATGGGAATGAATCAAAAGGAAGATTTCATATAGCCCATGGTCGATGACGTCAAGTGGTTTTCGTCTTCAAGATTGAGAAGTGGAAGCTCAAGAGAAGTGTCTCGAAGAAATCCTATGCTTGATGCTTGCCACCCATTTGTAGATAGTGGCCATATGAAGATTTGCGAAAAAGGTCTCTCCCATAGGGTGTATGGTTTGCAAGTCTTCATCCAAAAGAGCATGTGTTAGCAAGCACGATCAAGAAAGGAGATCCAACTTGAGAGAGTCAAGATCGTCATTATCTAGCTTAAATGAGGAATGCTCAAGGAAAATGTATGATCTTGATAGGTTTTATATTTTACCATTCTCATACTTTTGGGGAGATTGGGTTATAGGATCGATAGTCGTACTATCAAGAGGGGCTCTCGAGTGAGTAACTTCATCACATCTTTGTTGAGAGCTCAAACCTTTGCATACTTGGCATATCATATTTTTTGGTTTTTATTTTGCATTTATCCATGTGAGGATTTAGAGCTTGGTTCATCTCCCTGCCATGATCTAGTTCATTGAAAAACGGATTTCATATGCACATCTTGTGGCATTTTTGATGTTGGAGGTTTTACCGGCTTGTATTTTCTAGAAAGGTCACAATCTCTCCTTGTTGCTTCCTCCTCACATTATGGACTATGATATTTCTCTGGTAATCTTGTATAGCTCCTCGTTGCGATTCCAACAAGCCCAAGATCATCGAAAACAAACTCTGGATGAAATAGTTATTGTTGTTTTTGTTAGTCTATAAATCAAGATAATCCGGGGGGGGGGGATATTTTCCCCGGATTATTTGTGTGTGTGGGTGGGGTGATGACCCACAAGTATAGGGGGTGTATCGTAGTACTTTCGATAAATAAGAGTGTCGAACCCAACAAGGAGCAGAAGGTGTTGACAAGCAGGTTGGATAGAGAATTCACTGTAAACACTAGCAAACAAGTTTTTGGTGGTTTTTGATATAGCAAATAAATAAAGTGCGAGTAAAGAAAAGACAGTAAATATAATTGCAGCGAGTGGCCCAATCCTTTTGAGAGAAAAGGACAATCCGATTGTTCTACTTATGATTATCAAACGTTCTCGAGGACACATGGGAATTTCGTCAAGTGCTTTCGCTTCATACGATTGATTAATATTTATTGGTTCGTTAAGTGTTGTGTGGGTGAACCTATGATAATGCACCGCCCAACTAGGACTAATACATACTTGTGATTATACCCCTCGTAAGCATCCGCAAATACAACAAAGTAATTAAGATATATCTAACCACAACCTTAAAACTCCGAGATTCTACACTCCCTCGTGCATTGGTTTCCTAACGGGGGATTAGGTTTGTGTCACTCACGAAACCCCATAATTAGTAGCCAAATACACAATGCATCCTCCTAGGCAAATAAAGGCGAAGTATCATGTAGTCTATGTTCACATGACACCACTAGAAGAATAGCACCACAACTTAAATACCAAACCACTAGATATTACTTCAACATAATTCAACTACTAACATCATGACTTCTCCCATGTCCTCAAGAACTAAACTAACTACTCACAAGAAATCATATGGATCATAATCAAAGGTGATACAATGGATAATAACAATCTGGTTATAAATTGTAAACACCGATAAATCTCAGAAGTATCAACTACTAACAAGTAATCCACACCGGGAGAGAGATCTAGTGGAAAACAACGGTAAAGACCCCTAATTGTTACAGCGGGATGAAGGTGGATGAAGATTTGATGGTGCTGGTGGTGATTATGATGACGATGACGGTCTTGATGATGCCCGGAGCGATGACGGTGACGATGGCGATGATTCCCCCTCTTCGGGGAGGAATTTCCTCGGCAGATTTTTCCTGCCAGAGAGCTTTTCTCTCTCTGTCGTTTTCCGCCCCGAGGGGGCGGAGAAATAATTCTTCGATGATCTCCTGGAGCTTAGGGTTCCCTGGGGGTCAAGTACGCGAAAGGGGGCACCCCGAAGTGGGACAGGGGGCTAGACTACCCCCAGGCGCGGCCGGGGGGGCCTGGTGTGTGGGCCCCTGGTGCCCTTCTGGCTAGCTTCCTCCTCGATACTTCGAAGACTTCTCCGGTATCTCCCTCTTCTTCTGATCTTCTGAAATAGGGTATCTCGACAGTGCCTTTTCCATCAGATTTCTAGTCCCGGTGTTTATTCTCCAAAAATTATGAAACATGCAAAATAAGATGAGATAACATAAGCAATGCATCATAACATGACATATATCGATGAATAACAGAAAATAAAAAATATAAAATAGACGTATCAACTCCCCCAAGCTTAGACCTTGCTTGTCCCCAAGCGAAACTGAACTCAGTAAACATGACCACAGGTTTATGGAGTGAGGTGTCGATAAATAAAATACAGACAAGAAGCGTCACATCTAGCAAATCACAAGTCATTTTATACAACAACTTCCTCTCATATAATCAAACTTGAAACAAGTAGATGAAATCACAATAAAGGTGCAAAAGGAAATCCTAATTGGTGAAGGCAAACTTCGTTCTTGGTTAGAGAACAATTAACAATGTACTCATCTTTCGATTAGAGTCTTCATATTAGAGCTTATATTGCAGAGTTTATCATGCTCAATCATAACCGTCCCTTTCCAGTCATTGATAACTTTCAAAGTGATACTCATTCAGATAAGAACATTTGTACTAAACAAGGAAAAATAAAGAACACGATTGAGTAAATCAACATATAGATGGATGTATCACAACAACTCAAATGCTTGCTTAAGACAAAAAGGAGTAGGTTTACTGACTTAACATAAAGGTAAAAGATAGGCCCTTCGTAGAGGAAAGCAGGGATTAACTCATGTGCTAGAGCTTTTCATTTGATAAACTAAGTATTGAAAACAATTTTGAGAGTGGTGTATGTTTATGTCAACGAATGGCAACCAGAAAATACACTACGTCACAAGCCAACTAGACTTCACAAGAGCGGCTCCCATTGAAGGACGCAACTGGTATAGAAGGTCATCCCTGTTTCTCTTTTGTTTACACAATTATGCTTTGACTGATAAATCAGGGGCAAAAATAGCAAAGATAATTTGTATTATTATGTTTGGGGCTGGGCACCCCGCTGCCAGCTCTTCTAGCATTTGGATAAGCGGATGAAGCCACTAGTCCAGGCGTGTAAAGTCCAATCAACAAGTGAGATAAAGATTCTCTATTTGCGTCCTCATGAGCTAAAACATGGGCACAAAACATGTGTAATTTTGAAGGTTTTAACGGTAGCACACAAGCAATTTACTTGGAGTGGCGGTGAAATACCACATATAGGTAGGTATGGTGGACACAAAGTCATGGTTTTGGGGCTCAAGGTTTGGATGCACGAGAAGCATTCCCTCTCAGTACAGTTTTTTGGCTAGCAGCGCTGAGTAGGAAGCATAAGAGTTGAGGAAAAACAAACAAATATACATATGATAAAACCAATCATGCAATAATCCTTGAAGGTACAAACAATCTTACTTGAAAATACTAAGCTTATGAGCTAACAAGAAAGAAAGATCATGGAATAATATATCTACATGCAACTCCCTCTTTTCTACTTAAGTCTCAATGTATTGTTGCTACTGACCAGTGCTAAGTTTGCCAAAACCAACTAGATTAACTTGAAGCTCCAACATTGATACCAATACTAATAATAAGATCAACCATATAATAAAAATTGCACACTAAAATAAAGTGTAGAAAGTAGATGATGAAACTTCTCATTAATATTTCATTACGGAAACTCAAACCAAGGGATACAACGATAACCAACTAAAGAGTGATACTTCCATACTGCAAACCATCCTATATGATATTTCCTCTACTCATGATATGACTCTATTAAAAGGTAAAAAGGGTGAAAGATAAAGGTGTGATACCGCGGCACTCCCCCAATCTTGGAACAAGCCAAGGGTATGCCAATACCAATGACTAATTAATTCTTCGGTGGTGGTGGTGAGATTTTGTTGATCAAGGCATGAAAATGCGCCAACATCTCACGGAACCTATCGTTCTCCTATTGAAGTATCTCCACATCGATCTTTAGAGCTTGATACCGATCACAGAACTCATCGGCAACTCGAAGGGCTTCCTCTACTCCAGGGATGGGGCTGAGGCCCAAAACTGACATTCCTGGTCCTGCATGCTACAAGAAGGAACACTTCCATTGCTGCTTGATGATGTCCTCTTTGCTTCTCTCTTGACGCCATGATCCATGTTCTTGCGTTTAGGGCCTTGGAGATCATCTTCCATCGTCTCCTTCCCCTTGTTGTTGTTGGCGGAGGCCATGGTGCTTCTAAAACTGAAAAACCGATCCTGGCAGAAACACGTCAAAACGGAAACACGACGATAAAACTATATACATACCTCGGGGGGTCTGGGGGAGAGAGGGGGGTTAAATATAAAAAACATGCATAACGAAAGGAAAGTCCAGGTCGAAAACGAGTCGGAGAGGGGCTTCAGGGCGCCCACACCATAGAGTGGCGTGGCCAGGGGCGGGCCCACGCCCCCAGGTGGTGTGCTGCCCTCGGGCACCATCTCCTTCCCTTCTTCGGCTCGGTATTTGTCATATTTTCCAAAAACCAATAATTTATAACTTGGAAGATAATTTACGAACTTTTTCTTACCATAACTGTTACCTATTCGAAAAAGACTCTGCATATTCTGGAATCTTCCCTCTGATGAATTTCTCCGGAGTCATTACTTGAATAACATCAACATCTTCATCATAAGAATCCCAGAAAATAAAATGTTTGAGTATTTGCCCATTTACCACTTGTTTAGTGTTATCTTTGAGGAAATCAATTTTGATTGCACCCAAAAGATACCCTTCTTGAATAACATAAGGGCCTTCCCATCTCGAAAGTAATTTTCCTGCAAAAAAATCTGAGACGAGACCGATACAATAGAACTTTCTCACCAACATGAAACTCTCTTTTAAGAATTCTCCTATCATGCCATTGCTTAACTTTCTCTTCAAAGAGTCCAGAATTTTCATAAGCTTCACATCTCCATTTATCTAGATGATTCAAATCAAGCATTCTTTTCTTACTAGCAAGTTTAAAATATTTATTTAATTCTTTCACTGCACAATAAGCTTTGTGTTCTAATTCTAGAGGCAAGTGACAAGATTTTCCATAAAAAAATTTATAAGGAGACATACCCATAGGATTTTTATAAGCAGTTCTATAAGCCCATAAAGCATCATTCAACTTATCAGACCAATTCTTCCTAGATTTATTAACAATTTTTTGCAAGATAGATTTAATTTCTCTTTTTAATAATTCTACTTGCCCACTAGTTTGAGGAGGATAAGATGAGGCAATTCTATGATTAACATCATATTTAGCAAGGGTTTTTCTGAAACCACCATGAATAAAGTGAGAACCTCCATCAGTCATAAGATATCTAGGCACACCAAACCTAGGGAAAATAACATCTTTAGCATTTTTAAAGAGGTCTCACCATCAGCACTTTTTGTAGGTATAGCTTCTACCCACTTAGTAACATAATCAACATCAACAAGAATATGAGTGTAACCATTAGAAGGAGGAAAAGGACCCATAAAGTGAAATCCCCAATCAAAAGGTTCAATAACAGGAGAATAACTCATAGGCATTTCATTACGTCTAGAAATATTACCAACTCTTTGACATTAATCACAAGATAAAATAAATTTACGTGCATCTTGAAAGAGAGTAGGCCAATAGAAACCTGATTGTACAACCTTTTGTGTGGTTCTATCTCCAGCGTGATGTCCTCCATAAGCACTACCATGGCACTTTTTTCAATATTTCTCGTTGTTCATGATCTGGAACACATCTTATCATAATACCATCTACTCCTTCTTTATATAAGTGTGGGTTATCCCAAAAATAATGCCTCAAATCATAAAATAATTTTCTGCTTTGTTGAGCTGTAAATGTTGGAGGCAAATACTTGGAAGCAATAAAGTTACTATAATCAGCATACCATGGACTATCTTGGGAGTTTACCTTTATTGGAGCCAACTGTTCATTTGGAAAACTATCATTAACATGAACAGGGTCAAAAGCAATGTTTTCCAATCTAGAAAAGTTATCAGCAACAGGATTTTTAGCACCTTTCCTATCCAAAATATGCAAATCAAACTCTTGGAAAAGAAACAACCATCTAATAATCCTAGGCTTAGCATCTTTCTTTTCCATAAGGTATCTAATAGCAGCATGATCAGTATGAATAGTAACTTTTGAGTCAACAATATATGGTCTAAACTTATCACAAGCAAAGACTACAACTAAGAACTCTTTTTCAGTGGTAGCATAATTCTTTTGAGCATCTGATACGTCATAAACGTATCCTTAATTTCTGATGGTCCATGTTGTTTTCTTATTGTTTCCAACATGTTTGCTATACACTTAATGCCATTTTTATCGATTTTTCGGACTAACCTATTGACAAGATGCCACAGAGCTAGTCCATGTTTTCTGCTATTTTTAGTTTGAGAAAAGTTGTTCTAGAAATATTTTCGGAATTGGAAAATTCAAAAGCCGAAAGTCTTAGAAGTCCCGGCGGGTCCACGGAGTTCTAAAGAGACCCGGAGAGGGGCCACAGGGTGGCCACACCATAGGGTGGCGCGGGTCCCCTCCTGGCCGCGCCACCAGGTGATGTGGGCCCCATGGCCACCCCGGCATCGCCCTTTTGCCTATATATGCCCCCCGATGCATAAACCCTAAATGAATCGGCCTTTTCCACCAAAAACATCCGTAGCTACGCCGCCTCTGCCGACAAGTTTCGGGGGACAGTAATCTCTGTTCAGGCACCCTGCCAGGATAGGGAAGTGCCCCCGGAGCCATCTCCATCGACTCCACCGCCATCTTCATCGCTGTTGCTGTCTCCTATGATGAGGAGGGAGTAGTTCTCCCCCGGGATTGAGGGCTCTACCGGTAGCTATATGTTTCATCTCTCAATCCCATGGTGTGATCTTTATGTGATCGTGAGCTTTGTAATCTAGTTGAATTAGTAGATGTTACTCTTCATCTGTTATGCTACTCGAGTGGTTCTGTCATGAGATCTCCGTAAACACTGTCATCACGGTGTAATGGTGACAGTGTGTGCACCGTGTGGTTTAGCATGATATTTAAATCTTGTGTTGGATGACCCTATGAAATTGTGGCGTTTGTTTAGTACCTTCTAGGTCGCTCATAGTGACAGCGTGGGGATAACTAGACATGGGAATACAAACTTGAGGAATGCTTTTTGCATCCCTACGTAATGAATTGGTGTTCATCAACCGGAGAGTGGTTCGTTGTAGCATAGTGAAGAGAGCTATTTATGCATTCAATTATGTTATCATTGTTGAGAGTGTCCACTAATGAAAGTAGGATCCCTAGGCCTTGTTTCTAAGCATTGAAACACCATTAACATTCAGTTTTGCTACATGTTTGCTTGCTGCCATTTTTATTTCAGATTGCTATTATCACTTATACACATCCATATTACTTGTATTTCACTCTCTCTTCGCCGAACTAGTGCACCTCTACAACTAACAATTGTATTAGGTGTGTTGGGGACACAAGAGACTTCTTGTATCGTGATTGCAGGGTTGCTCGAGAGGGAAACCTTTGACATCTTCCTCCCTGAGTTCGATAAACCTTGGGTAATCCACTTAAGGGAAACTTGCTCCTGTTCTACAAACCTCTGCACTTGGAGGCCCAACACTGTCTACAAGAATAGAACCATGCGTAGACATCAGCAACATCAAGAGTCTTACTAGCATAATGAATAACATTCAATTTCTCATCTACTTGATGTCCAAGAACATAACCTACAGCAAAATCACTAGTATCACACATAATTTCAAAATGTAAATTCCAATCAGGTGGTTGAACAATAGGAGCAGTAGTTAAAGCCTTTTTTAAAGTTTCAAAAGCTTCCTTACAATCATCATCAAAAACAAAAGGTACGTCTTTTTGAAGAAGATTAGTAAGAGGCTTTGATATTTTAGAGAAATCTTTAATAAACTTCCTATAAAAACCAGCATGACCAAGAACACTTTAGCTCTACCAACTTCAATACCTCTTTCAGAAATTTTATGTCCAAGAACAATTCCTTCATTCACCATAAAGTGGCATTTCTCTCAGTTAAGAACAACATTAGTTTCCTCACATCTCTGCAAAACTTTATCAAGGTTGTGCAAGCAATTATCAAAAGAAGTACCACAGACGGAGAAATCGTCCATGAATACTTCAATAATTTCTTCACAAAACCATGAAAATAGTAGACATGCATATTTGAAACGTAGCAGGAGCATTACACAAACCAAAAGGCATACATCTATAAGAATAAGTACCATAAGGACAAGTAAAGTTTGTTTTCTCTTGATCTTGCTTCCTAGCAACAATTTGAGAAAACACAGAGTAACCATCAAAAAAGCAAAAATGAGTTTTCTTAGACAACCTCTCTAGCATTTGATCAATAAAAGGCAAAGGATAATCATCTTTCTTAGTAACCTTGTTAACTTTCCTAAAATCAAAGCACATTCTATAACCAACTCCTACTCTTTGAGGAATAAGCTCATTATTTTTATTAGGCACAACAGTCATTCCTCCCTTCTCAGGAACACAATGCACAGGGCTCACTCATCTACTATCAACAATTGGAAAAATAATACCAGCATCAAGGAGTTTTAATACCTCATTTCTTACCACTTCCTCCATCTTAAGAATTAAACAGCGTTGATGTTCAACTACTGGCTTTGCATGAGGTTCAATCTCAATAACATGGTGACATATAGAGGGAGAAATCCCCTTCAAATCATCAAGAGTATATCCAATAGCTCCACGGTGTTTCCTCAATATTCCCAATAATCTTTGCTCTTCTTCACCTGACAGTTTAGCACTAATAATAACATGATATATTTTCTTATCATCAATATAAGCATATTTAAGATCATCAGGCAAAGGTTTTAAATCAAAAACATGATCTTACTTGGGTAGTAATGTGGTACCCAAGTCTTCCACAGGTAAATTATGTTTCAGTATCACTGGTTGACGAAGAAGAATATCATCAATCTCATTTCTCTCTTCCATAAAGACCTCACTTTCATGGTCCTCCATATATTTCTGCAAAGCATTATTAGGAGCAAGAGCAATAGAGGCAAGCTGTTCAACTCTAAAATTCTCATTAGGCAATTCGGATTCATAAGGTGCTCTTGCAAATTTGGAGAAATTGAACTCATAAGATTTTAAATCAAATTTAGTCAATATCTTGTCCCTCTTACAATCTATAATAGCACCACAAGTGTTCAAGAAAGGTCTACCAAAAATAATAGGAAAAGTTTTAATAACGGCCTTAACAAGTACTAGATATTTAGTTTTACCACATAAAACTTCCACATCTCTAAGAATACGAATCAGAAAGACAGATTCTCTATTAGCAAGCTGAATAACCACATCAATATCCTCAAGCTCACAAGAACCAATTTCATGCATAATTTATTTATAAATCTCATAAGGAATAGCACTAGAACTTGCACCAATATCATACAAACCATAATAGCAATGATCACCAATCTTAACAAAAAGCACAGGAACACTAGCTTTCTTAGGTCTATTTGGATGTGAGACAATATTAGAAGTATCCTCACAAAAGACAATATGTTCATCCTCTACGTTTCCACAGATAAGGTCTTTCACTATTGCTACCGCAGGTTCAACAGTTATGTGTTCACCAGGTTTAATAGATTTCTTAATGCTCTTATTAACCACACTAGCCACAATAGAGTGTCTTTCACCTTAGCAGGGAAAGGCATTTTCTCAATATACTTCCATATTTCTAGCAGGAACAATATCTTTATAAGATGCATGGTACTTGTGATACCCCTTTTTAGGAATATCAAGATAGGAGGCAAAACCTTTAAGACAGTTTGCAAAGATTTGAGAATTAAGTCCACAAGCAGTACTAACATTAATGAAATAATCGGTTCCCATAAAAGCTTTAATGCATTCATAATGATAATTTATACCTGACTTTTTACCTTTGTCATTCTCCCATCATTCAGTGTTTTCTTGAATACGGTCAAGAAGATCCCATTTAGCTTCTTCCTTCATACGTGTGATTGGTCCAGAACAAGAAGCATCCAATAAATCCTTATCATGAAGAGAAAGCCTTGCATAAAGATTATTGATAATAATATTACTCGGAAGGTCATGAACGGGACATTTTAGCATTAATAACTTCATCCTCCCCCAAGCTTGAAAAATACTCTCTCCATCATGAGGCCAAAAATTATATATTCGATTCCGGTCTTTATGAATCTCACTAGGAGGATAGAATTTAGTATAAAAGAGAGGTACAATTTCCTCCCATCCCATAGATTCACCATTCTTCAGTATTTTGAACCATTCAGCGACTCTTCCTTTCAGCGATAAAGAGAATAATTTCCTTTTAACTTGATCCATTGTAATACCTGCACACCTGAATAACTCGCATAATTAATGTATAAAGAGCAAATGATCAGCGGGATGGACAGTTCCATCTCCATAATAGCAGTTATCCATTACACGTCCAACATATTTCATAGGTATTTTATAAGGATCTAATTCAGCAGATAACGGATCACCACTGCCCTGGAAGTGATAGTAGTAGTATCCCTACACAGAGAACCAAAAGAATTCTCCATAATTAAATAAAGCAGCAGACCGAAATAAAAACAACACTCACAGTAAAAGTTTCTCTTACCAATTCCACTTACCAATAGAGCTTCATTCCCCAACAACGGCGCCAGAAAATAGTCTTGATGACCCACAAGTATAGGGGGTGTATCGTAGTACTTTCGATAAATAAGAGTGTCGAACCCAACGAGGAGCAGGACGTGTTGACAAGCAGGTTGGATAGAGAATTCACTGTAAACACTAGCAAACAGGTTTTTGGTGGTTTTTGATATAGAAGATAAATAAAGTGCGAGTAAATAAAAGACAGTAAATATAATTAAAGCGAGTGGCCCAATCCTTTTGAGAGCAAAGGACAATCCGATTGTTCTACTTATGATTATCAAACGTTCTCGAGGACACATGGGAATTTCGTCAAGTGCTTTCGCTTCATACGTCTGATTAATATTTATTGGTTCGTTAAGTGTTGTGTGGATGAAACTATGCTAATGAACCTCCCAACTAGGACTAATACATACTTGTGATTATACCCCTCGTAAGAATTCGCAAATACAAGAAAGTAATTAAAATAAATCTAACCACAACCTTAAAACTCCGGGATTCTACACTCCCTCGTGCATTGGTTTCCTAATGGGGGTTTAGCTTTCTGTCACTCCGGAACCCCACAATTAGTAGCCAAATACACAATGCATCCTCCTAGGTCCATAAAGGTGAAGTATCATGTAGTCGACGTTCACATGACACCACTAGAAGAATAACACCACAACTTAAATATCAAACCACTAGATATTACTTCAACATAATTCAACTACTAACATCATGACTTCTCCCAGGTCCTCAAGAACTAAACTAACTACTCACAGGACATCATATGGATCATAATCAGAGATGATATAAGGGATAATAACAATCTGGTCATAAAGTCTAAACATCGATAAATCTCACAAGCATCAACTACTAACAAGTAATCCACACCGAGAGAGAGATCTAGTGGAAAACAACGGTAAAGACCCCTAATTGTTACAGCGGGATGAAGGTGTATGCATAGGTTGATGGTGCTGGTGGTGATGATGATGACGATGACAATCCTGATGATGCCCGAAGCGATGACGGTGACGATGGCGATGATTTCCCCTCTCCGAGGAGGAATTTCCCTGGCAGATTTTCCCCTGCCGGAGAGCTTTTCTCTCTTTGTTGTTTTCCGCCCAAGGCGGCGGCGGAATAATTCCTCGATGGTCCCCTGGGGCTTAGGGTTCCTTGAGTGTCAAGAATGCGAAAGGGGGCGCCCCGAAGTGGGCCAGGGGCCAGACCACCCCCATGCGCGACCAAGGGGGGGGGGTGGGCGCCAGATTGGTGGTGTGGGCCCCTGGTGCCCCCTCCGCGTGCCCTTCCAGCTAGCTTCCTCATCGGGACTTCTAAGATTTCTACGGTATCCCCCTCTTCTTCTGATCTTCTGAAATAGGGTATCTCGACGGTGCTTTTTCCATCAGATTTCTGGTCCCGGTGTTTATTCTCCAAAAATTATGAAACATGCAAAATAAGATGAAATAACAGAAGTAATGCATCACAACATGAAATATATCGATGAATAACAGAAAATAACAATATAAAATAGTGATGAAAAATGGACGTATCAGGGGGGGAGATATTTCGGTTCTACTGGCTGCAACGACTATTTTTGTGGGAGGGGCTATAAATACCCCTCCCCTTCTTCAACCTAAGGTCATCTTGTTTTCCCCTCTCTCTCCCACCATTGTTGACCTTGGAAAGCTTGCTCCCTCTCAATCCCTCATGTGATTCTTACGTATCTTTGAGGGAAAAGTTAGAGATGATCTAGATCTACATTTCTACCAATCCATCTCTCCTCTTTGTGAGGGCAACTTAGTAGATCTAGATCTTGGAGTTATTTTTTTATTCTCTCCTTTGTTCTTCCACAATCATCCCCCCATAAGCATTTTCTTCTTTGTTGGAATTGGAGAGTGAAGTATTTGAGCACTTGTGCTGTTGCCATTGCATTTGGTGCGTGTGTTTGCTCTCTCCACGTGGATTCGTGGAAGTGAAATTTTCTAACTTGTTACTCCTGGGTAATTGGACCCTAGACGACTTTGTGGTGTCCTTGGGAGCCTGCAATTCAGTCGTGGATGCATGCCCCAAGTTTTTGGTGACTTCAGGAGCCGCCAATTAAGTTGTGGATGGGTGCCTCAAGATTTATAGTTACCAGTAGTGGAAGGTGAACCAATCCTTTGTGGAGAGGTTCATTGGAGAATAGGGTGATGCCATTTGTGCCATTGAGTAGGCCTTTGTGGTGAGCTCACACCACTCCAACGAGATGTACTCCCTCAAAAGAAGGAACTCGAGAATACATCATCGTCTCCTTATGCCTCGGTTATTTCTATACCCGAGCTATTTAGTTATGCACTACTTTACATTGTGATAGCCTTCGTGCTTGAAGTTATATATCTTGCTATCACCTTGTTACTTGTCTTGCTTAGCATACGTTTTTGGTGCACATAGTTCAGTCTGTTTATTTAGATTGTGTGCTTGTGCAATTAAACACCTAGTTTATTTCCGCATTTAGCAAGCTTGAATCAGAAATAATTTAATCGCCTATTCACCCCCCTCTAGACAACATCGTTGTCCTTTTAATTTATGCTGGATCAGAGTACTGGGAGTCGTCGTCAAGCATCGTACGTGTGCAAGTACTCGGAGGCACTGCACTTGCGGCGCTAGCACCATCGTCCTTGCACCAGGGTCGTCATCAACATGCCAAGTTCTTCATGACCTTGAGGTCGACTGCATCGTCTTCCTCAGCAACGCTTGTGTGGGAGCGTAATACCCGTGTTTTGGTCTAAAAGAGGTATGTCACCGAAACAGTAACTATTACCGCATTACTGGAAGATAGATCTTGGCAAGTTTATGGAGTTCGTCGGTAGTATTTTTTTTTGTTATTCTGCTACGAACCTCTTCAGTGGTATCAAAACCGATCTATGTGTAGTATTGCTGGTACGGTTAGAACACATCTTGAATGTGGGCATCGATCCTATGAATTGTTACCGTATAGCGTGTACTTGTTCATACCGCGGTATTGTTGGATGAAGCGGCCCAGAACGACATTACGTGTATGCTTACGCAAGACTGGTTCCACAACTGACACATGGATTGTACCATGTATGTGGCTGTCGGGTGTCTGTCTCTCCTTCAATAGTTGGTACATGATACGTTGCAGACGTATCTATAATTTTTTATGACCCATGCTTGTTTTATAACCAATACCCTATGTTATTTTCATGTTTTCACATGTTTCCCTTTGTTTTTTTTGGATGATTTCACATACTAACCTATTAACAAGATGCCCCACGCCAGTTGATGTTTTATGTTGTTTTTTCTATTTCAGAAAAGTTCTTAAGGAAATACTCTCAGAAAGGGTTGAAAATCCACGGAGATCAATTTTTACCCGGAACAAAGACGAAGTCCAAGGGTAGCCAGGGGGCCACCAGGCGGGTGCCAGGCGCGGCCCCCCTAGGCCACGCTTGGTGGGCCTTGGCAGCTCCCGACACCGCTTCACGTGTCCCCTTCGCTTATAAATTGCCTTTAACCCTAAAATCACCGGGGACGAAGTTATTTTCCATGAAACATATAGAGAGGCGTCGTCACCTCGAAAGTACAATCTAGGGCTTTAGGAGTCCTGCTCCGGCACCCTGCCAAAGAGGGGGATCGTCACCGGAGGCCTCTACATCGCCATGATCGCCTCCAGACAGATGCGTGGGTACTTCATCTCGGAACTATAGGTCCATAACAGTAGCTAGATGGTTGTTCTGTCTGTTATTCCTCCATGTTTAGAGTCTCGTGAGCTGCCTCACATGATCTAGACCACCGTTATATAATTGTGCATGTTGTGCTTGTTGGGATCCGATGAACCATGAGATTATGATTATTTTGTTCATGTCAATCTGAGATGCTTCACTTATATTTATAGAGATTTCTAATCTTGTCTTTCAATGCTCTCCGGTGTTTATGGTTACCTTGGCCACGTAGTTGTTTTCACCTCCAAGAGAGGGTTTATATGCTAGATAGTGGGTTCATGCCTCCGTGTTGCCTGCGCTCGAGTGATACAAACGTGCGCGGAGGGGGGGATGTGATGTTTCCACTAGGGAGAAAAAACGATGCTCTTGTCTACGGATGGAAACCACTTCTCACATTACGTATTGATCTTAATGCATCTGTCTGTTGCACACATAGCAATGACTTCGGTGCTGCAACTTAATACCAATGAATTCGCTAGATAACTTTCTTGAGGTGGACTTTTAGATATGGTTGCATGATGGATAGCGGTCCATATGCCTTGATGTAATGCCTAAAATGTTAGAACTCGTGAACTTTATATCATAATAATAGTATTGTTATATGCTCATGATTTGTCAATTGCCCAGCTGTAATTTATTCACCCAACATGTTTGTTTTCCTTGGAGAGACACCACTAGTGAACCCATGGCCCCCGTTCCGATTTTCCTCATATTGCAAACCTTTTTTAAGCAATTACATTATTGTTTCCTCTCTTTACCGTTCTTACTTTTATTACTCTACAAGACTTTATATGTTTAATTCTCTTGTTTTCAGCAAGACCAGAAGATTGACAACCTTCCGGAAAGTTGGAGCAAGCGAGAGTTTGTTCTTGTGTGCAGATTCCATGCTTGTCCAACATCGCTAAACGACACCGTTGATACAAGCAACCTTCTTCAAGACTACGGAGTCCTACTGGTTCGATAATTCTGGTTCTATACTAGGGGAAAACTTACTCTAGACCACATCATACCTTCCACTTGGGGTCTCCCAACAAGCGTGTGATCACGTCAGCATCAAGTATTTTTTCTGGCGCTGGTGCCCGGGACTTATACCTTTCTGGAAGGGAGTCTCAGACTTCCACTCTCTTTCTTTTGTTTTGTTCTTGCTTAGTTTACTTTTGTTTAGTCTTGTTTTCTCTTTATCAAAAACCAAAAAAAAAAATAGTTCTCTAGTCTCTAGTTCTCTATTTGTGTTGTTAGTTTTTTTTGTGTTATCTTGCAAGCATGTGTATCAAAGATAATACCAAGCTTTGTGACTTTACTAGTACCAATAATAATTATTTCATATCCACACCAATTGCCCCACCTGTTGCTATAGTAGATTCCTATGAAATTAAACCTGCTTTGTTGAATCTTGTCATGAAAGATCAATTTTCTGGTATTGGAGAAGATGCTGCCTCTCATTTAAATAGCTTTGTTGACTTATGTGACATGCATAAATATAAAGATGTAGATGGTGATATTTTGAAATTAATATTGTTCCTTTTCTCCTTAAGAGGAAGAGCAAAGGAATGGTTATTGTCTTTGCCTAGAAATAGCATTAATTCTTGGACTAAATGCAAAGATGCTTTTATTGGGAAGTATTATCCACCTGCAAAAATTATACAACTCAGGAGTAACATTATGAACTTTAGACAAAATGATAATGAACATGTTGCTCAAGCTTGGGAAATAATGAAAATTAAGGTTAAGAATTGTCCCACACACGGACTAACTACGTGGATGGTTGTCCAAACTTTTTATGCAGGATTAAAATTTTCTTCAAGGAATTTATTGGATTCATCTGTGGGAGGAACCTTCATGAACCTCAGCTTAGGCTTAGAAAACAAGTTATTGGATTATCTAATGATTAACTATTCCCAATGGCACACAGAAAGGGATCCAACAGGTAAAAGGGTAAATTCTTCTGAGGATGTCTCTTCTTTGAGTGATAAAATTTATATGCTTGCTTCTTTGCTAGGTAAAAAAGTGTCAATAGATCCTAATAATTTTCCATTTAACTCTCTAGTTGCTAATGAGAATGATCAAATTGATGTGAATTTTATTGCTAGAAGAAATTTCAACAATAGTGCTTACAAGAATAACTTTGGTGGTAACAACTATAGGCCTGGGGGGTTTTGGTGTTTGTCGTGATCTTCATGACAAGCCAAGGTTGACTAAAAACGGATTTCATAAGAAAAACTTGTTGTGGTTTTGGTGGTTGAGGTTTAACCGATTGTTCTTTGTAGAGAGGTCACACCTTTCCCCATTTTGTTTTATGTTCCATTGTTGGACAATGCTATTTCTTTGCAAATATTTTGTAGTGCTCATTTTGGTGATTTGAACGATCCCAAGAACGTCAAAAATGGAGTTTGTATGCAGAAGTTATGGCACTTTTGTATCGATGTTCAGTCAGTCCGTATTAATCCGGGTTAATCCGACATTAATACGATATGCCGGATTGAATCTGGAATTTCCAAATTGAATCCGACATGCACATGAATCTGTATGTTAGCAACCGGATTAATCCGACATGCCAGATTGAATTCGTAATTTCCAGATTGAATCTGACATGGTCCATTCTAGCAGAAAAACGACTAGTATTTTAGGGGACCTATTTAAGGGGTTTTGTTTCCCATTGGTCCCTAATCTTTTTCAAGCACGGTTTCCCCTCTCTCTCCCACCATTTTTGACCCTAGAAAGCTTGCTCCTCTCTCATTTCGTCCCATGAATCTTGCATATCTTTGAGGGAAAAGTGAGAGGAAATCTAGATCTACATTTCTACCAATTCATCCCTCCTCTAAGTGAAGGGAACCTAAGAGATCTTGATATTGGATTTCTTGGTGTTTATCCACCTTTATTCTTGCTCTCTTAATTCCCCATAAGCTTTTTTCATTTGAATTTGAGAGTGAAGGATTTGAGCACTTGTGCTCTTGCCATTTGCATTAGTTGCACCGGTTTGCTCTCTCCATGAGGATTCATGGAAGTGGAAGTTTGCGAACTTGTTAATCTTGGGTCTTGGCACCTAGATGCGTGTGATACGTATCCAACGTATCTATAATTTTAGATGCTCCATGATGATATTATGCCAATTGCTACATGTTTTCTCCCTTCTTTATGTCATTTTTACATGTTTTCCGGACTAACCTATTAACAAGATGCCAAGTGCCAGTTCCCTGTTTTCTGCTGTTTTTGGTTTCAGAAAAGTTGTTTTGGAAATATTCTTGCAATTGGACCCCACAAAGCCCGAAGTGCCTATTTTCCCCCGAAGCATCCAGAAGACCGAAGAGGAGACGAAGAGGGGCATCAGGGGGCCCACACCATGGGGTGGCGCGCCCCTCTTGGCCGTGCCAGGGGGTGGTGTGGGCCCCCCAGGGCTCCACCGCCTTTGCCCTTTCGCCTATTTATTCCCCCGGATGGAAAACCCTAAACACCTGATCAAATATCCCCAAAAAGTTCCGCAGCCGCCTCACCGACAACCCTAGATTAGGGGGGTTCTGAAGCTGTCTCCGGCACCCTGCCAGAGAGGAAATCATCACCGGAGGCCTCTTCGTCACCATGCCTGCCTCCGGAGTGATGCGTGAGTAGTTCATCCTTGGACTACGGGTCCATAGCAGTAGCTAGATGGTTGTCTCCACCTCATATGCCTCCATGTTTAGATCTCGTGAGCTGCCTAACATGATCGAGATTGATCTTATGTAACTCTATGTGCTGTGTTTTCTGGGATCCGATGAATATTGAACTTATGCCAAGTTGATTATAGTCTTTATTGCATATGTTATTTGTGATCTTGCATGCTTTCCGTTGCTAGTGGTTACTCTGGCCAAGTAGTTGCTAGTGACTCCAAGAGGGAGTATTTATGCTCGATAGTGGGATCATGCCTCCTTTTCGCCTTGCTGGAGTGACAGAAACGTGAAGGGGGAGGATGTGATGTTGCCACTAGGGAGAAAACAGATGTGAGAGTGCCTGCATGTACAATCATTGCTTACATTACACAAATTGTTTAATGCAGTTATCTGTTGCTTGCAACTTAATACCTAAGGGGGTTCGGATGATAACCTGAGGGTGGATTATTAGTCATAGATGCAGTTGGATTACGGTCTATGTATATTGTTGTAATGCCCGCACTAGATATCATAGTAGTAATCATCTCATGAATGTGCACTACGGTGCAACCTCTATTTGTAAATTGCCTAGCTATAATTTGTTCACCCAGCATGCTATCTTGTATGGTGAGACACCAGTCAGGCTGCACGTAGGAGCGGGCTGCCCGCGAGGCCTCCTAATTTCTCCCACATAGAACTGTACGTGGACGCCCGCGGGCGAGAGAAAAAGTTATGCGGGACTGCCACCTTCAACCGCATAGCCCACTTAAAACCCGCGTAGCCCACATACTGAGAAAGAGCAGAGATGCTGATGTCTCTTGAAGCGCCAAGCTTTCGGGCGCTGCGGCCGGAACGCTGTCTTCTAGCTTCACCACTAGTTGCTACAACTGCGCCGGAGTGTAGCTCCACCTGCTTCATACCCGCCCTGTCTCTGCACTCCTCTGCCCAAGGAGGCTCAAGCCTCAAGGATTAGGACACGCCTATGGTTACGCAGGACAAATCTATAATGGAACGAACTGACAAAGCCGACGCCGGCAAGAATAACCACAACTCCCACAGCCTAAGTGAAATTAATAGAGTTGGACCTGAAGCACGGCAGGTTGGGCGAGTTTTGCGTCGCGGCGGACAGACAAGGTATCGGCTCTCGGTAGGCGTGCGCCGGCGAAGAGGTCGCCCACTTGTGCCGCCGTTGTGCTTGCACCTCATGTGCCCGGTTGCGGTGTCCTCGCACGTCATGCGTATATACGTCTAGCTGCTCGCACCGTTTCTACACGACTGTTAACACAGGATACGTAGCAAGTAGCATACGTAAACGTTAATATGCTAACATAATGGCAGAGTTCTGCGTATATGTGATCATTATGTGGGTAAACGCGAGCGCCGCATAAGTACGCATAACTTTTGGCGGGCTACCGCGAGCGTCCCTCTTATACATGGTGGGCACATGCGTCGCATAAGAGCGCTCCCGCGTACAGTCCCACATGCACCCTGAGACACCACTAGTGAACCTATGAACCCCGGTCCATTTTCTTACACTGTTAAACAAGCCTCTACAATTTACTGCTTTCTTTACTTACTGCAAGCATACACCATATTCCACACTATACGTCTAATCTTTGTTTTCAGCAAGACCGGTGAGATTGACAACCTCACTGTACCGTTGGGACAAAGTGTTTTGGTTGTGTTGTGTGCAGGTTCCACGTTGTTGCTGACACCGGTGAGCCATCACCACCGTCAGTGGCATCAACCTTCCGAAGGTCCTATTTCTCCTACTGGATTGATAACCTTGGTTCTTAACTAAGGGGAAAACTCCTACCGCTGTGATCATCACACCCTCCTCTTGGGGTATCCCAACGAGTGCAAGATCTACACCATCAATGACTTTTCTGGCGCCGTTGCCGGGGAGGAAGAAGTCTTCTGGCAAGGGGAGTCTCTCACCCTCAACCTCTTTATTTTGTTTATTGTCTTGTTTTTATTTTTTGTCTTGTTTTGCTTATTTATATCAAAACATAAAAAAAAATTAGTTTACTTCGTAGCATAGAAAGCAACTCAAGTATTTTCAAGTGAAGCATTCACTTGCTATTTTTGCTTTATCCTGCTTGCTATCAATGCTTGATGTCTTTGAAACTAGATCTTTTAGGCAAGGTGGGTTCACAGATGAACAACAAAAACATTATAAGGAACACCGCTTGTCACAAAAAGGGATACACTTATGGGAGAAAATTAATAAATTGCATGACTATGCTAAAAACTTGTGCTCCACCTATAATGTTACTTATTGCTTTGATAAATCTTGCTGCTGTAGGAGGTATAAACACATCCCTTTTCAATGTGAGTATAATGATAATGTTACCATATCTTCTTATGTTAAGGGAAATTATGAATTATATGATGTGGAACAAATTGAAAAATTTATTGCTTGGAAGGGTGCATTCGAAATTGCCTATTTGCTTGAAAGTATTGATGATGCACCTTATAAATATGAGATTTATGCTATACTTGAATATTGCTTTGGTAATTACAAGGATTGTAATTACTACATAATGGAATATCTTAATAAATTCTCTCAACCTAAGGAAGTAACTGATGCTTTGCAGGAGCTTATGGAAGAAGAAATTGCTGAATCTGGAAGCTCATTGGATGAAAAAGAGGAAGAAGAATGGAGCTACCCATGTCTACCTCGCAATGATCGTAACTCTTTAACTCATACATTGTTTGATGAAATGGATACTTGCTGTACTTGTGACCTTGATAATGAAACTTGTGAGAATGATCTTGCTACTGTTATTTATGATAATCCATGCTACTTGGATGAATGCTATGATAATCCTCTATTTATTCCAACTATTGGTATGCATGATAATGAGGAAGTTTGTTTCGAAAATTTATATGATAATACTCTTGATGATGGTCCTATGTTACTTGATGTTATAAATTATAATGCTGCTGAAAATAGGATTGCTATAATGTGTCCTATACCTTTTAAGAGTGATCAATCATCTTTTTTTTCTACTGCTAAAAGTGGAAAAAAGAAGAACTGATTTTAAATTTTGATCCCACTATTTTTGAGCTTGATATGAATTGTGTGCTTTTAGACCATGACAAACATGCTTTATGTGATAATTATATTCTTGAGTTTTTTCATCATGCTACTGAAAATTATTATGAGAGAGGAAAATATGGTTGTAGTAATTTTCATGTTACTAAAACACCTCTCTTTTTGTTGAAAGTTTTGAAGTTGCTCTTGTTCTACCTTCCCACGATTTCTAGTTTGAGTTTCCTTAATTTATTTCTTTACAAGATTCGTATGCATAGGAAGTGGGTTAGACTTAAATTAATTTTATACTTTCTTCTTGATTCTCTCTTTTTCTTAATTCATATTTCTTATGTGAGCATCTTTGTTTTTTATGCCTAGCTGAAAGGCGTTAAAGAAAAGCGCTACCGGGAGACAACCCGTTTTTTTTTTTCTGTTTTCAACCCGTTTTCCTTCATTTTCTTTTGTGTGATTTGCACCTGGGTGTTGTCTGATTCCTTAGCAACTCCTCTGTATCTTTTATTTTGAGTGTTTTTGAGACAAGTAAAGCCTCTAGCGGAAAGTTGAGGCTATATTTCGGATTTCTGCGCAGGAAACAGATTTCTGCTGTCCACTGTTTATTCTGTATAAAATCACAGAAAATTCAAAATGACCTGAGTTTTTTTGTGCGTAATACTGGACTGTATACGCCACTTTTCTTAGTTGACCACTTTTGATTTGAGCAACAGAAGATTTTCGAACAAAATCATCTTTACCTGCTGTCCTGTTTTGACAGATTTCTGCCAATAATTGCATTTGCATCTTAATCGCTTTCTTTTGGTGTTCTTTTGAGAAAAAAGTTTTAAAAGAAATTGTGACAGTATCTAATGTGTTTTTGAGTGTTAGACTTGTTTTGAAACTGAACCATGTGAATTTATTATTTCGATTGCACTAACGTTGCTAATGAAGATTGTGAGAAGTTTGGCGTGAAGGAAGTTTTCAAGGGTCAAGAGAAGAGGATGATATGATGTGATCAATAAGAGTGAAGAGCCTAAGATTGGGGATGCCACGGTGGTACATTCCAGCAAATTCCAAGAAGACTCAAGCTTCTAATCTTGGGGATGCCCAAGGCATCCCCTTCTTCATTAACAAATTATCAGGTCACTTCTAGTGAAACTATATTTTTATTTGGTCACATATTATGTGCTTTACTTGGAGCGTCTGTTATTTTTTCTTTAAGTTTGTTTTTGGTTTTTCTTTCAGTTTGTTTTTACTTTTTCAATAAACTTGGTTGGACCCCAGCATTTCTTTTTGGATAGTGACACACTCCACTTTTTCATGGGAATACTTTGTATTCTTAATTTTTGTCTGGTTGTTGCATTTATTTAGCTCCTGTTTTGCATGCATCTCTTATTAGAGCTGTTATTTTTAGTAGTGTTTTGTGAGTACTCTCATGTTTGCTTGCTGTAGCATTTAGAGAGTTTTTATTAAAACATATCTTGTATGGTGCTTGTTGGGAGAAGAAACTGCTGCTTAAAGTAGATTTTATAACGGTGCAAGTAGAAGCTTGTATAGACTGTTTCTAGAACTTTTTCATGCCATGCTAAATGTTATTTTAGTTCTAAAGAATTTTGATGTTGAGTAGCATGAATATCCTCAAATAGCTGAGAGTGTTTAATATGTCATTGAAAGATTCATGAGTTGTTCTTGTCATAAGGAAGCATAAAATTTTGGTATTCTCTTTCGAATGTTTTATTTGGTTGACTTGGCGCATGCTCACACCATTTTTATGCCTACAAACCAGTCATGAACAGATTCCATGACCACTTACTTTTTGAACTATGCTACCTCTTAAACTTTAATTAATGATGTTTATGTCGCTATGCATGATTATGGCTCTTATGCTCTCTTTATTTGTCGCTCCTAGACTTTTGCTAGCCTCCACCTGTACTGAGTATGAGCTCTACTCATGCATCCAACTCCCTTAAACCAAAGTATTCCCCATTGTGTCCACCATACCTACCTACATGTGATATTTAACTGACACTCCAAGTAAATTGCTCATGTCTTACCTTTAAAACCTTCAAAATTATTCCTGCTTTATGTTCTTATTTTTGCTCATGAGGACGTTAATAGAGAATCTTTATCTCACTTGTTGATTGGATTTCACACCCTGGACTAGTGGCTTCATCCGCTTATCCAAATGATAGAAGAGCTGGCAGCGGGGTGCCCAGCCCCAAATTAATACACACAAAATCTCTTCACTATTTTTGCCCCTGAATTATCAATCAAAGCATAATTGTGTATTCAAAAGAGAAAGAGAGACGACCTTCTACCTAGATGCGTCCTTCACGTGGGATCCTCTCTTGTGAATCCAGTTGGCTTGTGACGTACTGTATTTTCTGTTTACCATTCGTTGACATTATCATACATCTCCCAAAATATAGACACTCCTCCATGGTATGTGATTGTTAGCCATGGTTTGTGAAAGATGGATCGGAGGAGTGTCAAACTTTTAATACCTCTGTTTAATAAAATAAAAAGCTCTAGCACATGAGTGATCCCTGCTTCTCTCCGCGAAGGGCCTTTCTTTTACTTTTATGTTGAGTCTCCATCTTCTAACTTTATGCACAGTTGAGAGAGCATTTTTGCCATTCTTAGTTCTACGTGCATTGTCTTATAAACATCAATAATTACTTCATGATGTGATATCATTTGTTTTTAAATTATTTGCTCTAGTCTTCCTCATGAACTTTCAAGGTGTCCTCGCATTTATGTTTTGCCCACTCTTAAGGACTAGCGAAATATCACTTTGCCATGCTTTCTCTATACCTGAAATAGACATTTATCTTTCTTTGCATTATTTCTCATGATCCTTTATTTGAGATACTCTTCATGATGACAAGTGATTGCTTTGCTTTATAATTAAAGTTCTATTTATCATGTTTGTGTTTGAAGTTCCATGATCTCAGCTTGCATATGCCTTTACATTTTTATGATCAAGATAATGTTAGTAGCATGTCACCTCAGAAATTATTGTTTTATCGTTTACCTACTCGAGGACGAGTAGGAACTAAGCTTGGGGACGCTTGATACATCTCCAACATATCTATAATTTCTGATGCTCCGTAGGGTCCATAGCAGTAGGGTCCATAGCAGTAGCTAGATGGTTGTCTCCTCCTCATATGCCTCCATGTTTAGATCTCGCGAGCTTCCTAACATGATCGAGATTGATCTTATGTAACTCTATGTGCTGTGTTGGCTAGGATCCGATGAATATTGAACTTATGCCAAGTTGATTATAGTCTTTATTGCATATGTTATTTGTGATCTTGCATACTTTCCGTTGCTAGTGGTTGCTCTGGCCAAGTAGTTGCTAGTGACTCCAAGAGGGACAATTTATGCTCGATAGTGGGTTAATGCCTCCTTTTCCCCTTGCTCGAGTGACAGAAACGTGAAGGGGGAGGATGTGCTATTGGCACTAGGGAGAAAACAACGGTGAGAGTGCCTGCGTGTACAATCATTGCTTACATTACACACTGTTTAATGCAGTTATCTGTTGCTTGCAACTTAATACCTAAGGGGGTTCGGATGATAACCCGAGGGTGGATTATTAGTCATAGACACAGTTGGATTACGGTATATGTATATTGTTGTAATGCCCGCACTAAATATCACAGTAGTCATCATGTCATGAATGTCACTAGTAGAAAAAGTCCTATCTGTGGCGCACCAAATTGAGATTCTGTGGCGCACCTAGGAGCCACAGGGGTGCGCCACAGAATTCACGCCATAGAAATTTTTTCTGTGGCGCACCGTGGCCGTGCGCCACAGAAATGTCAATTCTGTGGCGCACCTCAGCCGTGCGCCACAGAAATTTGCAATTCTGTGGCGCACCAAGGGGGGGTGCGCCACAGAATTTTTTTTTGAATTTCAAAAAAAAAGGCGGCCAGATCTGGCCGCGGGGATTTTTCGAAATTTTGAAATTTCGCCGGATTTCGTCGGATGCTCGCCGGAGTTGGTGGGTGGAGGATGGGGGTCACCGGAGTTGGAAAGCCTTCCATATTTATTACACTAGTGAACCTATGAACCCCGGTCCATTTTCTTACACTGTTAAACAAGCCTATACAATTTTCTGCTTTCTTTACTTACTGAAAGCATACACCATTTTCCACACTATACGTCCAATCTTTGTTTTCAACAAGACCGATGAGATTGACAACCTCACTGTACCATTGGGACAAAGTATTTTGGTTGTGTGCAGGTTCCACGTTGTTGCTGACACCGGTGAGCCATCACTAGGGCTGTCAAAAAAGTTCGGGCTCGACAAACTGTGCGAGCTCGGCTTGCTAACAGCTCGGCTCGTGCTCGGCTCGAGGCTCTAACAAACCAAACTCGAGCCTGTTATCAAGCTCGCGAGCTTTGACGAGTCAAACTCGAACAGTTCGATATGGCTCGGTATCCCCAAAATATGTGAAACAAATGGCCGCATGGCGTTTGTAGAATTTGTGATCAGGCACTCACGTGTCTTTTTTTGAAGCCCAATAACAAAAAGCCCATGTGCCGGAGATGGACAGTCAGCGGGAAACCATATATATTCTAATCAGATCCCTAATTTCATCCCCGGCCGTAATCCCCTGCCTTATCCGCCGCTAGCGACTCCATCGAGATGGTACCGTCGGCGACGCCTTGCCTGCCTCTGTGAACCCCACGCTGACTCCGACGCCGCCCTACTTCCAATCCGCCGTTCTCTTCCTCTGATCTGCACGCCAGACGGCCAGACCTGACGCCACAAGCTAAACTGATCTGCTCGCTGCTGCATCGATCGGGAGATCAGGAGATCCCTAGTCCAGGTCTGTAGTAGACTAGTAGTTTCGTCATGCACTTGTTTCTAGTTTTCCCATTAAAAAATATATTATATTAGTACATCTTGCATCTAGCCTTGCTCTTGCAATAACGATTACATCAGACTAGTTAGGTCCTACGTACCTCTGATTGAACTGGAATAAGATGTAAACAGTACGTACATGTAGCTTTTGAAATATATGCACAGATGCACTGGACAATGAAATTGTCTTTTCCCGTGATGTATGTTTTTTGTACGAAAATGTGATGCCTTGATTATCCTAATGCCACGATATTTGACATGCAGTATTGCAGTATGACCTTGTCAAAAAGCGTTGTGATACTTCTACTTTATTTATGGTCCTGCACACAATGTAAAACAGTTTAGTTAGTGCCTAGTTGTTGTGCTACGCATGATTTATCTTTTCTACAAGTACAACATCTGATTTATTTTTTCATTACATATAATGGATTCAGATGTCTTCTCATGAAGAATCACAGAACGCTGACGCTGAGTCGCTGTTTGCAAGAACTGAGATGGGTGGCAATGAAGCCACCGAAACTCCAGTTCAGACGGAACCAGTAGTGGTTGAGATAGAACCACAACAGAAGGCAACCAGGGCAAAGAAGTCTTTGGTTTGGAAGTTCTTCGAGGAAGTTAAAGTCCCGTCAAAGAAAAGGAAAGGTGAGATTGAAATAAAAGGGAAGTGCATGGCATGTGGAAATCTATTTGCTAAGTCAGCCAGCGGCACTACCTCTCACTGGTTGAGGCACTTGAAGACAGTTGATCTTCACAAGCACAATAAAAAATCTAAGCAACAAAAGATAATAAATTTTCGGACTGACGAAGAAGAGGAAGCTGAAGGTGATGTGGTAGTTCCCTCTATTGTTAAGCCTGGTTATTGTGATAATGCAAGAATTCGTGAAATTATTTGCAAGCTTATCATTGTTCATGACATGCCTTTTCGTATTGTGGAATACAAGTGGTTTAATATTTTGTTGAAGGCATTAAATCCTGGTTACAAGAAGATGTCCAGAAATACAATTAGAAATGAATGCATGAAGCTCTATGAATCTGAAAAGGACATATTAAGGAAGTATTTTAAGAATGTTAAGAAGATAAGCCTCATGTGTGATCTTTGGACATCTAATCAGACAATCTGCTATATGAGTCTAGTTGCCCACTATATTGATGATGATTGGAGAATGCACTGTCGTATTATTAATTTTATTGAGCTGGAACCTCCTCATAGTGGTGTAGTGATTTCAAATGCTCTATATGATTGTTTGGCTGCATGGAAGATTGAGGACAAAGTAGCAAGTATCACGTTTGATAATGCTGCTAGTAATGATCTCGCTGTCAAGTTCTTGCTTGCTAACTTTAAAAATCGAAAGGCACTTTGGTTTGAAGGCAAATTTCTTCATGTGAGATGTTGTGCTCACATTCTGAATCTGGTTGTCCAAGATGGTCTCAAGATGATTGAACATTTGACTGATAAAGTGAGAGAAACTATCAAGTACATCAAGAAATCAAATAATCGCTTTTATAAGTTCCAGAATGATATTGATTCTCTCAACATTGGGCGTAGTAAGGGAATGGTTCTTGATTGCTGCACTCGATGGGGTTCAACATTCAAGATGCTTGATTCATCTTTTCATTATAGAGCTGCAATTGATGCTTATGCTTCAGGAGATGCAAACTATAGGTGGCTGCCATCTGAGAAAGAATGGTTGTTGTATGAAGAAGTGAATTCTGTCCTTGGTGTTTTTCATGCAGCTACAAAGGCATTTTCTGGTTCAACATACCCGACTTCTAATCTGTTCTATCCTCACATTGTCAATATTAAGAAAATACTTTGTGGATTGATGGAATCAAAGGAGGAATGCATTAGAGCTATGGCAGATGCAATGGCTGAAAAATTTAACAAGTATTGGGGGCCTGAATGCAACACCCTGTTTGCTATTGCTGCAATTCTAGATCCAAGATTTAAGATGGGTATGATTCAATTCACATTTCCTTCTTTATACGAAGAAAATGAAGTTGAAGCAAAACTGAAATCTGTTGAAACTACTTTGCATGAATTGTATGCTTTATATGAATCTGAAAATAGCAAAAGCATGGCAACATCAGTTAGTAATGGGTCGACTTCTCAGTGCACCAGTACATCTGTTAGTAGTTCCAGTAGTGCTTTCTCTATTACTAGCCAATATCAAGAGTTCATGAAAGCCAAGAATGCATATCAGCCCTCAAAGTCAGATTTGAAGAGGTATTTGGATGACGAAGTTGAGAACATTCCCGATGAGAAGTTTGATATACTTGGTTGGTGGAAGATGAATGAGTTGAAGTACCCGTTGGTGGCAAAGATGGCTAGAGATATCCTCACTATTCCCATTACTTCAGTCTCATCGGAGTCGGCTTTTAGCACCGGTGGTCGAGTGATTGATGACTACCGTAGCTCTCTGCTCCCATCAACAGTGCAAGGTTTGGTCTGTACCTCAAGTTGGATTAGAGGAGGCCACCACAAGGAGAAGGATGTGGTAAGTATATATGACATTTTGTGTTCTTTATACCAAAGAATTTCAATGATTTTGAATAATCAATTTTTCATTTTTGTTGCATAGGAGGATGACGTTAATTCTATTCCGCTGGTATTAGTTGAAGCAAACTCCTTAGTGGGCAGTAATTAGTCACTTTGGCTAAGTCATGGTGAGTACTTTTTTTTGGTTCTGTAGGAATATATTTTAGAAAGTATACCTTGAATAATTTCTTTCGCTTTGATAAATTGATAACCTGAAAGTGATCTGTCTTTTTCAGGTATTTTGGTATGTGGAAGTTAACATAAGAGATCCTCAATATGAGGAGTTGAGCAAGAGATGGAGTGGAAGCTAGCAGCCACGTCATGTTGTTGCACTTCTCTCTCAAACCTCGAGTGATTTCTTATGTAATTAATTAGTCTTGTCATGTGGTGCATCCACTTATATTAAAACATCGATTATTATGCTATGTAAGTCGTAAGACGCTAAGATATTTGTGCTGGCAGGTTGCCATTATCTTCATATTATGTGAGACTATAAACCATTTTTGTCACACTGATGCTGTCATCAAGCTTTACTATTTTACTGCTATTTATTTGTTGTCTTTTTATGTATTAATTTGCCTTACCGAGCTTTAATGAACCGAGCTCGAGCCCAGTCGAGCTTTGGTCGAGCCGAACACGAGCTTGGATGTAGGCTCGAAGGTCAACCTGGGCTCGCTCGAGCTCGGCTCGAACTTCTGCCGAGCTCGAGCCGAGCCTACCTGTATTCGCTCGAGTTCGGCTCGTTGACAGCCCTAGCCATCACCACCGTTAGTGGTATCAACCTTCGGAAGGTCCTCTTTCTCCTACTGGATTGATAACCTTGGTTCTTAACTAAGGGGAAAACTCCTACCGCTGTGCTTATCACACCCTCCTCTTTTGGTATCCCAACGAGTGCAATATCTACACCATCAGCGTGCCCCAAGATTATGGCGACCTCGAGAGCCTCCAATTAAGTTGTGGATGCGTGCCTCGAGATTGAAGGTTACCAATAGTGGAATCTGAACTAGGCCTTTGTGGCGAGGTTCATCGGAGAATAGGATGAAGCCTTTGTGGCGTTGAGTAGGTCTCTTGTGGCGAGCTCACACCCCTCCAACAAGACGTACTCCCCTCAAAAGGAGGAACTCGAGAATACATCGTCGTCTCCGTGTGCCTCGGTTGTTTCTATACCTTAACTATTTACTTATGCACTTTACATTGTGATACGCTTCGTGTTTGAAGTCATATATTGCTATCACCTTGTTACTTGTCTTGCTTGGTGATACGTCATAAACGTATCCATAATTTCTGATGTTCCATGTTGTTTTCATACTATATGCTACATGTTTCCTTTACACTTTATGCCATTTTTATCGATTTTCTGGGACTGACATATTGACAAGATGCCACAAAGCAAGTTCTTATTTTCTTCTGTTTTTAGTTTCAGAAAAATTGTTCTGGAAAAATTCTCGGAATTGGACGATTCAAAGCCCGGAAGTCTTAGAAATCTGTCGCGCACACGAAGTTCGGAGGGGACCCAGAGGGGGGCCACAAGGCCCCCACACCATAGGGCGGCACCCCCCTCTGGCCGCGCCTGGGGATGGCGTTAGCCCCTGGCTGCCCATCGACGTTGCCCTCTCGCCTATTTACACCTCTCGGGAAGTCAACCCTAAATACAGAAGCTTTTTCCACCAAAAACATCCGCAGCCGCCGTCATCGTCAACCCTAGTTTGGGAGGGTTCTGGAGCTCTCCCCGGCACCCTGCCGGGAGGGGGAATCATCACCGGAGGGCTCTACACCACCATGCCCGCCTTCGGAATGATGCGTGAGTAGTTCATCCTTGGACTACGGGTCCATAGCAGTAGCTAGATGGTTGTTCTCTCCTCTTTATGCCTCATGTTTAGATCTTGTGAGCTTCCTAAACATGATCAAGATCATCTTATTTTAATGCAACATGTTGTGTTTGCCGGGATCCGATGAATATTGAATGCTATGTCCAATGATTATCAATCTATCATGTTCTTTTCATGTGTATGTTATTTATGATCCTGCATGCTCTCCGTTGCTAGTAGATGCTTTTAACTCCAAGAGGGAGTATTTATGCTCGATAGTGGGTTCATGCCTCCCTTTCACTCACGCTCGAGTGACAGAAACGTAAACGAGTGGGGAATGTGCTGTTCCCATTAGGGAGAAAACAACAATGTTTACATTGTTTACATTACACACTTTGTTTACTGCGATTATCTGTTGCTTGCAACTTAATACCCAAGGTTTGCTCGGATGACATTCTCAGGGTGGATTATTAGTCATAGATGCAGTTGGATAACGGTCTATGTATCTTGTTGTAGTACCCACATGAATCACATAGTAATCATCATGTCATGCATATGCACTACGGTGCGGCCTTTATATCTGTCAATTGCCCAACTGTAATTTGTTTACCCAACATGCTATCTATTTGTTTTGGAGAGACACCACTAGTGAACTGTGGACCTCAGTCCATTTCCTCTACATTGGTAATACAACCACTGCAATCTCTGCTTTCATATTTTTCCTACTATTTTCCTACTACCATCACTTTTCTCTTTTCATCTACTGCAAACAAGTACTGTTTTCCACACCATACGTTTAACCTCTTTGTGTTTAGCACAACCGGTGAGATTGACAACCTCACCGCTTCGTTGGGGAAAAGTGATTTGATTGTGTTGTGTAGGTTCCACGTTTCTTCTGTACCGGTAGTGCGACCTACCACATCAGCTGCATCAACCTTCGGAAGTGATTTCTTTCTCCTACTGGTCGATTCAACCTTGATTTCTTTCTGAGGGAATCTTGCTACTGTGCTCTTCATACCTTTCTCTTGGGGTCTCCCAACGGAAGTGTGTTACACGTGCATCACTTAGCATAAGTTGTTGGTGCACATAATTGAGCCTAGAATATTTTGGTTGTGTGCTTGTTAGATTAAACTCCTAGTTTATTTCCACATTTAGCAAGCCTTAACCGGAAAAGTTTTGATCCCCTATTCCCTCCTCTAGGCGACATCGTTCGTCCATTTACCTGTAGAGTCCTAGGATTCATTGACTTACTCGTGATAGAAGAACCACTAGGAGATAAACCAGATGAGTCTGCAAGCCAAGAGGATGATGATGATTTTCGTGATCGCTAGGATAGAGCCATTGAAGTCCAGTGCCTCATGACTAGCTCCATGATGCCCTAGTTGAAATCTCATTTCAAGGGGACATAGCTCTATGATATGATTGATGAGCTTAAGGCGCGGTTCATAGGACATGTAAACCTGATGAAATATAAGTGTGTGGATACTTTTCTTTCAACCAAAATGGAAAAAACACATGTTTAAAGAGTCACTTGAGGAAGATGCATGACATCCACAGATGCCTCACAATTGATTTTGACTACTTGATGACAGACGTCTTCGCGATAGATGGAGTGTTGTGTTCACTTCCTCACAGATACACATGCCACGTCCATATGTCATGAGAGTTGAATCACTCACCTTTATTGAGTTCATGAGCCAGTTGAGAACTCTTTAGGTGGAACCCACTGCAAGCGAAATCATGGACAGAGCAGGTATATTTGATATACTAGTTATAAATGTTTTTCAAACAATTGTTGCAGTTTTTGATTATTTGATACTTACTATGTTTTATGAAAACAGGACCTTCTGCTTGAGAATGCCTTGGGAAGGATGAGGCGACCGTGCATGTTGATGGCAAGCAACAGTTGGCCAACGATGTTCTCTCTCTACAGTTATCATTTTTATTAGTGGATTTGAATAAGAGTTTTTTTTGCATTAGGTATGAGTGTGAACTTTAATCAGAGTGTCTTGTATCTTGCGAGACAATTATTCATATATATGAACAAGGAGTTGTTTTATTATCATTATGAATAAATTCTTTTTATGGTCACATTTTGATTGCAAATGATCTATTCACATGACAATCTGAGTGATGACACATTAGATATTTATAAATATATGGAAGTGCTGGAAAAATATCCAAAGTTAATAATGACATCGTTTCCAAACGACATTAGCAATTTTAGTCATGATTGGCGTTGAATAATATCTCTAGGCATGTTGATCTATTGAAATATACAAGGCCTTTCTAATAAGACAAGATGATTAAAAATCTCCGCATATTTATTATCAATGCAAAGAGAATGGTTGAATATCATTTACAATGATTAGTAAATTCAACAAGTAGTGGATCTCATTATTATCGTGACCTTCATGATGACTCTAAATAAAAGAGTGTATGAAATATTAGTACAAAATCGTTTGAAGTTTTCAAAGTGAAGATGGGTATAAAATTAACAAGAATACGAGTCCCTATGATTTGATCGAGGTGACATGAGTTTGAGTTATGTTTTAGCACAAAGACTTATGAGAAATCGTTCAACAAATTATGATACTCAAATACACATCAAGAGGTTGATATGTATAAGCATTGCAATCATACTCTATCGTGATAAAGTATGTTCTTAAAAGTATATCTTAAAAGGTTACTGTTATTTAGAGTATTTAGTAAGCGCTCACTTTAGAAAGGGTTTCATCCGAAGTTCGTGGAATCGACAAGATACTAGTTATCAAATGTCGTAGCATCTAGAATTATGCGATAATATGGAACCATAAACGAATAAGTTCTTTGTAAAAAACTTCATAATTGTTTATGAATATGTCTTCCATAACCAAATACCCATAAAGGCACAAGCATTGCTAAAATTTTGGTGTTTTGTGAAAAAGGAGTTTTCTCCGAAGAAAGTGTTATTGGAAGAAAGTGTAAGCTTGAACGAGGTGATTGTCCTTGTATCCATAAAACGGTGAGTAGCGTAGCGTAAGCGTTCCCAAAACAAAAATCTACAAAACATAGTAGGAATCAAGAATATTTTCTGCCAGGTTGCAGATTAATTTTCATGATACACCTACCAACTACAAAGAACATTGGCAATCCAAAAATACGAAAAATGACTGGGAGTCATAAATCCTGTAGTTATTGTTACATTTGAGATTGTAAAGTAAATGCTACTTAAAATATCATTAAGTAAAATAATTTACTTAATCCTTCTTATAAAGGTTACATGGGAGGAAAGAAACTTTAAGAAAGACATAAAAGCTAATTTTGTCATAAAGATTGTCTTAGAAAAAATCAATATTTTGGTTACACTAATGTAGATATGCTCGAGTCTATTGGATTTGTATTAGTAGTGTACTAATACATCATAGCTTGAACTTTCGACTTGATGGCCGATCAAGGAATTTCTAGAAATTGAAACTATCGAAAGGACTTGTATGAAATTGGGTGGGAGCTGAATGACTTTCTTAATCGAATATGTGAGTGTCATATTTTGAGTGGGATCGAAGTAGATTTCTTAATCAAATATGTGAGTGTCATATTTTGTGTGGGAGCAAAGTAGCTTGCCTAATCGAATATGTGAGTGTCATATTTGAGTGAGAGCTAGATAGCTTGCTTAATCAAATATGTGGAATTAATTAGGAATAATCATAGGAAGGCAATGAAGTTTGAATAAACTTTAACAGTTGAGATGTTTTATATAAGATTCTGAGGAGTCAAAACAAAATAAACCCAGAAAGGTCTTGATTGGAATTAGTTAGGAGTTTGAATATGCTGCATAACTATGCCCATGTCATAGGTGGCATCATATAAAACCATGTTATGTGGTCAACATGATGTGATCCGTGTTCTTGTGAAGAACAAATGCTGAAGTGAATTTGGTGAAATTCACATGTTCTTATGAAGAACATATGTTGTGATGAATTTGTTGAAAATTTGTTAAGAGTGAAGCTAGGTATATCTTCTAGTGTTTGGGAAAAAATGGAGGATATTTTTCAAGGATGAAAAGGATGGTAGATCTGACAGTAAGTGTTACGTTAGAAAGTTTTGGGTACCAACCTAGATGATTGGAAAAACCAAAAGGAAAGGAAGCATGGTAGAAACATCAGAGTGATGTGAAAAACGGGGTATTAAAAATCTACATTGATATAGAAGCATGTGGATGCTTCAAAAGGAATACATATAATATATTGGAAGAGAAGGTCCATTTTCAAACTAAATGTGTTTCTAAGGCACTTGATTAATCATGATCAAAGGGGAAATAAAAGTCTCGCTTAGTTTCCAAATAATTATATACTCTTAAAAGGTTATCGTGATAACGGAATAACATACGGAATCGTATGATACACACTGTTGACAAAACCTCTTTCACAAGCAAGAATGATCAAATACACTTATGAGATAAGGTATTATGATTAAGTAAAATGCAACTAGTTTATTTATACTCTAGTGCAAGTGGGAGACCATTGAAGATATGCCCTAGAGACAAATAAAGCATGAGTATTTATTGTCATATCTCATTAAGTTTATAATAAGTTTTATACAATGCTATATTTGAATTAATAGGAAACATTAATACGCGTGTGATATGTAAAAAACCAGACTTCCTAGCGAGTCTCTATACTAACTAGCTCATTGGGCAATTGATGATCAAGGGTTTCACGATCATGTGACATTTATTCAATTGACAATGAGGTCATTTCATTGGGTGAATTAGATGATGGACATACCCAACATCAGTATTGCAACACGATCGAGTCACGAAGTTCACCGTTGCAATATTTAGAAGATATAGTATGCTAATCCTCAAAACATGAGATCATATTTAATCACTGTCTCCGGAGGCTGCTTAGATTGCATCAAACGTCACACTATAACAGGGTGATTATAAATGTGTACATCAGGTATTCCAATGGGATGGGTTGAGGCGTATGTATCGAGATTGGAATTTGTTTATCCATGTGACAGAGAGATACTCTGGGCCTACTCGGTGAGATTACACCCATAAAGCTGTGCATCGTATGACTAGGTCATGTTGATGGAAGATCAAGGTAACGAGTTAAACATGTCTTGTCGGTAACGAGATTGAAAATGACATGGAGATGTCAACGATCAGATCTCAGAAAAGACATGTATCAAAGAGAACAAAAGGAATAGGTGACTATGTTTATGGTTCAATGATATTTATTCATGGAATGCACATGGGTCATTATGGCATCCAGCTCCTACTGATGATCATTGATTGGGGAGGGGTCTTGATCATGTCTGGAGTGTTCCGAAACCATAGGGTAAAACACTTAAGAGTTTGATGACACTCGGAGATCGTTTTAGGAATTATTGGAACTATGGAAGTGAAGAAAATGGGAATCCGGGAGGGTTCTGGGAAAGACTGGAAAAGTTCGGAGTGGTCCGGAAGGTGTTCCGAAGCCACATGAATTAAATAAATAAGTAAATATATTAAAACTTGATTTTTTTATCAATTTAATAATAAATAAAGGAGAAAGAGAAAATAAGGAGCATCCCACCTGTTTGGGGACTGGGAGGCTCATGCGGCTAAGGGAGGTGCGCCTAAGGCCTAGGGGTTGTCCACACTACTCCCTCTCATCCTCCTTTGTTTAGTCCCACAAGGGGGAGTTGAGGGAAGAGGAAGGCCCCTTCACCCTATGTAAAGAGAGGCATATTGACCCAGAAAATCATTAGAAATTCAAAGAAAATTGTGAGAAATCTCATTGGCCCTTGTTTTCCACCTCCCTCTCGCAGTCCGCAGACCCAAGTCAGGGCTGCACACGTGAGAGTTCACCTCCCCTCAGCACACCGGCGTGCTACGGAAATTCCGTTCAGGAGAACAACTTCCGCAACCACTTCTAGATCGGAGTACCGGGAATGCTCGTCAAGCATCGTACATGGCCGAGTACTCGGAGGCGCTTCACTTGCGATGATGGCACCATCGTCGTTGCACCAGGGTCGTAATCAACATGCCAAGTTCTTCACGACCTTGAAGTCGGTTGCGTCGGCTTCCTCAGCAACGCTTGTGCTAGAGCGTAATACCCGCGTTTCGGTCCATAAGAGGTATGTCATATAAACAGTAGCCATTACTGCATTACTAGTAGATAGATCCTGAGAAGTTTTTGAGTTCGTCGGTAGGATTTTTTTGTTATTCTGCTATGAACCCCTGTAGCCTCCGTGCCGCCTGATAGTCGAGCCCCACAAAACCTTAGACGAGCCTACCAAGCAGCCACCAGATCTGGGCCCACCTGGCCCGGTTCTGGCGCCCTAGCCCCATACGATCGGGAGAGTGCGTACAACCTCCTGTCAAGGTCCATGTCCGAGGCAACCGCAACCCACCAGGCCTAGATCAGGCCCGCGTGGGCCAGCATCGCCCAATCAGTATGCACACCGCCGCCCGCTGCCGCTCGCCAAACCTCACCGCGCCAATATGTTGTCCCCGCTGCCAGACCATCACTGCTTGACATGCCGCCTCTTTTGTATATGTGTATAGTTGGACTTTCATTATTCTTTGTGATACTGACCACATTTCTGATCCCTATTTTTATTTCAATGGGTTGGTTTGGTATGAGAAGTTTTGGGAAAGAGTACTCCCTCCGTTCCCAAATATAAGATGTTTTAGACGTTGTCTAATTCATGCGATTCACGTGTATCTTGGCGTTATTTAGCTTGTAGGTTCACTCATTTTGCTCCTTATATAGTCTATAGTGAAATATCTAAAACATTTTATATTTTGAAATGGAGGGAGTATACAACAACAGTTCTAATTTGTGGATTTATAATGATGCCGTGTCCTGCATGTTGGATCCTATTCTATGTTCTATCGAAAAGCGCGCCAATCCCTATGTTGTGCGGAGCTGAGCATCTTCCATTCGTCGGGATCAAACTTTTCCATCGCAGGGGACTTTTACGGTAAACCCTTATGTGCGGTACCCGTCGTTGTAAAGTAGTAAAGGCCGTCCAGCCGAGATCCCGCCGTCACCTATGAGCACCCCTGCTGGCTGCCCTCGAGCGCGCGGGTGGAGAAAAGCCGCCGCCTCTGCCAGACTCACACAGGCTTTGCCCGACAGTACACACACTGGCAACCGTTGAGGGGGAGGGAATAAGCGAGTGTTGAGGAGGATAAGAGAAAATTGCCCGCCCGGTCGTCGTGGGGGATGACTCAGACGAGACGTTTCGAGCTTCTGATTATCAGAACCATCTGAAATTTTCACCTTTTGAGTTTTGAAAAATTACAAAAAAAAATCATGAATAGATGGTTTGGTTCCTTGTGGTTGAACTAGCCCGCTCGGGTTCAAATCCTAGACTTGGAACGGGCGCTAGCATTTATTTACCTAAATATAGTCTAGAAATTAATCGGTGTTATTTGTTAAGCGGTGTGACGTATCCATCACCACAACGTGGCAACGATGAATTTCTGCTTAACAAGTTACGTGGCTTCTACCATACCATTTTGTTACAACATAAATTTCTACCTAATCTTACTTGTAAGATCTTTTTCGTAAATTTTAAGCTGATTTTGCAATGTTTCAAAAAGTAAGTTTGTATGTACATTAAGGTTTAAAGAAATCCCCCTAGAGGAAGTAACACAATTTTCATATCAGTGTAGATTCTTAAATGTAGCATTAGACAATCGCAACTGCATGTGAGTTAAGAGTCATGTGGACTGTAGGGAGAAGGAAAGAGGGGACCGGAGAAGAAGTCCAAGGAAATTATTAAGGGCTTGAACAGGACATGAATTCTGTAAATTTAGGTGTTTGGTTGACAAGATCCTAATAAACATGATCAAATCAAAGTCAACTCACATGAAAAAGGTATAATTAATTAGGATACTATGCTTAGAAGTTCTAAAAGGAGGCCAATGTAGGTTGTAATATTCCTGTATTTTTTTCCTTCAAAACTGGGAACAAAAGAAACTGGCGTATGGCTTTAACTAACTATACGAAGGGATGCATGTGAGCTGAGAGTCATGTCATTGCAGAGGTTGAAGGAAAGGAAGGAGGAGGGACCGGAGAAGAAGGCCAGAGCCATTATTAAGAGATCGAAACTGTCCTGTCGAAGCGACTCAACATGGCCTGCCTGCCTGTAGGGCCCTGCTGCTGTTGCTGTTCCATGTGGTAGCTCATCACCAATCCACTCACTGGAGTTGCATGTAATCCTACTGCTAGATAGTAGATGCTACCTGCTAGTACTGGTGTGTAGTGTGTGTGCACAGTGCTGTCTAGTGGACACTGTTCTTGATTTGATGGGGGCAACTGTTGCAAGCCCCACTCTACGCTTATCGTTTTTATCTTTTGTAGATGCTAATCTGTAGCTTTGCCTCTGTTTTTCGTGTGTGTTTTGAAAGTGTGCATGCCTCGATTGGAAAAGCTAACATTTCTATATCTCTCGTTATCTACTAACTGATATAATTTGTGTTTTGAAAGAAATTGCACTTTATTCTTCTTCTTCTTCTTGTTGGTGGTCTCTTGTTGATCTTATACTTTTCACTTACAAGAAAAATATGTCCTCCTTCTTGGCTGAGTTAGCTAGTGTGTTGTCATGTATCGCATCGATCGTCTAGTGAACCATCTTAGACATTTTCGATCAGACAAAAAAAGAATCAAGTTTGTGCAGCGAGAGACAAGTGAGAGTGTCTGCCACATGTTCCTAGCTAGATAGTCAGTATTGCCCTGCCCTTTCACCTGTAGCTAGACTATACTGGTAGCTCCGGTCCATACATAGATCAACATGCTGATGTGATTAAGCTTTACCCCTGCTACTTTTTCTCTTCATCTAGTCTGCTAAAGTACGTAGTACATTAATTGTTTGACAAATTTCGACCAGGTTCTTGCATCGAATACTTTACCAATTTCCATGCGTGAACGAAGGATGATGTGATGCTTGGTCTTAATTAAATAATTGTGTCGTCCTCCTAACAAACAAACGTAAGTTGTATTGGATTTTATTAAGACATGAGTTTGACTAATTTCATAGAAATATGTTGACTTCAACTATTTATTTGTTTATTTATTTTAGATAGAAAGTTGGACGACTACATTCATGCATGCACGCGCTATACGTACATAAAATCGACAAGGGTACATGCATGCATTCAAGCATGTATGAACAGGATTAATGTCGCTGCCGTACATTTATATCTAGCAGTTACGTGAAGTGCCCCACTGATTTCAATTGGTTTAGTTAGCAGTTATGTCCTGACCTCAGCTCAGCTCCACTGATGGGACTGACTGACCAGTAGCTGAGCTAGAGGCAGAAGCTAGGCCGCCCCAGCACTATTGCTCCTGTTGCTAGCTACTCCTACCAGCTGCTCCTCCCGAATTAATCCCGGTAGATCGTTCCATGTTGGAGAATCTGCTAGGATTGATTGTCGTAGCTGCGACTGCAAAAGTAGATTGATGTGCTATTGGTCACCATTGAGTTCTTTTTTTTGTTGATTTTATATCCTGTTTAATGGGTTACTTGCAGAAAAGATAACCCTTTACAATTAAAGTGTGGGATGTGTGTGATAGATTTTCACCGTACCTTTGCTATCTTGCAGCTAGCCCATTTTCAATTTTGCGTTTGCTGTAAAAATATGGCAACGACACCGCTTTAATATGTTTCCGACCGGGTGAAGATTTTTGGGTCCGAAGCTCCAAGTGCTCTTAAAGAAATAAAATATTTACAAGTTTTTATAAATCTGAAAAAACCCTTCATGTTGTCAATACTCACAAACATGCAAAATCTCAATTTGAAATACCTTATATTTAAACATACGCAAAAATAACATATGTGTGGATCCATGTATACACAATTTGAAATCCCAAAAATATACAATATATTATCATTTTTGTGTAGCCCATAAATCTTTTTGCATTCTCATTTTGCATGTTTATAGGATGCATCAATGGCTACATCTAGATTTTTTTATTTCAGATTTCTTTGATAATTAGAAATATTGTTTTATTTTATTAAAATAACGGGATCACTCGTGCCCGGGAGAAAACTTTCTCCTGTGACTTTTTTTTTTGGTTTCGGACCCCTTATATATATATCTTACTCTTCCGTGATAAGCCGATCTGCCGTAGCATTCTACATTTTTAAAACATGCAACAATTATACTCTTGAGAAGCTTATAGGAAAGCATTTTTTACTATTATATATGGTACTACTAATTATGTCTCTCCTTCATAATCAAATTATCAATACATATGTTGGTGGTGGTTAAATAGCATGCACACCAAAATTTCGTATAAATTAACCACATAATTCAATAGTGAGAAATTAATTTTGAGAACCATCGGACAGAAAATTTATATTGAAATAGATGAACAAATTGCGAATATATGACAGTTGATTCCAGTCAAATATTTGGGAGCTAGCTTGAGGACGCCTGAATGACATGATGTTGAAGCCAAAAAATTTATAGGCTTAATTATTTATTTTTATGATGTTACTTCCATAGATTATTGCCATCACTATTCCTGGAATAGAAGCCTGAAGTATGGACAACACGATGGACTTGTATCGATCTGCACGTCGATTACCGTCGGTCCGAAAATAACCCTGTGATCCATCGTACGGCGAGAGAGAATTTTATTTGAATAAGTAAATTGAGGGGACTAGTCATTGTAAATGGAAAGCAAAATCATCTAGTCCATTCCATTAGTTGATTTATTTACAGCTTGACAAGCTAGTTTCTTTACGATCACGTCGCATGCGTGACGGCATGGGCAAAAACACAATTAGTTAAATTCCCAGCGAATAGAGTGTGGCAATTGGGCGGGATCCGGGGCTAGTTTGTGGCAGATGTAGACGCCGTCCATCTTGAAACGGAACGGCGTCGCGTAAATCAGAACCATCCAAAAGTCTCAAACGAATTATGCGAACCATTAAGAAATCATGGCCGGAGTAATTCGTGTGGATCGAGAAAGGAATCATTTTCCAGAGTGATGTTTTGTCAAACTTCAAAAAGGGATTGGACAGGAGCCGTGGCTGATAGGTCACTCACGTACGGTTGTGACAAGAGATTGGTCGACAGGGTTGCATGTACGAACGTCTCGTGAAGATCGATCAGACCACATCACTTGCCGTTTTTGGGTGTGAGAGTCTTGGTTGGGCTCTTCCTTCTCCCAACAGGCTTTCCTCTTTCGGGTGAGAGAGATTAATTGCGAGTGTTGGAGTGCATCTATGCAAAATCTATCTAGCTGAGTTGTCCTGATCACCAGCGTTATCATCTCGACATCTACAAAACGTACATCAATCACTTAGCCACGGCCACAGGTTTTTCGACACGACCACACATGATAAATATCATATCATATTTTTTATTTATTTATGATTCTCACTAGTTGCACCCTATAGATGCTAGCTCCATGCCATTCCTATTCAGAAACTGCATCTCTCTCTTTTTTACCCTCTCTTTCACCAGTGTGTTTTTCTCCCTTTAGCATCGTCTTTTGGCTGTCGACCAAATAAAGGTTTCAAAGAACCTAGAACCACCGGTGTTAAATATGTTTTTGAACAGAAAACCCATCGAGATCGTCAAAAGTTATGAACAAAGGGAGTATCCTTTTTGGCATGCTCCCTATAAATAAATATATAAATAAATTAAAATAAATTGCTGCAGTTTAAATATGTATGTGCTTGTATCATAGTTGCTGCTGGTACTGGATGAAGTTATGGCATCGAGCAAGTGCAAGGGCCCCCAGCGTGGAGAGGCAGAAAGGGACTTCAATCTACACCGCATGGGCATCCATCCATCAGATCATTTGGATGGACATCGGTCCATCTCTTTCTATCTAACCATGGGCCTGGCACATACAGTACACTCCAACAAAATGTGAGCACACAAGATACCTTCTAGGGATGCAAAATGTTAGATGATGTACCTACATATATGATGATACATAGTCATCAAACACATGTGCAGTACGAAGATTTAGTTAGATAATTAGTATGCTTGTTTTTAACACTACCACAGTGTAAACAATATTGCCCCGGATCAATTTTAGTTTCTGCAACGGTTAATTGATAAACCATTTTGAGGTGCATGTTTTTTTTTTACTAGAACCAGTTAAGGTTCTTCCAAGTTCCAAGTTAAGAACTAGGAGATGATTATTTTTTCTTGATATTTTGTTCTGCAACAAAAATTATGAAAAAAATCACTAATTAAAGTTATGTTGACTACAAACTTTCACTTTAACATGTCGTGCCATTTGGGAAATAAAAAAACACTAAATTTGAGTGAATTTTATATTGACACATATTTTCTACAACTATTTATTTTTGCCAGATAATCAAAGTTTTTCTCTGCTTCTTTTCTTGTGATACATATAATATGTTGTACTAAACTCATGGTTTGGCTCACAAAATATCCAAAGTTACCGGGGATGCAGGTACACCCCAGCTCAACTACAACTTCTACAAGAACTAGTTCAATATAATAAATTTATTCCGGGCGAGGTTCTTCCAAATTGAGAACCATGAGAGGTTTTTTAAGCTCTTATTTTAGATATTTTTTATGTAATAAAATTATACAGAATTACCAATTAAAGTTTAATTGACCATAAAGTTTCACTTTAATATGTCGGCTGTTTGGGAGAAACAGAAAAAACTAAACTGAATGAATTTATATTAATACATATTTGCGACAACTATTTTTTTTGCCACATAATTGAAGTTTTTCTTCGATTCTCTTCTTGTGACATCATATAACATGTTGTATTATACTCATGATTTTTCCTTACAAAATATCCAAAGTTAGAGGGTTGTAAGTACACCCCAGCTCAACTGCGACTTCCACAAGAAAATAGTTCAATAAAACAACTTTATCCTAAGTAACATCACGGCTTGTCTTCGGTGAAAATGTCTCATCTTATAATTTTTAATTAACTGTGTATATACCCACCTAGAATTAACCTCATGACAATTTTGTTACGGAAAAAGATGTGACAACCATTCTACATGTTATTAGATATGCGGATCAATCGATGCAGAGGCCGAGGACTTCCTCCTTGGATCGAAAATATTGTGAAAGCATAGTGATAGGATGCTTGCTGGTGACTGAGCAATTTGGTAAGTGCACACTGGCGCCATCGGTCCATGTTGCAGATAGCCATGATGGAGGAAGGAAGGGAGGGGTATATGCCACCCACTCATTGTTGCAATCATACCACAAAGACCATTTCTCACCCTCCAACCCCCATCTCTCTCTCTCTATCTCCCCCTTATTCTCTCTCTCCAATAAAACCAGGAAAGGGGAAAGCTGGACAGCTCAATTTCTCCTTCCTCTCTTCACATACATATCTCTCTCTATCGATCTAACCTACACACACAAACAGAGAGAGAGACTCTAGAGAGAGGGAGAGAGAGCCTGCAGAATATAAGTAGTAGTACATCTAAACCTAGCTAGCCTCTCTCTAGCTTCTTCTTCTTCTTGGCTGCCGGTAGACTGTTCTTTGCACAGAGAGACCAGTGAGGGCGAGGCGTCAGCGGGATCGCGAGAAATGTCGGCCGTGCAGATCGCGCCGGCAGAACAAGTGTGCTACGTGAACTGCAACTTCTGCAGCACAGTGCTTGCGGTAAGATATATATGTGTGTGTTACCTGCATATATGATCTCTCTCACTCCCTCCCTCCCCTGTGTGTGCGTGTCATCTCTCTCTCAATCTCTCTAGAGTTCTCTCCTATCTATGTAGATCTTCCTTCCAGAGAGAGATTCACCCAGGCGATTGATGCAATTTTGCCACTCTAATGTGGTAGCTAAGTCTGTGTAAACAAAATAACGCAAAATTCGATCTTTTCCTAGATTTGATAGTACCTGTTTATAGTGGGTTGATCTTCCCTTTTGTTCTTGCCAATTTGGTTGGAGAAGTGTCTCAACCAAAGAAACAAATCCTGCCAAAAAAAGACACGGATAAATTTTCCTTTCTTAAGTATGTTCTTGACTTTCTTCAAATTTTATCTTCATTTATGTTAAAACATTTTATTATAGGGCACCCCGTGCATTTACTCGACGATTCATAGAGCTCTTTCCCTTTTACAAGTAATTCTTGGGTCTTCCTTACATATTATTTGTATGAAGCATAAGGAAGTCTAGTAGTCTGCTTGTGCTACAGTACTATGAATCACTAAGTTTTCATGAATTCGAAAAAAATGGAGAGAACAGTATTGGCCGGCTCAAATCAAATACATCCACAGTATGCTACACATGCATGTGACAAAATTTATGGTACTTAAATAGTGTATAATGTATGCACGTTTGACAAAAAAAACATATTATTATCATTGGACTCAATTAATTAGGTTTTACTGATTGATCCTCCTTCTACAATTTTTTTTGAAAGTCAGCACACTTATATCCTTACATGATCCTAGATGTCAAGAAGATTAGTAGTACCATACCATGCATGTTTAGCGTATTTAATTTATTTATTTTTAAAGATACAATCAATGAAATCAATTGGTTCATGATCAAATTAAGTGATGTTTGCATAATACATAATTTGATTCTATACTCTTAACTATTTGTAGGTTTACATATGTCATTGGAGTTGTAATGACATGGAATAATAACGATCATTTTAGTGGTTTGAACTTTGAAGCCTCTCATAAAATTAATTCGAACAAATCTTCCTAGTTCTCCTGCTGTTTTTTTTTGTTCATGTATGTACACAAGATGGGGCCTTTCACGAGAAATAAAAATCATTTGAAGTTTAGCATCAAAGGTGTAAACATTATTTTTCTTTACCTGTAAACATTGCTTTTTGATCTTCATCAGCTATAATTCTGAGTTACCGGTCACAGTATCCCCTCATATTTTTCTAATAAATTTCATAATGTCTAATCAGAATAAATGACTATTGAGTTTTCTTCAGCGCCAGGTAAATCTCTCTCTGTTGTTCTCGTGATGTTTAATTGTCTCAATTTTTCCCTTTTTAATTTTTTCTTGCCAAGCTCTTAGGAAGGCAAAGCTGAAGTTAGAATTGATTTTTGGTAATAATTACTCACTAAAGCCGAACATTAGATGATCTTTTGGCTACTGGAGATTCCAGATCATGCGCCTAGTATATCGATCCACAATAACTGCATAATCTGTTGGGAAGTATTACATCTTTATCAACTTTTCCACGAAGATCCTAATTAATGTTAACCACTGTTTAGCTTTAAGAAACTTATTTTTATCTTTAAACTTGATCATATGCCGATCAAAGTAACTAGATAGTCGATGTCAAGCATGTCCTTGCAACTTCTTTTATGATTTGCTGAGTTCATTTATTTAAGCTCACATGAGAAATTAAACTGTTCACTCGTACTCCTAATTAGTCATTTCATGGACGATTACACACAGTTAATTAACTACCAAGTACATAATTAATCAGTTAGCAATCTAACTATTCATAATCTTATTTCGAACTTTACTGCAAGCTAGGCTCAGAAACAAACTAACACGGATTTCCTTGCGTAGAACCCTGTAATCATGAAAGAGAAGCGCAAGAATTTCCCAGTATTTTCAAGCTTACTCGCATAGTTTATGAGCTAAGCTAGCTCTTAAAAACCAACTGTGTGATAAAACCAAGATGAATTAAGCTGGAGCCTACCACTGTAGCTTATATATGTGAGTGCCTACACAGCATATATGCTGGATCTTGTCCATGCATGTGAGTGTGTGAAGTGGGCTGTGCATGAAGTGTCACTGTCTGCTGCATCTTTTTCTTAGATGCATGAGGTGTAGGGACACACACACGCGCGCACATAGTACACATATATCTATTGCTCATGAAATGTACACATGTACTGTTAACCATACCACTCACAAACATACTACATGACAGAGCTAATTATTCTGGCACAGCAAGCAATTTATCCATCTTGGCCATTTGTGCGTGTATTTGCATGGGCTCAAACACCTACAATCATTGGTAGGGTTCATGTATCATGTATGGGCTTGTTCTTTAATTATTTTCTTATATGGAAGTGTGTGCCAAGAAGAAAGAGATGAAAAGGAAATGAGAGTGACCAGCCATGATTCTCAATATCTCAGATGTTGTGACTTGTGAGGCTTTGGTGTGCTACCAAAAGGTGAAAGAAAAAGGGGATAGCTCTCAGGCCAGCCTCTGATAAAAGTCATATATTGGAGCAGCATGCATGCAGGGTTAAAGTAGAAACATGCAGCAAAGTGAGAGATGCAAGAAACAAAAGTCATACCTGGTCTGAATCTAACCACAGTCCTGCCAATCTACCTTGATCTTTGGTTTCCTCACCCATGTCTGAATATGTCTTTTGCTGCTTGAACATGCCCTGGATCTTGGGATACGTGCTCATTTCTTGGAATTAGTGTCCACTGTCTAATTATGGTTTATAAACCGTTGGTCAATTCTTGCTGATTTATTTATTTATATGCAGGTGAGTGTCCCTGGGAACAGCATGCTTAACATTGTGACAGTTCGGTGTGGGCACTGCACAAACCTACTGTCAGTGAACCTGAGAGGGCTGTTGCACTCATCATTCCCTCCTGTAACACAAGATCATCATCTCCAGGTTCATTATCTACAACTCGTGCATATAAGTATCAGCAAGCATCACTGTTTTAAATAGCGGGAGAAACGATTTAGCGGCAACCCTTGTCAAGGAGAAATTCACGAAATAGCAACACTAAAATCCGCTATATCGCCGCTATCACCGCTAAATCGCACGTGAAACCAAATAGCATGGCAATATGAAAACCGCCATATCGCCGATATATCTCCGATTTCTCCCGCTATTTAAAACCGTGGCAAGCATGTGCTAATTATAAAAACGTGAGTTTTAGGGTTTGACGCAAGGTATGTTACCTATTTAATCTGATGCGTGTGTAATGAATTACGGCTCAAGAGTTAAGTAAATCGTTGTAATTATGGCTTAATTAAAAAAATCCCTCATAACACCATACTTAGTACCCTTTAGAACCACTAGTTTTCAAGTTAAGAGAATTATCAAAAAATGTGGTGGTTGCCATGCATTTCGTTTTTCTAATACTTGTTGGCTAGAACTCACGGCGGTGAGCTCTCCAACACGGTTTTGAATCAAACGAGGTGCAACCCACGTGAAACAAAATCGTGGAGTGTCCATCTTCTACCTAACAACATACACTAAAGGAGGACCCACCCCCCTAAATTGAATAATCTAAGTCCAGAACATTCCATTTTTTTTAGAGTTTCAAATGATGTTATATCATGGAAAATGTAGATTGTATATTGAACAAAGACACATTATTACACCGAATCGGTCTAGTGATCATAATATGCTTGGAGCAAGTGATCAAGCATGCATGCATCTTGTCATCTAGATATCGATCGTCCTACCTAGTACACACCACCAGCTGTAAACTAATCATCAAAAAAGACAAACATGTAGTAATTGTGATGTATCAACGCATGCATGCACGCCATGCTCCTATAGCTAGCTAGCTAGCATAAAAAAACAAGGACTACACGGTAAATACCAAACAGTGCATGCATAGGACACATCGCTTTGAATTGTACATATCATGCACGTACAATTAAGTATCTAACTCTTCGTAAGCTAATAATACAACCAGGAGAGTGCGAGCAAGGGTTTCAACGGCTTATTTCGTGATCATCAAGCCGGCGTCGTCCATTCGGATCAGTTCGGCGGTTCTTCTTCTTCTTCGTCGCCGTCGTCGAAATTCCGGCTGCCTATGGTGATGTTCTCGCCGCAGAGCGACCTGCTGCAGGAGCAAGCGCTGCACACACGCCGTAAGTTGCATGCGCATCAGTGAACTAATTAATCCGATTTACTCTTTGATCTCAGCATGCGTCGTACGTCCTATAGTTACATGCATGTGCGCACATCATGCATACATATGCATGCAGTGAAATGTATATTTGCTCAAAATCTTGGTAAGCTACTACAGATCGATGTGGGCGATTGACTTAGGGGTTATCAATTATCATATAATATTTCCATATAAAACGGGTTTGGGCATGATTTCTTCTCCACTAATGAATCCTTGCTTTCATTTGATCCAGCAGCCCCAGAGAAGAGGCAGCGTGTTCCATCAGCATATAACAGATTCATCAAGTAAGTACATCCATGCATGTACTTACAGTATCTATATATATTTTGTCTGAAACAAGTTTACTATAGTAATCTTCACTCAAAGTTAATGGTGTGCAAACTTAATTTCTGTTGATGATCAGGGAAGAGATACGAAGGATCAAAGCAAACAACCCCGACATCAGCCACAGGGAGGCCTTCAGCACTGCCGCAAAGAACGTAAGCATTCATGCATTTTAATTTGTGCAGATGGAATTTTCAAACAAAAAAATTACCTGCTCGATCGTAGATGATTAGTTAACACGGTTTACACATATATATTTGAATCAACTTAATTGCATGCATGATGGATTTACAAACAAGCATGTGTTTCCTGTGGCAGTGGGCACACTACCCAAACATCCATTTCGCGCTGAGCAAGGGCGGGCATCCATGCGAAGGTGGCAAGAAGCTGGCCGCCGTCGACGTGGACGCACCGCCGGCTCCCAAGAAGATCCATGCTAGTTTCTGCTCATAGACCGACACGTACGGCGAGGCGTAGTCCGAGCAAGGAACACCAATTACTGTATCTATATATACATACATATGTGATACACTGCATGCATGTGAGTACATGTATATATATACTACATATACGTGACTATATAAAGAAGCAAAAAAAGAAGCCGCTAGCTATACATATATATATATCCTTGCCTTGCCTTAGTTTGTACGTGCGTTATATATACATATGTGTGTGGAGATGATGATCGTTTGCTTGCCGCTCGCCTGCTAGCTAGCTACTATAGCTAGTTGAAGGTCGACACACATGAAGTTGGATCTATCGATGCAAAGTTCAGATGGAGAATGAAATGAACGTTTATGGAAAATGGAATAAAAAATGTATATAGAGTAGTGAAAAGGGGACCATGTATGTAGTTAGTGCGATGATCATAAACAGTGGGAATTGATGAATTAGCAAGTGGCATCAATGACCAATCTTATCTCTGTCTGTCAGTACAAGGCCGGCGCATGCAGTGCAGTTTCTTCTCCCTTCATTAACACAGCAGCCCAGCCCAGCCCGAGGTCAGGTTTAGATTCAGGTCTCTCATACTCAGTATCCAGTCCACTCCAGGGGGCACATGGCATTGAGCTCCGGCAGGGCCCGTCGACCTGCTGATATTGATTAGAATCTGTTGCCTGCAAGCATGTTCATCTTGATTACGAGATATATATCCAGAATATTGCAGGTTTTAACCATGCTGAAAGGCTGCAGGTTATCCAAAAGACATGGCAGTACGGCACACGGATCCGATTCTTTTGCACAGGCTCGCATGCATCATGCATGGGTAGAATGCTTATTTATGGATGCATGCTTACGATTATTTATCGAGTTAACCGCACCCGTGGTCTATCAACTTACCACCGATGTCCACCTTGGTCATCCAAGTAACAAAACTTGACACTACAAAGGACTTTGATACCGTGGATTGGGCCTTCAATTCCCGCTGGAAGTCCTCCGGAAAATGGGCTTTGGTGAACGGTGGATCGCTTGGGTTTGCGCCTTTGCTTACTAAGGCTTCCACTGGAGTCCTCCTCGCCGACCGCCATTTTGGCAACATGCGTGGTTTAAGGCCACTAGTGGAAAACGGGGCTTTTACTCACCTGCGATCACCCCTTTCGCCCCGGATCGGCCACCACCCGGTGCAAAAGACTGCAGAGGTGGGGCCGGGGCAAGCAGGGCGCGTGGTGTGTGTGTGTGTGGGGGGTCATTTGCCCCGGTTGGTGGCTCCAACCGGGGCTAAAGGCCCTCGACGAGCAGGGCGCGTGCGGCCGCGTCGTTGGGGGGGTCTTTTGCCCCGGTTTGTGGCTCCGACTGGGGCAAATGAGCCCCACCTAGATGAAAAGTTGTTCCTATATTGCTCTTTAGTTAATAATTTCAATTTTTATTAAGAAAAACTAACCAAATAGATGGAAAATGAAAATTAATAGAATTCTTTTTTCTTTAAACTAGCATGGTGGCCCTCGCAAATGCGAGGGCATCTCTTGTTGTCTCTTAATTAGGCATGTCGTCTTTGGTTATCTAATTTGACAAGGACATACATTACTACTATGTACACACATTAAAAGTATATGATCGATAATAATTCATTTCACAGCCACCATTCATGACACATAAATATCACATGTGTAGTATTTGTTTTCTGGCTGAATGACTTTCACTCTGTTTCTAAAAAAGCTACATAAATGACCATATGCCTGATGCACAAATATGTTCAATTGTTACATATAATTAAGATCAGATTCTTATCTGTCCGATAGTGTTTTGTGATGGTAAATCGGCACACAAAGTTAATGTTCAAATTTAGTAATTTCGGTTTATCTGAGACCTGGCCATATTAATTTTAGGCCATTATGATAGGATAGAAGATACTTTCGTGTCATAGGAAATATGTGACGTGTTGTACATGGACAATAAGACTGCACAACTTATATCATTATTTACTATTTAAAATATACTTCTAAATATAAATTTAATGTTCTTACTTTATTTTGTCTCACGATGAACAATCAATTTTACTTAATGTGGTGTCTCTATAACTCACTTTATGTCTGGTTTTGTGCTTTTATTGTATAAACAATAATGTAATAATTTCTAGAAAGTGGTATAGTTACATGATGGTTTATTGTACTTTCTGAAAGTATAATCACTATGTTAACTATGTGACAGATGGGCATGTTGCTTGGTTTAAGACAAAAAAGATTCAAAAGTTTTTAGTATTATTAGATTTGTAAGGATGCTAATTTTCTTATGTTGGCATAGAACTTTAACACATTCTTATATATATAAAAAAGATCTACGCGCACAAGAATCATCCATAAAGGATTCTAGCCGTCTATTTTACTTTAGAAATCCCATTGCCTCAAACTTGATATCTTTTTTTTTTCATTGAACATAACTTTATCTTAATCTTCGCCTATTTTCTGTTACTCTCGACAACAGATTAAGGATCTGGAAGGTGAGGGTACTTTAGGTTAATGTGTTCTTAATTCCTATGTTAATCCATATGGACCACCTGGCGTCCAAGGAGAGCAACTTTTGGTCCTTGCTAGAGTCCTACTTGTCATGCTCCTCAGCCGAATCATCGCCGGAGTTAGCTTCCGAGACTTATTCCACTGCACACGGCTGGATACTTGAGCTGATCGCCGCTGAGCACCATAGCAGACGTGGTGCCCCTTTTTGTTCTCCCACGTGACAGCAAACGCGGTGGTTTTCTACTTTTACTGCTATATATATTGAAGCATATAACCAATCAACGGTGATTGAATATTTGTCAGCAACATTAAGTGCTTGCAGAAGCCGGTGATGCCATGGGCGCTCATCCGAGAATTGCCTTTCAACGTCAACTCGCGGCTATCGTCCATGGCACGCTACCGACGATGATAGATGAGTGAACATGCCGTTTCAGATTATTTTTAACTCGCCCCTTTTTATTTACGCCATCCAAATCAGTCAGGTGGTTTGGCCGTGCTTCTCCAGTACTTGAATGTGGGCAGCTTGCCGAAAATAGTCAGATCGGTTTTTGTAGATAAACGGGGCTATGATCCATGATAGTAGGGGTGCACTTGCAGGTTGCCTGTTGCCTATCACGTGTAAACTAACCTTCACTACGTCCAAGGCTAGCTTTTTCTCTTACGCGTGTGATGTGCTAATTAACAATTCCTTCTGTTAATTAAGCTAACGCCCCAAGCGAAACTGCAGACTTTGGGGGTTCGGAGCGACTCTTTCCCCTAGGCGACTAGGGTTTCCTTCCTCTTGGTGGTACGCCGGCAAGAGTCTCTACCGGATTCCGATCCGTTCTCTACTCCGATCCCGATCAACGGCCTCGGGCTGATTAAAGGGGGAGACCTGGATCTCCTGCCCAGCCTTGGAACGTTGCGATCGGAGCCAGGGACAGTGTTAGGGTTTGGACAGAACTTTCGTGGAGGGGTGCCAGCAATGGCGTCTAGTGCAGATTCGCGATCAGGAACAAGTCGCGATCCCAAGGGCAGATCCAACCGCCCCATTGATGCTATGCTGGAGGATTTGGACCTCCAGGAGGAGGATTTTAACGATGTTATCATAGATGATGAGGAACAGGAAATCGAAACAAGTGTCCAATGGCTAGCTGTAGCCAAAGTCCAAACGGATAAGGGCTTTAGTCAGGCGGCGTTCTACGGAGAGATGCGGGCAGCGTGGAACCTTGCTCAAGGAGTTAAATTCAGAGCAATAGGAGAAAATCTTTTCACCATACAAGTGTTTTGCCTTGGAGATTGGGAACGGGTGATGGAAAAGGGCCCTTGGCTCTTTCGGAATTGGGCAGTGATCTTCGGAAAATATGATGGATTCTCGAGGGCAGAGGATGTGCCGCTTAATATCCTCCCAATGTGGGCACAAATACATGAGCTCCCTGAGGCTTACTGCAAGATCAATATTGTAACCAAGCTTGTAGAAAGTCAGGGGCTAAAGGTGACTGAAGTTAGGCCGGATGGAAGTAGAGGTAATTATGTGCGGGTTCGTGTCAATTACGATGTGAGAATGCCTCTTACAAGATACGTGTCTGTGGTCCGGAAGGGGGAACGAAATCTATATGTTATGAGGTATGAAAAACTCGCGATGTTCTGTGAAGTGTGTGGGAAGCTTGGACACGAGGAGAAAGAATGTGGCAGAGGAGTACATGATGAGAAAGATTTGAAATATAAATCTTGGCTATATGCTAATCCCCCAGTTCGGTATGCACCTCGGGGGGGTTTTGGTGGTGGAAGAGGGGGGAGATCAAGCAGAGGAGGGATGATGGGGAAAACCACGGGTCGTTTTAACTCGAGCAACAGCCAGGAAGATGACGAAGATTTACAAGATACAGGTACTAGCCCCCATAAACAGCATGATGTATACATGCAAGACAGGGAAACTGCAGCAAAAAAGAGACTATTCCCTGAAGAAAGCCAGGCGAATGAAGATCTAACAAGTGGTAGAACAGACATTTTAGCTATAAAGGAAAAAGGAGAAGAGGAGGATATGCTGAATGAGGCAGTAAAGGACAGTGAGAGTGCAAATTCGGCAGACAGTAGTGGAAATAAGAGAGCGAAAACAACAGTGGTTCAGAACCAAAACTCAAACAAATTCCCATTGGCGGGCTCCCTCGAGGGGCGCCGCCGGGAACAATGAGAGCCCTAGCTTCAAACTGCCGTGGCCTCCTCAACGCTGCGGCAGTTCGTGCGCTCCAGAATTCTCAGGAGCGGTGTAATCCAGATGTAATGTTTCTCTCTGAAACACATTTGGATAGGGTGGGGGGAGAAAAGTTACGTATGAAGTTGAGGATGGATGGAATGTTAATATCTCCATGTGATGGACGGAGAGGAGGCTTACTGATGTTTTGGAAGAACAACGTGGTTATTGATCTAAAAACAATTCATGCTAATTATATTGATGTGATCATCGCAGGTAATCAGAATGATGGTGGGTGGCGTTTAACTGGAATATATGGAGAACCAGCTTGGGAGAACAAGTTTAAGACGTGGGAGAGACTTAGAGCACTCCATGGCCGATCTGATAGACCATGGGTGGTTTTCGGTGATTGGAACGAAATTCTGTACAGCACAGAAAAGGAGGGAGGCAACCCGAGACCTATATCCTATATGCAAGCATTTAGAGAAGCTCTCTCTGATTGTGGGCTTGAAGATCTAGGATACATTGGAGATAAATTCACATGGCGCCGAAAGAGGAGCAATAGAGGGCCAGGTATTCGTGAAAGACTGGATCGAGCATGCGCTAATGAAGACTGGTCACAGATGTTTCCTTGTGCCTGTGTGCAAAATCTAGAGATGAGAAGATCGGATCATAGGCCTATCCTTCTTGATACTGAGTACTACAAGCAAACCGCAAGATCGGGGAGGATTATAAGGAAAAGATTTGAAGGAAAATGGCTTAAAGAGGAGGGGGTTGGAGACATTGTTAATTCGGCCTGGGAAGAAGGGTTACAGAAACACAATGGTAATATTGCTAAGGCTGTGGCAGAAGTTCAATCTTCGCTTCATGCTTGGGATGCAACGGTTCTGAAAAGGCCCAAGGTGCGCTTACGTGAACTATCTAGACAGCTGGAACAGGTCTTGAGGCTAGATATGACTGAAGAAAATTTGAGGAAACAGGAGTTTTTGACAGAGGAAATAGAGAAAGTTTTGGAACAAGAAGAGGTGTACAACATGCAACGTAGCCGTGCTAACTGGCTAACTTTTGGTGATAGAAACTCCACGTACTTTCACCACTATGCTAGGGCGCGGAAAAAACGTAATCTGATTGTGAAGCTTAAAGATCGAGAGGGCAGTTGGAGGGAAGGTAACGAGCAGATCAAGCCAGTTATAAAAGATTACTTTTCGGAGCTATTTTCTTCAGAGGCTAATGGTACTGATGTGGAGCTACTAGGTATGATTAATCCGAAAGTTACTAGTGAGATGAATGGGAAATTAATGGAACCGTTCTCCGAAGAAGAGGTGAGGAAGGCTCTGTTTTCCATTGGTGATTTTAAAGCACCAGGGACTGATGGCATGCACGCCATTTTCTTTAAGAAATTTTGGCCACTCATTGGAAACAAAATCACAAGTGAAGTGCTTCATGTTCTAAATGAAGGGAGAATACCCGCAGGTTGGAATGAAACAGCAATTGTGTTGATCCCAAAGGTAAATGAACCCGAGCTAATTACACAGTTTCGACCAATAAGTCTGTGTAACGTGCTGTATAAGATAATCTAAAAAATTCTTGCAAATAGACTGAAGGTGATATTACCCGAAATTATTAGCCTGAACCAGAGCGCGTTTGTTCCTGGGCGTTTGATTACAGACAATGTCTTGGTTGCATATGAGTGCCTCCATACTCTGAAAAATAGGAGACAAGGACATAATGGTTACTGTGCGGTAAAACTTGACATGCATAAGGCATATGATCGGGTGGAGTGGGGTTTTTTGAAGGACATGATGACCAGGCTGGGATTTGATCAGAGATGGATAAATTTGATTATGGAATGCGTAATGACTGTAAACTACAGGGTTTGGTTCAATGCTGATGAAACGGAGGAGTTTATACCAACTAGGGGACTACGGCAAGGTGACCCTCTATCACCATACCTATTTTTGCTGTGTGCCGAAGGCCTATCCAGTCTATTGAGACGTGAAGAAGAAATTGGTGGCTTACAAGGAGTCAGAGTGTGCCGCGGGGCACCGTCGGTATCTCATCTACTATTCGCCGACGATTCTCTGATCTTGATGAAGGCTGACATGGCAAATGCCACTACTCTTCGACGGGTGCTCGATAAGTACTGTGCTAGTTCGGGGCAGATGGTAAGTGATCCGAAATCTAGTATTTTCTTTAGTCCCAATACCCAGGATGCAGACAAGACAGCAGTATGTGCAGAGCTCAATATCGACTCGGAAGCACTGAATGAAAAATACCTTGGCCTACCAACTCAAGTAGGTATTGATAGGACTGATTGCTTCCAGCACTTGGTGGACCGAATTTGCAAATTAATCAATGGCTGGAATGAGAAGAACCTCTCGACGGGAGGAAAGGAGATCCTATTAAAAGCTGTAGCTCTTGCAATCCCAACCTATGCCATGTCTGTTTTTAAGTTACCAAAAGGGATCTGTAAGGCAATATCCACAGCTATAGCACGATTTTGGTGGGGTGAAAAGGAAGGAAAGAAATGCATGCATTGATACTCCTGGTGGAAGATGTGTGCACCAAAAAATAAAGGAGGTTTGGGATTCCGGGATTTGCATTGTTTCAATCTAGCTATGCTCTCAAAACAAATATGGAGATTATTGGAGGAACCGGAATCATTGTGTGCAAGAGTTTTAAGAGCAAAATACTACCCCACGGGAGAGCTACTCAAGACTCAATTGAAGAAAGGAGCCTCATTCACTTGGCAAAGTATAATGGCGGGTATGGAAACTTTCAAACGTGGTTTTATTTGGAGGGTGGGGACTGGAAGCAAAATAAATATTTGGAGTGATCCCTGGCTTCCGAATAGCCACACTAGAAAAGTGCTAACACCACGAAGAGGGTGTATGTTGGAGCGAGTACAGGATTTGATAAACCCTATCACAGGGACTTGGGATGATCAATTACTAAATGAAAACTTCTTCCCAATTGATTGTGCAAGAATTCGAGCTGTTCCATTACCTCCATGGGAAACAGAAGATGAAGTTGCTTGGCATTTTACGAAGAGTGGTATGTTCATGGTTCGATCAGCATATCATGTCGAATGGGACAATCAGTACGGCAGCAGGACCACGCAACGAGATGCTCCTACAAATTCGACAACAAATCCAGTGTGGTCGCGGGTGTGGAAACTCACGGTACCAGCCAAGGTAAAAATATTTAATTGGCGCCTGTTACACGGTATCGTCCCTTGTATGTGTGTACTCTCTAATCGACATATCGAGCGTAGTGGCCAATGCCCGGTGTGCCCATGGGGAGCGGAGGACATAGCACATATGCTATTCAAATGTGATAGAGCAAAGGAAATCTGGAAAGCACTTGGTCTTAAGGAAATCATTGATTCGATGGCGTGCTCGGACAGAACGGGAAGCGAGGCCTTGGAGAACATTCTGATGGCGCAACTCAAGCCAGTTACATGTTGTGGTAACCTCCCTACCTGTGAAGTAATAGCAACGGCGGCGTGGTTCATTTGGTGGCGAAGGCGGGAAATCAAGTTCGGAGGTAATGCCCCCCCGGCCACTAGAGTTGCTCTGTCTATTAGGGCCATGGTTTCAAATCATTTAAAGTCTACCAGAAATAAACAGGGGGTGCCGAAGAAGGGGTGGTCTAAACCACCAAGAGGTATGGTTAAAATCAATACGGATGCGGCTGTTAACCTGGAAACGAGGAAGGCATCCACTGGTTGCATTATCAGGGACGCGGGAGGACAGTTCATGGGTGCGTGTAGGTTGGACATTGAGGGGGTGATCGACGTGACTACGGCTGAGGCACAAGCTGCTCGTGATGGACTGAGACTAGCTGAGCGTCTAGGTTGCACTAATATTTGCTTGGAATCTGACTGTTTGGAAGTGATACAGGCGCTAACGGATCCAATGCAATACAGAATTGCGGGCTCAGCAGTTCTTGAGGAGTGCAGGATGATTATGGCAGGATTTAGCTCGACACGGATTGGTCATTGCCCAAGAGAAGCAAACATGGCGGCGCATATGATAGCGCAATCTAGTATTGAGTCTACTGTTTGGTTAGAGGATCCGCCTTTATTTCTTATTTCTCAACTGGTCGAAGATGTAACTACTGTGTAAAACTCTGACGGCGGCAAGTTTTTTTACGCACTCTTTTCCCTACCAGGGTACCTACGGTGACTGGAGGGTTTTTAATGAGGCGGGCTTGCCGGCTTAATATATGGTTCTTATTGTTTCAAAAAAAAAAAACAATTCCTTCTGTTCCATTACAAATATCTTTGTTACATACAGTGGCCCCACAAAACGGTACCAATTCGTATAAGAGATGGACTTCTTTCCAACTATATGGACTCTGGCACGTAGATACACTTTAACGCGTCAACTGACTTTTTTCGTAAAATCATCCGATAAATCTTAACCATAAATTTGAGATCTAACAGCCACAAATAATTGAGATGATGTGGATTAATGTGGTGTCTCTATTTCAGACCTGTATATTGCTTTTAGTGTATAATAGATCCATTTTTTTTCAATTTTTATTTACAGTACCATGCCAGCGTTATGCCACTCACTTTTTGGTGTGGTGTGCTCACTTGTTTTCCCCTCATATGCATAAGAGGTGTTCGATGAAATGCCCGAGAGCATAATTCCATCTGAGCTCGCAGAAACAAACATGTAATATTGCTAGACTATTGTGTAATAATGTATCAAAGCTGCATGGTTCATGTAGTTGGATTAGTCCACCTCTGTTTTCCACATGTCGGGCGTGTGAACTGGAGGATTTGTAGATATATAGAACAAAACAAACGGTGTCGCCATCATACAGCCCGACCGTGGCTCATGAGTGCATATATGCATATCGAAAGCAGGGTCGGACGTATGATGGCGAATCCGGATGATTTGTAGTCGGTCGATGAACTGAATGATGTATCAAACATTTTGTCAAACCTTGAATGGGGGGATGTAGAACAAAACAATCGGTATCGCCAGCATACATCCCTTTGGTGTAGAACAAAACAATCTGTAACTGAATGATGTATCAAACCTTTTCATGCATCCATTTGCGTCTTATCTTCGCTATTTGCTTTCGACATTCTTAGTTGAGACTATTTGTGTGGCTTGTTGAACTTTGGTGTTATTGTAAGACTATGTCTTTATTTACCTATCGTACTTTCTATCTATATATTATGCGTTTGATATTTGATATGTTAAAGATCATAGCAAGACTATTATGTTATTCATCTACTCACTTTGATGTGTTGAAGCCATAATGAGGGTAGTTGTTATCCATCTATAACTATGAGAAGAATGCTATGGTAAGATTATTCTAGTGGTAAACACTATTACTCATCTTTGTGTGTATCTTAAATGTTAAAATCATGAGTGGAAAATTCTCGCACTTCACATAAGTTTATCATAGTCACATCATATACCCTATTACCTTATAAAACATAGTGTGAAAATGAGATTATGTTCGGTGCACTTAACATGATGATCAAATATACTATCTTTTGTTTTGGGCACACAAATAGGGGGTGTACGAACTTATGTTTACTCTCTCGCAAATAGCTATGACAAATTGTTTCTTATGCAAATCCGTATGTTGTCATCAAACATAAAAAAGGGGAAGATTGAAAGAACATAGTTCCTAAATCCTATTTTGAGTGTTTGATTACAACATATGGATGGACTAACGAGCTCTCTTAGTATACTCAGAAAAAGTCTACTCGTAAACATCATGCAAGTTGCAGCAATAAGAGAGAAAATTCCACGGAAAAAGATGTGGAAGAAAGAAGAAGAAACAAAGGAGAAAGGAGAAAGAGAGAAGGAGAATGGGGGTGGCCGGCCTGCCTGGCCGGCCTGGCCGGGCTCTAGGCCGGGCTAGCGGCTGCCTGGCCAGCCTCGCGCCGCCCCACGCTGGCCCCAGGCCGGGTGCCAGGCCGGGTTGCTCGGGTGGGGGTCCGGCCTCACCCCACTACCCCTGACGGCCCCAGGCCGGGCTCTTCGGGTGGGGGTCCGGCCCCGCCTAGATCCCACGCCGGCCCCAGGCCAGGCTGGCTGGCTGGCTCGCTGCCCCCACGCCGGCCTCGCCTGTGCCCTCACGCCGGCCTGGCCGGCCCCCCAGGCCTACCCTCCATCGCCCCACGCCGGCCTCTCCCCTCGCTCCACGCCGGCCCAGGCCGGGCACCAGGCCGGGGTGGGATTGCGCCCGGCCCTGGCTGCCCCAGGCCGGCCAGGCCGGCCCCTAGGCCGGGGGGGGGGTGCTGTAAGGTGAAAACTGCCCCCCCAACAGCCGTATTACACCCACGTATAAAAGGACGCCTCCACCTACCTTTTGGCTTTGTCAATCTCACTCACATTTTCTCTCACCACCATTGATTGACCAAGCTCAAGCTCAAGAACAAGATCTCCACAAATCCCAAACCAAAGCTCGTGATACTTTGGGATTTGAAGGAGACACCCCCGATCTGCAACTCCACCGAGTCGATTAGAAATCCACCCACTCATCCCTTAGGGATCTTGTCATTCTTAGTTCATTGGAGCTAGGAATCTTGTTGCTCTTAGTTCATCGGAGCTCATAGCCTTGTTGATATCCCCGGTGCTTTTGTGCTCGTGGATCTTGCTTCTCGGAGTCTTGGAGGCTCTTGGGATTTGGTGAGGACCCTCCAATCTTGTGGAGTGTGCCTCATCCTTGTAAAGGTTCTAGTTGTCAACCTCAACGACAACATAGTGATTCGAGCCTATCCACATCGGTGGAAGGACTCGAAGGAGATACGGTGTGGCATTTGAGGCCTACTCGGTGTTCCACTTTGGTGGCACCGCACCGCTCCAACGGAGATTAGCTTCCATTGGGAAGTGAACTTCGGGATAAATCTCCGCGTCATTATGTTCGGTTATTCCTCAACTTACCTTTACTAGTTACTACTAGCTTAGTCATATACTTACCTTGTGCTAGTTGTACTTGCTCAACATATAGGATTGTTCACCTAGTTGCATAATCTAGATAATCTATATTTGAGCATTACCTTGTTAACTTGAAAAAGAAGTTAAAATTTGTAGTTAACCTATTCACCCCCCTCTAGTTAACCTCTCGATCCTTCAATTGGTATCAGAGCCTCGTCTCAGGCTCTTTATATAGGCTTTACCGCCTAAAAGAGGAGGTAAGGATGGCCGATGATCCCGTCACCATGGATGGGATTCAAAAGCTAATCCAAGCTATGATTGATAGTTCCGAGAAAAAGATGGAGGGACTAACAAAAGAATTGACATCTCCATCTAGACAATCTTGTGAAAAGATTATTTTAGATGAACATGGAAACCCCATTCCAACTAAAGAAGCATCCGCATTATCTTCACCATTAAATGGTAGTGGTGGAAATTATTTTGGCTTTGCTTATAACAATGCTCCTAATGTTCAACATCCACATGTTTCTCATCTTGGTCCACCTCCTTTGGTGGATCGGCATCGTTTTACTAATTGGAAAGCTTCCATGAAGTCTTACATGTGCAGCTCTTCAATGCAAATATGGAGAATTGTTGAAAAAGGGTATGAGCCAAAGGACCCCGCAAATCTAAGCTCAAGTGACATCATAGATGAGCAACTCAACGCTCATGCTTTGCTCATGTTGGAGAGGGCAATGGAAAAGGAAGGAGTTGAGCACATCCGGTCCTTCACTAGTGCAAAGAAAGCTTATGATGGTCTTGTCGATATGTTTGACGGCAATGTCAACCTCCAAAGGTCCAAGAGGTCAATCATTCAAAGAAAAGTTGAACACTTTCACTTGGGTGATGGAGAGAACATAGAAGACATGTTTAGAAGACTCAAGGATCTTGTAAATGATATGAGAGATAGTGGATTCACGGATTGTACGGAAAATTGGGTCAAGGAGAAATTTCTACTCACCTTGATGCCATACAATGAAAACATGGTGATGAATGTACAAGCGAGGGACGACTACTTGGACCTATCCCCCAATGATGTCTTAGGTCTTTTTATCACTCTAAAGGTCATGAAGCAAACTTCAGATGATGTCATGGCCCGTGTAAACGGAGCAAAGAAAGCATCTCTTGCCTTGAAGGCCAAGGTCATTTCCCATGAAGATAATGACTCAAGTGATGATGGTGGATCCACTCATGAGGTCTCCGAGAAAGAAATCAGGACATCACATGAAGAATGCTTGGCTCTTGCTCAACACAAGTGGTGGAAGAAAGGAGACTTTAGATCCAATGCCACCAAGAATAAAGGGAAGGAATCCTCAAGCACGAATAAAGCAAGAACTTGCTTCAATTGTGGAGATTCCGAGCACTTCGTTGCCGAGTGCCCCTTCAAGAGTAGAATTGAGAATGGAGGAAGACTCATCAAGAAATCCACCTTCATTCCCAAGTCCAAGAACTTCATCAAGAGAGGCCCTCCTAGGACATTGATTGCAAAAGAAGTTGAGTACACATCCGGTGGTGAAGAGAGTGATGGTGAAGGCGAACAAGTAGGTATGGCGGCCATGGCTAGGGGCGTCGTACCTCCTAACTTAAGCTCTCTCTTCTCCAACCCAAATGACCACAAGGGTCCTTCGAGTCACAAGTGCTTCATGGCCAAGGGTATACCCACAAAGGTGACTCCTACACTCAAACTTGCTAACTCCTCTATTCCTTCACTACTAAATTGTGTCAAGGAAGACCCTTTGACAAACTTTGTGGAAAAACTAGAAGGAGAAACTAAATCTATCTTTGCCTCTCTCATGGATCCATTAAGTGAGGCACATGGCCTCATTGATGAACATGAGGAGAGAATAATGTTACTTGAAAAGTTTGCTCGTGATGATGCTAGTAAAATTGAGGAGCTTGAGAAAGCTCTAGATGAATCACATTGCTTTAGAGAAAGCATAGAAGAAACCTTTGCAATTGACATAGCTAAAGTAAAACTTGATTGTCAACATGCTTTTTCTAAGGTAACGGAATTCATGAGTTTAAATGATGCAACTAACCAAGGTTATAATGAACTCATTAAGGATTTTGATAAGCTTAAAATTGATCATCGTACTATCTCAAATGAGCTCAAAACCTTAAAAGGAGTAAGAGTTGTGAATGAAAACTCTTGTGCTACTAACCCTTTGTGTGTCAAGGCAACTCTCATTCAGGAGAACAATAGGTTGAAGGCACAACTCAACAAAGGTCTTGCCACATGCATCCAAGGCCAAAAGAACCTCAATGATCTTTTGAGTAATCATAAGAGAGTTATTGGCAAAGAAGGCCTTGGTTTTGGTTCCACATCCAAGGTGGCTTACAAGAAGAAGTCAACTCCCTCCACTAACTCTATTGTTTTTGTGAAGGAGGGGGAGTTGGCTAATGAGGAAGATGAGTTTGATATTATTGCTAAAAGCATTGTTCCTAGGAACACTACTACTCACAACAACTTTGCGGGAAAATATAACCCATCTTATGTGCTTCTTAAATCTATTAATGGTCATGTTTATGCAAAGTATGTAGGCACCTCATATGGTGATGATTACAAACATGCTATTTGGTTTCCAAAGACCCTTGTGACTAACAAAAAAAGGACCCATCCAAAAATGGGTACCTAAGACAAGAAGTTGATTCATTGTAGGGTTGTATCTCCGGTGGAACATCATGGATGATTGATAGTGGTTGTTCCGCACACATGACCGGAAGCAAAGAAGTATTAGAAGACTTGAAGCTCCAACTTCTAAAATTTGCTCATGTAACCATTGGTGATCGCTCACAACTTAAGGTATTGGGACATGGCAAGGTGGTCATTTCTCTGGATTCATCCATTGAGAAAGTCCTCCTTGTTGAGTCCCTTGGATATAATCTTCTTTCCGTCTTGCAACTTTGTGAGTGCAATTTTACATGTGTATTTGGGCGTCATCATGTGCTTGTACTTCACACTATTTCTCTTAAAGTAGCCTTTGTTGGATTTTTGGAAAACGGTATGTACATAGTGGATTTCTCGAAAGAAACTACACATATCGCCACATGTCTAATGGCTAAATCCGACGTGGGGTGGCTTTGGCATCGCCGCCTAGGCCACGTCGGTATGAGAAATTTACAAACTCTTGTGAAGGGTGAGCATGTGGTAGGACTAACAAGTGTGAATTTTTCCCAAGATCGTCCTTGTAGCTCTTGTATTGCCGGAAAGATGCATGAGAAGAATCATCCCAAGACATCAATCATCGCCACAACAAGACCCTTTGAGCGCATTCACTTGGATTTATTTGGGCCTCCCACATATGATAGTCTTGGTGGCAAGAAGTATTGTTTGGTTATTGTTGATGATTATACAAGATACACTTGTGTTTTCTATATCAAGAAGAAGAGTGAAACTCAAGAAAGATTCATAACTTGGGCCACCGAAGTGCAACGCCAATATGACACCAAGATCTTGTCCATTAGGAGTGACAATGGGTCCGAGTTCAAGAACTACACCATGGATGAATTCTTGAGTGAAGAGGGGATAAGACATCAATATTCCGCCGCGTACACCCCTCAACAAAATGGTGTAGCGGAGAGGAAGAATCGCACACTTATTAATATGGCAAGAACTATGATGGCCAAATTCAAATCCCCATATAACTTTTGGGCCGAAGCCATCAACACCGCTTGTCATCTATCTAACCGACTCTTCCTTCGTCCGATGATTGGCATGACTCCATATGAGCTCCTAGCCGGTAACAAACCCAACCTCAAATATCTTCGAGTTTTTGGGTGCAAATGCCAAGTCTACATAAAGGGAACTAGATTGTCTAAGTTTGATGCTAGTACTTTTTTCAAGGCATTTTTGTTGGTTATGCCACGAACTCCCACACTTATAGAGTCTACAACATATCCACCAGGTGTGTTGAAGAATCTATGAATGTGGAATTTCATGAGGATAATGGCTCCCAACTGGAGCAAATTGATTGTGATGTTGTAGGTGATGAACCGTCCTCCATAGCCATAGGAAGAATGGGTGTAGGTCCACTTATACCCGTTGAGGGACACCTTGTGGCAAATGAGGATGGAACTAGCTCCACTCAAGTGGAGCCCTCTACATCAACCACCAATCAAATGGTAGACCAAGAGAAAGAAGAAGACCTTCATGTGGATACCTCTCATCAAGAAAGTGATCAAGATCCACCCAATGATAATGGTGGAAATGATTTTGGTGCTTCGTCACCAAGAACTCCAATGCGAGTGGACAATGGTCTTGATGAAGGAAATGATGAGGATATCCCCCCCAATGAAAATCCCGATGATGCACTTGTTCGTATCATGACTCGTCAAGCGTCAAGATTGCAACAAAAGTCACTATACCAAAAGAACATCATTGGTGGCTTGGGGAGAAGTGTCTCCACTCGTGGACAAGTACTCAAGTTTTGTGGTTTTCATTCATATGTCTCTCATGTTGATCCCATCAAAGTTTATGATGCTCTTGAAGATGAAGATTGGGTTCAAGCTATGCATGAAGAGCTCCATAATTTTGAAAGAAACAAAGTATGGTCACTAGTGGAAAGACCCAAGGATCATAATATCATTGGAACTAAATGGGTGTTCAAAAACAAGCAAGATTCTCATGGGCAAGTGATTCGCAACAAGGCTCGATTGGTTGCTCAAGGCTACTCTCAAGTCGAAGGACTTGACTACGGTGAAACTTTCGCTCCCGTAGCTAGGCTTGAATCCATTCGTATATTATTTGCATTTTCCACTAGTCATAACTTCATCTTGCATCAAATGGACGTTAGAAGTGCTTTTCTAAATGGACCTCTAAATGAAATGGTATATGTTAAACAACCTCCGGGGTTCGAGGATCCCAAGTATCCTAACCACGTCTACTTCCTCCATAAGGCTTTGTATGGCCTCAAACAAGCTCCACGTGCTTGGTATGATCATTTAAAGGAGTTCTTAGTGGATCGTGGTTTCGTACTTGGGGTAACTGATCCCACTCTCTTTACCAAAAGTGTAGATGGACATTTCTTTGTATGCCAAGTATATGTTGATGATATTATATTTGGATCCACTAAAGTGAGTTTTGTAGATCAATTTGCAAAACTAATGACAAGTGAATTTGAGATGTCTATGATGGGAAAATTAGAGTTCTTTCTAGGCTTTGAGATCAAGCAATATTATGAAGGGACTTTTATTTGTCAAGCCAAATATATTCCAGACATGCTCAAGAAATTTGATATGAACAATGCCAAACCATTACCTTATCCAATGCCAACAACCACGAATCTTACTACGGATCATGAAGGTATACCGGTAGACCCCAAACTTTATCGATCTATCATTGGATCTTTGCTTTACCTTTGTGCATCTAGACCGGACATTATGTTTAGTGTGGGTTTGTGCAAGATTTCAATCTAACCCCAAGGAAAGCCATATGATTGTGGTCAAGAGGATTCTTAGGTACTTGGTTGACACTCCCACACATGGGCTTTGGTATCCATCAAACACAACTTTTGATCTTGTGGGATACTCGGATGCGGATTGGGGAGGTGAAAAAGTGGATAGAAAATCAACTTCGGGTGCTTGCCAATTCCTTGGTAGGTCTCTCGTGTGTTGGTCTTCCAAGAAGCAAAATTGCATTGCCACCTCCTCCATGGAAGCGGAGTATATTTCCGCCGCAAGTTGTTGCTCTTAACTCTTATGGATGAGGCAATGTCTTAAGGATTTTGGAATTAAGATTAAGACAATGCCTCTTTTATGTGACAATGAGAGTGCTATAAAGATTGGTCATAATCCGGTACTTCATGGCAAGACCAAGCATATTGAGATTCAGTATCATATTATTTGGGATCATGTGGCCAATGGTGATATCTCACTTTCTTATGTCAACACTAAAGATCAACTTGCCGACATCCTTACCAAGCCTCTAGATGTGAAGAGATTCAAGGAATTAAGGAGTGAGCTCAACATCGTATGTGCAAGCAATTTTAGTTGATTGAAGATCTTGCATACACACCCCTACTAGACTCTTATTTGAATTCTAGATGCACGCATAGACATAGGGGGAGTGTAGCTCAATCAATGAGCCAACACTACCTTTATAATGCATAAATAAACAAATCATGCCTAATGATCATTTTAAATGACATCATGTGCTTCAATGATGAGTCTCGACAATGCACCCAAGATACATCTTCGCGGTGACATATCGAACATACTCATACATGGTGGCTACGGCCACCGCCCAATATTTGATTGGTGTTTATATCAATGAGACATTTGTGTTGTTACCTCATTTGCATTTCCACTTGTTTTCATATTTCATTGGTATCCAATGTTGCTCATTTGGTTTCTCATCTTTTCTCTCCGTTGGATACAAATGAAAACATCATATGCATGTCATCATACTCATTTCATTCGTGCACATGGTCAAATAAAATTGCTCTAAGAAACAAACCTATGAAAATGTGCTATTAAGACACTAGCTTCACTTTGACGTTTTGTTTGTTAGAATATATGTCTTGTAAATCCTTAAATTGAATTTTTTTTTTGCGTATTTTGGCTTGGTAGTTGTGTAGGTTCACCTTGCTTTGGGAGAATTTTTTTTAAAAAAGGGAAACACACACCCAAACACAACCCAACACCCCAACACCAGCCGAAAAAAAACAAACAAAAAAATACTCGCGCGCGCTCGCCCCTCCCACCCCGGCCCCTGCCACCGCTGAGCCGGCCCCAGGCCGGGTGCCAGGCCGGGGCGCTCGGGCACCTGCCCGGCCTCGCGCTGCCCCGCGCCGGCTCGGGCCGGGAGCTAGGCCGGGGTGCTCGGCCACCATGCCGGCCTCACCTCCGTTGCACGCCGGCCCCAGGCCGGCCTCACGCCAACACGCATGGCTCGCCCGGCCAGGCCGGCCACACGCCCGGCCCCAGGCCAGGGTGGGCGCCTCACGCACACACACACACCTTGTCGTGGGATAATCACGGCAGATGTTACCTGGGGTAACTGATCTTGGGGCAAGTCGACACAGGTATTTGGGAGAGGGTTTAGCTCGAAGGAAGACATGGCAAAAAGCGATCTAAGAACCGGAAAGCGACTCGCCGGATCTCGAGTATGAACTATACTGGATACTCGATAATTGGTGATACAACTATGACTTGAATCTCTGCCAAACTAAGCCTAGGGGACGGTTTATAAAGCACCCGTACCCCCCCCCCCTGGCTTGCCCTCCAAGGCGCAGCTTGAGTCCTACCCGAACTCTGCTCACAAACCCTAGCTTTCCTTACCGCAACCCACAATCCGGGTTACGAGGCCTACAAACTTTGGGCCTTCCAGAAGTTTCTTTATCCTTAACCGAATCCTGTGCAGCACACCTTGGGCCGGGTTACACCTTGAGGTTGGCCTACCGGGTTACTATCCCCCCATCAGTAGTCCCCAGAATAGCGTGGGTTTCACGGATTCCTCCTTGAAGCGCTTGCTATTCCCTGAAAGAAAACATAAAACACACGAGTTCATGGAGGCCGGGTCAGGTTGCCCTGATAAGCAGCTAAGCACAGCTCCATGGCGGCCATACAGTAACCCGGCCTTTCTCCAAGTATCTAACTTATTTTTCCAAATCTGAATCCCGAAACGTTAGGATCCTTCACTCGATACTGATCCCTGACACCTCGGGGTAAATTGTACTTCCTCTATCAACAGAGTACTTTACTCCGCATTCGACGCACACGTCACAAAATTTACGTGGATAATTGCTATTCCACAATTTCCGGCTTCCGGCCGTTATGATAGGTTCACCCTCTTCTTACAAATAGTGGTCGGTGGGTAACCCTAGGCCCCTTACTTTACCTCAGCATTCCCTTTCTCCCCTTGCTCCTTACTTCCTTGCAGCACCGCCGCCAGAGACTCGTGCACACCATCAAAAGCGAGAGCGTCGCCGGCCGCGCTCGACCTCGAGCCATCCTGCGCCGCCATCGAGCGTCACCGTCGCATCTTCATTTCTTTCGTCAAGGATCGTGAAGGGGCATTCAAGCCACACCACACGACACCTTCGTCCCAGACTTCAATCCCTTCAGTAAGCCTCTCACAGCTGTCCAATTTAGCCTCGCAATTTCTTCAATTTAACCGGGATCGGATCTGGGTCCTCCCGTAAATTATTTTTCCGATATCATCAAATTGGATCGATTCGACACTTCCCAACTCTTTTAAGCACCTGATATACAGTCACAACTCATCCCCTTACCATTATTAACCATCAAATCTTCTGTAGGATCACTCGCAAATTTTCCCATCTAGATCCGTTCCTCCTCGATTTTCCGCTTATCACATTAACACCCGGAACATCTTCCCTTTCCAGCTATTTTACTTGCAATAGAAGCATGGGCAACCATCCGTGCTCACCCAACTCACCTCAATACGTAAGTAACTAGTGATTTCCTCAACCGCATTTAACACCCGGACAATTCACAACCTTTTGCTTCGTAAGGCGTTACCCGGATATTTTTCAGTCTTCGTACCGCCTTAATATTCCAAACTCGGATAATCCGATATTCCGAGTCTTACTCCTTGTACCTCTTACTTGTACCCTGCAGGTCAACTCTATGGCTCCAAAAAGACAAGGGAAACAGCCGGCCCCGGCAAAGGCTACCCAAACCATTTCTGCAAATTGGGGCCGGTCTACGGCAACAAAGGCCAAGCTGGACGGGATGGCCGAGCTAGGAATCCTCCCTTCTCAAAAGGATATACACTGGAGGGCACCAGGCGACGAGACCCGGCCCACTCCCGCCGGAAATGAGGTAATTTGCTTCACCGAGCACGTGACCCGGGGATTCCGTCCTCCGGGTCACTCTTTCTTCCGGGAAGTCTTAAGCCATTACGGCCTCCGGGTATTCGACATAGGGCCTAACTCTATGTTGAATATTACCCACTTCATCGTTTTATCCGAGTCATACTTGTGCGTTCCGCCAAGTCTGGCTCTTTTTCTTGAACTGTTCCATTGCAAACCGTGCCGCGAGAGCGGCGACGGGGCGCTTCTTACTTGCGGTGGAGTATCTATCCAACGCCGCAAGCACTCACCAATGCCAACTCTGAACCTGAACTCCCACGTCAAAAACTGGCGATTATCTTTCTTTTATTGCTATGACACTTCCCCGGATGGCGAGAGGAAGTTGCCAGGTTACTCGGAGAGTCTCCTTGAGCCTTCCGAATCTTTCAGCGATTTTGCCCCTGACTCTGACAGGGAGGCAATCCAGCCTTTGCTGGCTAAGTTAGCTGCTCTCTCGGCCCAAGGCCTTCTTGGACTTAATTTGGTGAAGACCTGGGTAGATTTCCGGGTTCAGCCCAACTCCATTCGCACCAAGTTAATGTGTGAATACTCGGGGCACATCACGGACTCGCTCCGATACTCCACCAAGAACTTTGCCGCCGGTGACACCAACAAGACCATCAAAAGCTTCCTGACGGAGAAGCTAGAGGTGATAAAAAATGTCGCCGGGTTACCCCCATTTACTCGGGAGCACCCAGCTCCAGTGGTGAGACCTGATTCCTTTAGCTTATTTTGGCACTTTTACCTGCTACAGTTTCTAACTCTTGCTTTCATCTCTTTGATCACAGGCTGATGATCCCTTCTGGAGGATCGAAACCTCTCCTCCTTCCCAAGACCCGGAAGAGGAGGATGAGCCGATTGAACACGACGAGGGTATCTTCCCTAATCTTATATTCACCTTTTACCTGTGCTATCTTTCCTATCATCCATCTTTTCCTCGTCTGACACATACTCAACCTTCAGGGTTAGAGGACGAGGAGGAAGAAGAAGAAGATGACCCGGAAGCCACCGGATCCGACCAGGAAACTACGGTCGGAACCAAGAGGAAGGCCAGAGGGGTAGTTGCAAAGGTTCCCTTCTCCTCCATGTCTTCTAAGCCCTACTCCTTTGATACTATGCATAAACTTAATGAACGATTATCGCATTCACCATTCTTGAAGGATCCCCCCCGGCCAAACGTAGGGTGACCCGGAGTTCCCCGGGGGATGATCCCCTTAACCCGGGTATCTCCACTTCACCTGCTCATCGAGTTAGCACTCTTCCACCTCAGCCTCCTAAATCTCCTCAACGTCGTCCATCTCCTAATCATCCACTCGCCGGGCAATTCCGGGTACCGCAGCCGGTACCTTTGACGACATCATCTGCCTCCAGCAGCGAGCTCCCACCGGACTATACCGTGAACACCGGGTAAGTGACCTTTATTCGATATTCTTTTGCACTTATTAACCTTTTTAATACGTTCCATTAACCACTATATCCCTCTTTCCCTTTAGTGTCCAAGTTACCAACAGTGACCCGGATATTCCCGAAGCGGAAAAGCAAGGAGATGAGGAGCCAAATATTAACATGGATGTTGCTGCTGATGACGAGTCTGAGGACGAACGGGAACAAGATCCCTTTAAGGACCCAGCTCCACCGGAAACCGCATCACCCAAGTCCTCTGAAGAAGTAGACGAAGATATCATCTTGGAGACCAAGCCGGGTTCCCCTAACCCGGACACTCAAACGGTCCGGGTTTCGACCCCAAAATTCGGAAAAGTCCTTCAACAGGAAGGCCAATCTTCCGGCCCTTCAAGACATCGCCCTGAAGACATGACGTTTGCCCAGATGCTTGATGCCCTCTACACTTTGAGGGCCAATGAAGAAAATATCCTAGATGCCTTGATAACCAAACACAAAGTAAACCCGAGTAATATCATCTAGTCCCCAAGTTCGAAGTGAATTACTAAGTAATTTGCTTGGAACTTTGCATGATATTTCCGACTGACCCTTCTTCGATTTTTCTCCTAGGACTTCGTTGCGCAATCCGAGAAAAAGCTAGCCAAGGCCACCAAACGTATCGAAAAGGAAACGGCCCTTCGCGAAGCAGCTGAAACTGAGACTCGTAGGAGCCAAAAGATCATGAGGAAATACCGGAAAAGAGCTCACGTGGCCGAAGATAGGCTGACGACTCTTTCAGTGCAGATTGCTGATATCCATCGCGTTGCAACTGGTATGATCTCTGAATTTTAGCACTCATGATCCGGATTCGCTCTAGATGGACAACTGTATCCCTTTTCTTATTACTTTTCCTTTGTCTTTTTAATAGGCCCGTGTGACGTAGCCCCTGAAGAAGATGACACTACCAAGTTGAAACTTATCAAGGACACTATCTGGCAGCTTAGTGCCGGAATTGGTTGGATTCTTGACGAGCTGCGACTGCCGGGTATCAGGCCAAGCAACATGAAGAAATTGCTAGAATTCTGCTCCACTATCCCTGAATGGATTTGGCACTGGAAGCGTTCATCTTGCCGATTTGGTGTGACCCGAGGACTCGCGCTGGCTAAAGCTTATGTTCCTAAGCTAGAGCCGGCCAAGCTGATGGGCGGGTTTCCGGAGTTCAACCCGGATGGATCCAAGTTCTCGCCTAAGGACTTCAAGTCTATTCAAAAAGAAGTCCGTCACCCGGCTAGCGTTATTGCCGATGGTTTGGAGATTGATACCATTCTTCCTGCATATGATGTTAACGACAAGATTATCAAGGCGGACCGCCCCAAGCCATACGACATGCTTGCCCGGTGGAAGGAGGAAGCGGCCAAGATAAGGGAAGAAGCTGCCAAGAAGAAGGCCGAAGCCGGCTCTGTTCCTGCTACTTCTACTCCTGTCGTCCCTCCGCCTGCGCGAGTCGGCATTGCCACTGACCCGAGTGGCGCTGCTACCACAAGCGACAGCAAGGGCAAAGCCAAGATGGACCCTGCGGCTTAGAGTATTGAGTGTCGCCTATTATTTCATATGCATCAGTCGGCGAAGCGTCATTGAAACAACTTATTTTTTGAATGGAGCGCCTGTGCTCCTTTGATACTTTAGTGAGGCTTTGTAATACATTCTGAACTCCCGATGCACTTTGCGCCTCTTTGGGCTTTCGATTTATATGCTTTTGCACCCACTTGTTCTTGATATCCTACTTGTCTTATTCCTGATACCCGCAATTCTTTATTCTTCCTTTTGTGAGACCTGGCTTCCGGGTTACATGGGTGCTTAGCGAACGGACTTATTTCCAAGTCCCCAAGCCCCTAAGACCCGGACGCTTGGCTCCTTGGAATCTTAACAGTTTGAACAACGCTTTTCTTCTTTAAAATTCACGAGTCCCCAGGTCCGGATTTTCGAGCCTAAGACACGTGATTTTTTTAAAGGAGAACGGATTACCTGCTGCTAGATTCACAAGGGCCCCAGGATAATTTCACATAGGATTTGAAGTTATGCTTAATAGTCGTTGAGTTTCCGGCTATGAACCTTATACTCTGCATAACTTGTGGTTTAGATGATCCTTTCGACTATCTTGTACTATAAGCCGGCTTTCGCGTGGATACCATGTTTATTACATCTATATGAAAACGGGGTCAGGCAATTCCCATTGGGCTTCATGGCTGACAGTGATCGTAAGCGAACAAATCATGCCACTTTGATGCGAGTCACATCAAGCTTTAAGTAAGAATAGCCGAGAAATTTGGACTTCTTTGTCCGGTTATAAGATTGTAGCCGCACTCGTTTTTGAGTAACCGGCCCTTATAACTCATTGGCATCAAGGCCGGGTCTTTTTGAGTTAGCTGCGCTTATATGAGCGATCAGCCCTCAAGACCTAAAGATACACACCGCATAGATAATAATCACTTCTTTTCTCGATAATCACCTCTTTATTTGATATGAAAAAATTAAGCCAGCAGGCCGCCTCATCAAAAACCCGTCCAGTTCCCAAGGGTACCCTGGATAGGAAAAGAGTGCGTCTGAAACCTGCTGCCTGTTACATCGCTTAATTCCGTGCACCAACATAGTCCTTGCTAAGTATAATACGGGCGTAGCTGAGCCACGTTCCATGGTCTGTCTCTTTCTTGCATAGGTGCAGTGGTATGAGCAGTGTCATTAGCTATGGCCGATTCTTCCCTTGCGTCTATCAAGTAATATGACCCATTATGCAGATTCCGGCTTATGATGAAAGGTCCTTCCCACGGTGGTGATAGCTTGTGTTTTCCTTCGTTTGTCTGAACCAGGCGCAGAACCAGATCTCCTTCCTGGAAGACCCGGGTTTTCACACGCCGGCTATGGTACCTCCGTAAATCTTGCTGATATATGGCAGATCTTTCCAAGGCTTGTTCTCTTTGCTCTTCTAACATATCCACGGCATCTTGCCGGGTCTTTTCGTTCTCTACTTCAACATAAGCTGCCACTCTTGGTGAATCATGAATAATATCGCTTGGTAATACCGCTTCTGCCCCATAGACCATGAAGAAGGGTGTCATCTGAGTGGACCTGTTGGGTGTAGTGTTGATACCCCAGACCACTGAAGGAAGTTCTTCGACCCAAGCTCCAGCGGCCCTGACGCAAGGAACTCGCAATCGCGGTTTTAATCCACGAAGCAACTCTTGGTTTGCTCTCTCTACTTTCCCATTGGCCTGTGGATGAGCCACTGACGCTACATCGAGCCGGATTCCGTTGTTGCCACAGAATTTTTCCATCTCTCCAAGGGACATGTTGGTTCCATTATCGGTAATTATGCTGTGAGGGTACCCGAACCGGTAGATAATTCTTTTCAGGAACTTGACTGCTGTAGCTGCTTCGCAATTAGTAACTGGCATAACCTCGACCCACTTGGTAAACTTATCAATAGCCACTAAAAGATGTGTCTTCTTGCAAGGTGACATATGGAAGGGGCCAACCATGTCCATACCCCATACAGCAAATGGCCAAGTTAACGGGATGGTTCGTAATTCCATAGCCGGCACCTGGGTTTGGCGAGCGTACCTTTGACATCCGTCGCACCTTGCTACTAATCGTTCCGCGTCTGCTAGAGCCGTGAGCCAGAAGAACCCATGTCGATAGGCTTTGGCCACTAGGGATCTTGTGGATGCGTGATGCCCGCAATCACCTTCATGGATTTCCTTAAGAATCTGTTGGCCTTCCTCTGGTGCTACGCAGCGCAAAAAGACTCCTGCTGCACTTCTCTTGTATAACTCCCCACTGATAATAGAGTATCCTTTCGCTCGCCTCAGAACTTGTCTTGCTAATACCTCCTGTTCTGGTAACTCGCCCCGTGATAGGTAGGCCAGGTATGGCTCTGTCCACTCGGGAACGGCACGTACTGTGGCCACGAGTTCCAAATCCGGGTCTTGATTTGCCAGTTCTTCCTCAGACTCAGTTTTAACTGATGGTCGCCATAACTCGTCCAGGAAAACATTAGGTGGGACCGGCTCTCTGCGCGAGCCGAGTCTGGCGAGTGCGTCTGCTGCCTCGTTTTTTCTTCTGTCTATGTGCTCCACCTCATACCCGGAAAAACACCCGGCAACCCTATCAACCTCCCTGCGGTACGCTGCCATAGTTGCGTCCTTTCTATCCCAAGTTCCTGATACCTGTTGTACCACAAGATCCGAATCTCCAAAGCATCGTATCCTTCTAATGTTCATCTCCTTGGCTACCTTCAAGCCATGCAATAGGGCCTCATACTCGGCCACGTTATTTGAACAGTCAAAGTGAATCTGCAGTACGTAACTCAATTTGTCTCCCTTGGGCGATGTCAGCACCACTCCAGCTCCTGATCCCTCGTATTGCTTTGATCCATCGAAGTGCATGGTCCATGATTCGGAATTTGGAACTATGGTAGCCATTCCAGTGTGCGTCCAATCGTTAACGAAATCGACCAAAGCCTGGGACTTGATTGCTGACCTGGACTCGTAGCTGATATGATAATCCCCCATCTCTATTGCCCACTTGGCTATTCTTCCCGTCGCATCCGAGTTTCTGATAATATCCGACATTGGTATTGAACTAACCACTGTTATGGGATGTTCTTGGAAATATGGCTTCAACTTCCGGCTGGCCATAAAGACCCCGAATACCAACTTTTGCCAATGTGGATAGCGCTGCTTTGCTTCTGATAATACCTCGCTGACGTAATAAACCGGCCTCTAAACCGGGTAACCTTTCCCATCCTCTTTGCGTTCCACGACAACTACTGCGCTAACGGCCCGGGGGCCAGCTGCCACGTATAGTAACATAGGCTCTTTAGGACCCGGCGCCGCTAGTACTGGTGCTTCAGATAACTGCTTCTTTAGTGCTTCAAGCGCCTCATCTGTTTCTTGATCCCACACGAATTTATCTGATTTCCGCAAGAGCCGGTACAAAGGTATTGCCTTTTCTCCAAGTCTGGATATGAATCGGCTCAAGGCTGCTACGCAGCCCGTGAGTTTTTGAACATGCTTCAAATTTTCCGGTTTTTTCAGATTCTGGATGGCCTTGATTTTATCCGGGTTTGCCTCGATTCCTCTCTCGGAGACTATAAAGCCGAGTAATTTCCCAGCCGGAACTCCGAACACGCACTTGGTTGGGTTAAGCTTCATCTGGTATCTCCTCAAGTTTTTGAACGTCTCCTTTAGATCATCGATAAATGTCTCTGCCTTCCGGGTCTTAATAACCACATCATCCACATAAGGATGCACATTGCGCCCAATTTGATCTTCGAAGCACTTCTGAATACACCGCTGGTAAGTTGCACCCGCATTCTTCAATCCAAATGTCATGGTTTTGTAGCAGAAGGCCCCAAAAGGGGTTATAAACGACGTTTTCTCCCAATCCTCCCTTTTGAGTTTAATCTGGTGATATCCCGAATATGCGTCCAGGAAACACAGCAAGTCACTCCCGGCTACCGCGTCTATGATTTGGTCTATCCTTGGTAGCGCGAACGGATCCTTTGGGCAATGCTTATTGAGACTTGTGAAATCGATGCACATCCTCCACTCGTTTGTCTTTTTCATCATAAGAACCGGATTTGCTAGCCAGTCCGGGTGAAATACTTCCATGATAAAACCTGCAGTTAATAGCCGCGCGATTTCCTCGCCTATGGCTCTTCTTCTTTCCTCATTCATTTTTCTCAAACCCTGCTTCACAGGCCTAGCCTTGGGATCCACATGCAAACTGTGCTCCGCTAACTCAGTGGGGATACCCGGCATGTCGCTGGGCGTCCAAGCAAATACGTCCGCATTTGAACGAATGAACTCCACAAGAGCCTTTTCTTGCTCGCTTTTCAAGTTAGACCCTATAGTGAATTGCTTGGTGGGATCTCCCTCCACGAAATCTACTTTCTTGGTGTCTTGTGCTGCTTTAAACTTCACTCTTTCGTCCTCGGAGTCCGGTCTTCTCAATGCTGTGCCATCATCCGGATCTACCTGAGACCGGTAATATTTGAGTTCTTCCTTTCTGCAAGCTCGCTCAGCCATCACTGAATCCCCTTCATCGCACTCAGCTGCTATGTCCCGGCTCCCATGGATGGTGATGGTCCGTTTGGGGCCCGGAATCTTTAGCTGCAAATACACATAGCACGGCCTAGCCATGAACTTGGCGTAAGCCGGCCTTTCGAACAGCGCATGATAAGGACTATGCAACTTGACCACTTCAAACGTGAGCCACTCCACGCGATAATTATCCACCGACTCTCCGAAAGCGACCTCCAATGTGATTTTTCCTTCGGGGCGCGCCGAATGACCCGGCACGATTCCATGAAAAACTGTCGAAGTTTTCTGTAGCTGTGATTCTTTGAGGTTCATGCGCAAGAAGGTCTCCCAATACAGGATGTTGATGCTGCTCCCTCCATCCATCAAGACTTTTTTCAATTCATAACCATTGACCTGCGGAGCGACCACCAATGCCAAGATTCCGGGGCGCTCTACTCCTCCCGGGTGATCCCTTCTGCTCCACGTTACCTCTTGCTCCGCCCATCTTAGGTATCTCGGAACGGCCGCAGAAGTTGAATTCACCGTTTGATTTAATGCTCCTTTGTCCCTGCTAGAAGTCCCTGTAACATGCACGTGATATTGTCCTCTTAAATCAAGCGTACGTACCATACCGATGAAGATACTAATTTGGCCGATCGCCACAGTAGATCCGGATTCGAGATGACCCGGCTCTAGCTCCCAGCCGGAATCGTCCACTATCTTTTCTCCTTCGTCATTGGTGTAGATCTCGCCGACGATGAAGTTCTTCATGCTCTTCCGAGCTTCTCCCGTGATGTAAACACCTTTGGACGCAGGCCCCACGGTGGGCGCCAACTGTCGTGGGATAATCACGGCAGATGTTACCTGGGGTAACTGATCTTGGGGCAAGTCGACACAAGTATTTGGGAGAGGGTTTAGCTCGAAGGAAGACATGGCAAAAAGCGATCTAAGAACCGGAAAGCGACTCGCCGGATCTCGAATATGAACTATACTGGATACTCGATAATTGGTGATACAACTATGACTTGAATCTCTGCCAAACTAAGCCTAGGGGACGGTTTATAAAGCACCCGTACGCCCCCCCTGGCTTGCCCTCCAAGGCGCAGCTTGAGTCCTACCCGAACTCTGCTCACAAACCCTAGCTTTCCTTACCGCAACCCACAATCCGGGTTACGAGGCCTACAAACTTTGGGCCTTCCAGAAGTTTCTTTATCCTTAACCGAATCCTGTGCAGCACACCTTGGGCCGGGTTACACCTTGAGGTTGGCCTACCGGGTTACTATCCCCCCATCACACCTACACGCACGCCCCTGCCCACCCCGAACCCAAACCCCCCATAACCCTTTTTCCTCCTCCCTCCTCCTCCATTAGAGCCCCTTGGTGCTCTTCTCTAAACCCCCCTCCCCCCACCTCCCTAGCCCATCTCTACCTCCCAAAATCACGGATCCGCAAGCCCTCGTCCTTCTCCGCCACCTCCTCCACACGGATTTCTCATTGACCCTTTATTGGAGGAGATCGGTCCACCTTATTGCTTAGTGCTTTTTGTTTGAAGATGGCTTCGAACTCGGGTAATTTTCCTTGTGCTTTTCTATGGATTACGTGTATGTGAGTACTATCTATCGGTGTGCTAGTGCTAGTGTTCATGTGCTAGGATATTTTTTCCCATCTATTCATGCTAGGGTTCATGCCACTCATCTGTCACTAGATTAATTCCTATGCCATGTTATGTTGATGTCATAGGCTCCTCATGATCTAGCCGTGTGATACTATGCTTTACCTAATTTTGCAAATCATTCTCTCATGGTTGGCCATGGTTCAACAAACATTCCACATTATTGATATGATTGTCCTAGTGTCGTGATTCTAAATTATTATGTTCATCATGACATGATGTGTATGCTATGCCCTAATTTTTTTAACATAATAACGGTGTTTATAGTATCATGCCCAATATATCCTTCCATGCCTATTTTCACTAAGAACACCAACACAATCCTATACAAATGCTATGATAATATGCTCACACTAATAATAATGTGCGTGTCCTCATTAATATTGTGTTCGTTTTTTACCATGGCGCTATCACATATATTCATGGATTAATTTTTTTCTCAAACCACGACCATGTGCACTCATTATCATGCTCCATATCCATGCATCATATGTTTCAGGTGATTCCAATCCCCAAAATGAGTCCGATGCCCCCCGCTCTCTCCGCCCTCGCAACCCTCGCAAGAAGAGTGCTGCGGATGTTGCTGGTTCTACTCCCTCACGGAGACAGGGTTCATCTCTTTCAATCAATCCACAGGAACCCGTGGTCACGAACTGGGGTGGTCTTAGTACCACCGACTTTGAGGAAGCAAGGCTGAAATTTAATCCTTATGAGTTTGGTGAACGCACATGCCCTGATCCTAGGTTCTATTGCAAGATGCATCAAGTCATGCATGACTTTATTCTTGGCAAGCTTCAGCATGGACATGTGGATCAACATTACTTTGATATTGAGTATGCTCGCACCGAGTGGCCTGAAGTTATGGAAATCATGGACTACCACAACATCACTCCTCTCATGGGTGACAATCTTGCCCATCCATTTTCCCCAGAGCTGCTCAAGGAGTTTTATGCCACCATTCACTTCTCATATGGAGGCCCCACGCGGCTACCGCGTACGTTGACATGGATGAGCGGTGGCTCCAAGTGTGTTGCTACTATGGATGATTTTGGTACCATCCTGGGTATTCCCGAGTATAGGTTTGATTATATGTTCTATTTCCGCATTCATGGTGATTCCAAGAACGTTATGAAAGCCAAGGAGGGTATTCGCCATTGCTATCCCGAAGGTACCGGCTCCATGCACATTCCTAAAGTCAAGTTCTTTTCTGAACATTGGTATATGGTGCACGCTATTCTTCGCAATACCATCAATGCCAAATTTGGTGAGAAGGGCGAGGTACGCAAGTGGATGATCAACCTTCTATATCACATTGAGTCTCAAATGAGGGCCAAGAAGCAATTGGATGTTCTGGATTACATGTGGCATGAGATGCAGACTGTGGTTCGTGAAAAGAGGGTTCCCATCTATGGCTCGTATATTCAGCGCCTTATTGAGACCAAGATCCCCGCTGGTCTCATCAACAACTATGCCAAGGTGACTCCCAAGAAGTCTATTCTTATGCTTGATGCTGCGCCTGAGTCAGCTGATGATCCACGGCCTAAGCGCACCCGCACCGAGTCCTTTGCTCCTAGTAAATCTCAGGGGGTGCGCCGCTCTCCTTCTCCAAGTCCTCCTCCTGAAACTTTCAACCTTAAGAAGATTCTCCAGAAGATGAACTGCTTCTTCATTGATAAGCAGCATCAGGATTATGAGGCCTATCGCAAGGGCAAGGCCTCTAGTCGCCGTCAGCGTTCCATCCAGACTGCTCTTAAGATTCCCCTTAGTCCTTCTAGCTCAGACGAGGTTTCAGAGGAAAAGTGGAAGTCTCAGCATACTTATTGGTGTGGAGATGATGCTAGCTCACTCGGCTCTTTTGCAGCGCCATACACTACCACTGCTAGCTCCAGTCAGCCTCCCCCCGAGGACTTCATTGAGGAAGACATTGAGATGGCTGACGAGTGATTGGGATTGCACTTTTCTCCCTTTTTGGTGTATGATGCCAAGGGGGAGAAACACTCACGCATTGCATTGCATTTCATGAATCCATTTGCGTCTTATCTTCGCTATTTGCTTTCGACATTCTTAGTTGAGACTATTTGTGTGGCTTGTTGAACTTTGGTGTTATTGTAAGACTATGTCTTTATTTACCTATCGTACTTTCTATCTATATATTATGCGTGTGATATTTGATATGTTGAAGATCATAGCAAGACTATTATGTTATTCATCTACTCACTTTGATGTGTTGAAGCCATAATGAGGGTAATTGTTATCCATCTATAACTATGAGAAGAATGCTATGGTAAGATTATTCTAGTGGTAAACACTATTACTCATCTTTGTGTGTATCTTAAATGTTAAAATCATGAGTGGACAATTCTCGCACTTCACATAAGTTTATCATAGTCACATCATATACCCTATTACCTTATAAAACATAGTGTGAAAATGAGATTATGTTCGGTGCACTTAACATGATAATCAAATATACTATCTTTTGTTTTGGGCACACAAATAGGGGGAGTACGAACTTATGTTTACTCTCTCGCAAATAGCTATGACAAATTGTTTCTTATGCAAATCCGTATGTTGTCATCAAACATCAAAAAGGGGGAGATTGAAAGAACATAGTTCCTAAATCCTATTTTGAGTGTTTCATTACAACATATGGATGGACTAACGAGCTCTCTTAGTATACTCAGAAAAAGTCTACTCGTAAACATCATGCAAGTTGCAGCAATAAGAGAGAAAAGTCCACGGAAAAAGATGTGGAAGAAAGAAGAAGAAACGAAGGAGAAAGGAGAAAGAGAGAAGGAGAATGGGGGTGGCCGTCCTGCCTGGCCGGCCTGGCCGGGCTAGCGGCTGCCTGGCCAGCCTCGCGCCGCCCCACGCCGGCCCCAGGCCGGGTGCCAGGCCGGGTTGCTCGGGTGGGGGTCCGGCCTCACCCCACTGCCCCCGTCGGCCCCAGGCCGGGCTCTTCGGGTGGGGGTCCGGCCCCGCCTAGCTCCCACGCCGGCCCCAAGCCGGGCTAGCTGGCTGGCTCGCTGCCCCCACGCCGGCCTCGCCTGTGCCCCCACGCCGGGCCGGGCCCCCAGTCCGGCCCTCCATCGCCCCACGCCGGCCTCTCCCTTCGCTCCATGCCGGCCCAGGCCGGGCACCAGGCCGGGGTGGGATTGCGCCTGGCCCTGGCTGCCCCAGGCCGGCCAGGCCGGCCCCCAGGCCGGGGGGGGTGCTGTAAGGTGAAAACTGCCCCCCCCCCCCAACGGCCGTATTACCCCCACGTATAAAAGGATGCCTCCACCTACCTTTTGGCTTTGTCAATCTCACTCACATTTTCTCTCACCACCATTGATTGACCAAGCTCAAGCTCAAGAACAAGATCTCCACAAATCCCCAACCAAAGCTCGTGATACTTTGGGATTTGAAGGAGACACCCCCGATCTACAACTCCACCGAGTCGATTAGAAATCCACCCACTCATCCCTTAGGGATCTTGTCATTCTTAGTTCATTGGAGCTAGGAATCTTGTTGCTCTTAGTTCATCGGAGCTCGGAGCCTTGTTGATATCCCCGGTGCTTTTGTGCTCATGGATCTTGCTTCTCGGAGTCTTGGAGGCTCTTGGGATTTGGTGAGGACCCTCCAATCTTGTGGAGTGTGCCTCATCCTTGTAAAGGTTCTAGTTGTCAACCTCAACGGCAAAATAGTGATTCGAGCCTATCCATATCGGTGGAAGGACTCGAAGGAGATACGGTGTGGCATTTGAGGCCTACTCGGTGTTCCACTTTGGTGGCACCGCACCGCTCCAACGGAGATTAGCTTCCATTGGGAAGTGAACTTCGGGATAAATCTCCGCGTCATTATGTTCGGTTATTCCTCAACTTACCTCTACTAGTTACTACTAGCTTAGTCATATACTTACCTTGTGCTAGTTGTACTTGCTCCACATATAGGATTGTTCACCTAGTTCCATAATCTAGATAATCTATATTTGAGCATTACCTTGTTAACTTGAAAAAGAAGTTAAAATTTGTAGTTAACCTATTCACCCCCCCCCCTAGTTAATCTCTCGATCCTTCATGGATGTGTTTCTTTCTGGCATCTGAATCCCACCAATCAGGAAGAATCACACGGAAAACAGAAAACAGACGCGCTAGCGCGCCGCAGTTTCCCGGAATACAACAAATTCTTTTATTAAAAACATAAAACAGACGAACACTACTCCTCGTCGTTGTCGGGGAACTCGTCGGTGAGCTCCTCCTGGTCGTCGTCGTCGGCGAACTTATCGGTGACCTCCTCGTCGTCGTCGGAGGTGCATGATGGTATGTCCGAGATAGGCCCCCACCTCGGATCGTCGGAGGCCCAGACTTCGCCGGCGTGGTCGGCCTGACGGAGCTCTTGCAGCGCCTTCGTCCTCGCCTCCCGAGCGGCATCTAACGCGAGGTGGCGTTCGAGGCGCCGGTCCGCCCACTCAGCCGCGCGGGTCTGCCAAAGCTCCTCGTAGGCGCTCTCCTCCCACAGATTGTTCCGGTAATACTCGCGGACCACGCGGTCATCCCTAGCGTCGACTAGGCCCTGAAACGCGCGGTGCCTGAGGTGGCGGTGGTCGGCGACAGTGACGATCTGCGGCGTCGGCGCCCTGGCCTCCGCTTCCCAGAGGGTGTGGCAGTCGTTGAAGTTCATCAGCGACCGCGGGCGGTTGAGGCGCCAGGCCGCCGCGTCCCAGGAGCGGGTGGCCTCCGCCGCCGTTGCAAAGGAGCCGAGGGGAATGCGGTCGTCCCCGCAGCGGATATGCGAAGTGAACATTCCATTCTGCCGTGCTCGGACGCCGCAGAAGCCGTTGGTGTTGTTCCTCCTCGGAGGCATGGTGGCGGCGCGACGGTGCGTGGAGAGGAGAAGACGCTCGAGGCGCGGCAGTTTATACCGCGCACTCGTGGCCACGCGTCACAACTCCCGCGCCACGTGTCACAACTCCCGCGCCACGCGGCAGGACTCCCGCGCCACGAGGCACAACTCCCGCGCCTCACTTTTCATAATTATTTTTAAAACAGATTTTGTATTTGGAATCTTTACGTAATTTTAAGCGCTTTTCATATTGAAAATTTCTTCAAATTCAAAACCATTCGTAAACTAGGTTTTAAAAAATGTTTGAAATTTCAAAAATTGTTACTAGTTTACTTAGTTGGAATAATTATTTTTTTAAACAGAAAATGTGTTTGAAATCTTTGTCCAATTTTAAACACATTTCATATTAAAACTTTCTCCTAATTCGAAATCATTTTAAATGTAATTGAAAAAACATTTTGAAAATGTATTTAAACGGGGCAGGGGAAAAAAATGGCGGCAGGAAGCCAAAAACGAAATTTCGGGGCTTTTGCCCCGGTTCGTATTACCAACCGGGGCAAAAGGGGGGGAGGTGGGCGGGCAAGCGAGGGCCCACACCCCCCCTTTTGCCCCGGTTGGTAATACCAACCGGGCCAAAAGACCCCCTTTTGCCCCGGTTCGTGTTACCAACCGGGGCAAAATCCCTCCAAGTATATAACCCCGGGCGGAGCAACCACCCGGGGAAAACCTTGAGAATACGCAGATTTCGCTAAGTCTCCGACGCCGAAATCCTCTCCGACGCCGTCAGGCTGCCGGATTTCCGCGCCGCCGGAGAGAGCTCCACCGCGCCGCTGGAGAGAGCTCCACCGCCCCGCGCCTTTCCTCTCGCCCCCGAGCCCGCGCCACCGCGCCCTTCCCCTTGTCCCCGAGCCCGCGCCCGCGCCTTATAGCTCGCCTCCGGCATCCTCGTCGCCGTCCTCGTCGCCGTTCGACTCGCCTCCGCTCCCTCGAGGTACTGCTCGCCGTAGTGCACCGCTGTATCAAAATACTTAGGAAATTTTAGTATACTTAGGAATTTTTTGTATACTTAGGAATTTTTAGATATACTAAGTATACTTAGGAATTTTTAGATATGACTTGTTCAAATAAAGATATGATATAGAATTTTTAGATAGTACTCCCTCCGTATCAAAATATAAGATGTTTTAGCATTTTGTAGATATAATGTATCTAGACATGTTTTAGTGTGTAGATTCATATGCATCTTACACTAAAACATGTCTAGGTACATATTGTCTAGGAAATGCTAGCTAAAACATCTTATATTTCGATACAGAGGGAGTATTTTGTTAGGGAAATTAGCTATATATCTAGAGGGAACCGAGGGGAACCGAGAGGGAACCGAGGGGAACCGAGACGAACACTACGCGTCATTGTATTACAGGCCTAGGCAGGAGTATAACTAGCATATCAGATCCGCTCTTTCCTAGTAAACTTGTGACTCGAACGGTGCATAACAGCGTGCCAGATTATCCAATCACGTGTGAAAATATTGCAGATCACTTCCTCTTCTTCTTCAAGATAAAGAGAAAGTGATCTGCAATGTTTTCACACATGATATGGATAATCTGAGATGCTACGTCTGTTATGTCCCGTTCGAGTCGTAACTTTACTCGACAAGACTCGATCGGATCTGCTAGTCATACTCCTTACTAAGGTGTACTGTTGTGATGATTGTTTAGTGCAATATTATTTTTTCAAGAGAATTTATAACTTACTAAAGTATTTTATCTTCCATTTGTATTACTTGAGCTATGGACGACAGAGAGGGTGAAGAACAGGTGTTCGCGATAATAGAAGAAGGTACACTCCCCGGTGGACCCAATGACAGTGGAGGTGATCAAGACGACGGCTCACAATACCTGAATGAATCAGGTCAGGGAATGGAGGAAGACGAGCAATTGCAAGGAACAAATGCAGAACCGGAGAAAACAAGTGATGAACAAGCCTTAGTGAAGGCTGCATCGACATCGTCTAGCAAGAGGTCGAAACGAGGCCTGGCTCAAGAGATGAGCTCTAAAGTGCATCTGTTAATCGAGCAAGTCTATCAAACCGGCGAACCTGCTTGGCCCATCAAGACAGCAACTAAGTTTACAAGCCAATGTGGAGTTATTGTTAATCCCTATAAGTATTGAAGAATGGAATGAGCCAGCAAAGGACGAAGACGATCCTGGACGAATGACAATTTCTTTTGTCGCAGACCGGTCTAAACAACTCATGTTCGACAAGCTGATGAGCCATTTCAGGCTTCCAGAATGTGATGATGAAGAGGAAGAGACGGCACAGCAGAAATGCGCGACGCTGTGAAGCACTAGGCTCTGAAGAAGATGGTCGAGGCTTTCAATGCTTATAAGAAATGATTATGGAAGGAATATCAAAAGAAAAAAGAAGTCCCAAAATTCGAGGGGCCGCTTGAGAAGCAGAAGGTACACTGGCCAGCATTTCTGGCGTACAAGCAATCAGAAAAGGGAAAGCTAAGGTCAGCCAAGAATGCCGCAAATGCCAAGAGGAAGGTATATCACCATAAGATGGGTTCAGGTGGCTACAGAGTTGCAGTGCCTAAGTTTGACGCTCTCGAGGCAGAGCTGCGAGAGAAGGGGATCATTCCAGGTACTCAGGATTTTCCGCGGAGGTCAAGGAATTGGTTGCTATGGGCGAAGTTTGACGAAAAAGAGCACCTTATTGTGAGTGAAAAAATAAAGGTCCCCTTTGCGGCACTTGAGAAAGTGTTCAAGGAGGTTAAAGCGGGAGAGTTCAAGCCAGATCGAGAGAATGACGAGCTTACAAAGGCCCTCGGGAATTCATAAGATGGCGGCTGGACACGAGGCAAAGGACGATATCCGTGGTGCTTTGGCTTCAAGCCGAAAGATTGTCTCTTTCCATATAGAAGCCGAGAGAGAGGACATATAAAGAAGGAGGCAGCGGTCGTAGAACGGGTTGGTGCCTTGGAAGCCGTAGTGATGAAGCAGCAACTACAGATTAATGAGCTTACTAGCCGGCCCTCCCAGACGCAAGACACTAGTACATTCGAGGAAACAGAACCATCTCAACGCCGGAGCAGCGTGGCTTCAACGGAGGTACCGGCTTCTGCTGCAGTTCTGCTTGTTGATGCCCCTCCACAGACGGAGGCCGTGGATGCAATCAAGGATAAGACAAGATGTGCGCTATACGTGTCGGTCTCAAACATATCCATCAAGGTGGCGGACGGCTACGCTTTACCTTGTGTAGAGGGAGCGACCTCGCATGGCCGTCTGGTTACACCTGGCTATGCTCGTGTCGGCGTTGATGATGTTCAACCGGATTGGAGGATATTGCGTCTTGACATCCCCGGAGGTGACGGGGTAGAGACACTTGGAGAGGCCGTCAATTCAATCATTCAATGGAAAAAGAGTGGCATAGTGTTTCCCCCACGCAGTCCACCGCCGCCACCATCGCCACCTTCTCCTAGACGCAGTCCACCGCCAACACAAGCAGCTTCTTCTCCGGGACGTAGTTCACCGCCGCCACCACCACCACCTTCTCCGAGACGCAGTACACCGCCGCCATCACCGCCACCTACTTCTATGAGACACAGCCCAGCTCGATCATCGCCAGCACACGTCGACGCCATGGACGTCAGCAGCCTGAGTCCGGCTCGATCTCCGATGCCTGAGCCGAATCCGCCGCCCACTAAGTCCTCTAAGCGGAAGGCTGCTGCCTCTAAGTATTCCCCGAAGAAGAAACCTCCTATGAAGAAGAAAGCCAAGAAGCTGCCAGAAGTGTTGCCTTACCATAAGACTGACCAGGAGTTAGACGAATGGGTGACTGCGGACATGAAATGTCAGATGGCTTCGTAAGGAAAGAGAACCCCGGAGCTGCCAAAGGAACCAATAGATCCGGCTGTAAATAAGCACTTCCAGAATATGCTGGAGATGCCGTCCCAAGTTAAGATGAATCTGCCATCTGACTATGATCGCGGAGTAACGATGAGTTATTCCAAAGCCAAGAAGGCGGGGAGAACAATTCCCTAGCTCGGGAAGCAGTCAAAACAATCGCCCCCCCCCCCCCCCCGCTCAAGGTGTCGGACACTGTACAGCCTCAAGTTGATCGGGAAGCAGCTGAGAAGTTTGCCAGAGACTGTGGTATAACACTTGACCAACTCCTAGGCCAATCCGACAACTTCGAAAAGGCTGAATTGGCATGGAAATATGAGTGTGGGAAGTCTCTCGTCAAACCTAGTCAGCTCAGCTCTATGACAACATTGAAGTGCCAACTGCATACGTGGTATATCCAAACCGCAAACGAGGGGCTAGACCAAATCATGCTGAAAATTAGAGAACAGGATTACTTCCGCGATGACATTATGTTTATTGATTTTGAAGATATTTTTTTCTTCTATAATCTAGACGCCCTCGACAAATCGATTATCAACACCTATTGTTTGTAAGTATCTACCTCAGCTAGTTTGATCATTGCTTCTTATATATATATTATATCCTCACTGCACAATATATATTATGCAGGATGAAGATTCTGGAATGGAATGGAAACGGTGGCATTGGGTTCATTGACCCATATATCGTCAATGATATCGTTTTAAAGCAACACACTCGAGATATGGAGGATAACATAGTTATGTTTTTGAGGAATCAATTTCACTATAGTGAAATACTATTTCCTTACAGACATAAGTGAGTGTTACTTTCTTATGCATATTCCTTCACATTTCTATTTTGCTAAGTCGGTGTTAATTAAGTGTAATTGATGAGTTAATCGCCTGTGCAGTTTTCACTGGATTCTTTTCGACATTCGCGTTGACAGCGGAATAGTTGATCTCATGGACTCTTTGGATAAATCCCAAGAGGAGTACCAGCCCATTATTTCAATGCTCATAAAGTAAGTTCAATCGTTGTCGCACTACACCGTCCCCTTTTGTTCAATCATTATCGTACGATGACCCATAATTTTTGTTTCCCGGACAGGGCTTGGAACCGGTTTAGGAAGCAACAACCCGGTTTAACGGAGTTGAATATGAGATTTGACACACTCGTCGTAAGTAGTACTTGCTACATTCACGCATCTCTCATTAATTCCTTGATCATTATTTGACTCAATTATATTTCTCGTAAAGTGCCCTCAGCAGCCACATGGAACAAATTTATGTGGCTTCTATGTCATGGAGAACATAAGGATAATCGTGAATGAGCGGTTAGGAAGAAGAGTAAATATAAGTCTCTACGATCTCCAGAGGCAGCTCCTACCGGTAGACTGCTTATTGTTTGTAAGTATCTAGACGCCCTCGACAAATCGATTATCAACACCTATTGTTTGTAAGTATCTACCTCAGCTAGTTTGATCATTGCTTCTTATATATATATTATATCCTCACTGCACAATATATATTATGCAGGATGAAGATTCTGGAATGGAATGGAAACGGTGGCATTGGGTTCATTGACCCATATATCGTCAATGATATCGTTTTAAAGCAACACACTCGAGATACGGAGGATAACATAGTTATGTTTTTGAGGAATCAATTTCACTATAGTGAAATACTATTTCCTTACAGACATAAGTGAGTGTTACTTTCTTATGCATATTCCTTCACATTTCTATTTTGCTAAGTCGGTGTTAATTAAGTGTAATTGATGAGTTAATCGCCTGTGCAGTTTTCACTGGATTCTTTTCGACATTCGCGTTGACAGCGGAATAGTTGATCTCATGGACTCTTTGGATAAATCCCAAGAGGAGTACCAGCCCATTATTTCAATGCTCATAAAGTAAGTTCAATCGTTGTCGCACTACACCGTCCCCTTTTGTTCAATCATTATCGTACGATGACCCATAATTTTTGTTTCCCGGACAGGGCTTGGAACCGGTTTAGGAAGCAACAACCCGGTTTAACGGAGTTGAATATGAGATTTGACACACTCGTCGTAAGTAGTACTTGCTACATTCACGCATCTCTCATTAATTCCTTGATCATTATTTGACTCAATTATATTTCTCGTAAAGTGCCCTCAGCAGCCACATGGAACAAATTTATGTGGCTTCTATGTCATGGAGAACATAAGGATAATCGTGAATGAGCGGTTAGGAAGAAGAGTAAATATAAGTCTCTACGATCTCCAGAGGCAGCTCCTACCGGTAGACTGCTTACAAGCACTTCAAGAGGAATTTGCGGGTTTTATGCTGAAGGAGGTCGTATCTCAAAATGGAAGATGGCATTGTTAAGTATAAACAATGGTCTGCATGTAATGATCTCAATGTGTATAACTCTATTCGGATGTAATAATCTAATTGAGATCAGTGTAATTATATTTTTATGATATCAATGCATGCAATGATTTTTATGATGATTATGCAAAAAATATGTTATTAACAGCCTCACCGAAAAAAAATAGCACAGAAAAACAACCCCAAAAGAAACATGCCAAAGCTCTGCCGTGGCAGAGAAACACCCAAAACTCTGCCGCGGTAGTGAACCTTTTGCCCCGGTTGGTGTTACCAACCGGGGTAAAAGGGTGGGTGCCTGCATGCTGCGCAGAGCTCACCTGGGGCACGCCTTTTACCCCGGTTGGTAACCCCACCGGGGCATAAGGGGGGCCTTTAGCCCGGGTTTGCGGAACCCGGTTGGGCAGCCGGGGCATTTGGCCCTTACCAACCGGGGCAAATGCCCTGTTCTGCACTAGTGGGCACGGGGACCCCCCTTTCTCCTCTGCTCTTCATCCTCGTCATGGAGGTTGTGTATCGCCTGATTGAGAAAGCCGCAGAGGTAAGTCTTCTCTCGCTCCTGTCCGCTTCGGGGCTACAGCACCGCACGTCCATCTATGCCGACGACGTGGTCACCTTCCTCTAACCCGAGGTCACAGATGTGCATGTCTTCTCCACCTTGCTTGACGACTTTGGGGTGGCCTCGGGCTTATAGAAAAACTTCCTAAAAAACTATGCGCACCTGATATGGGGTTTGGAGATGTGCGAACATTTGGTGAGGAGGAGCTCGGCTATGGGGTTCTCCGGTTCCCCTTCCGCTACCTCAGGCTCCCTCTTGGCTTGCGCAAGCCAACGACAACGCAACTATAATAATAGGTGGATAACATGGGAGACCGCCTGCCGGATAGCCAAGGCGGTTGGCTATCTCTGATCCGTTCTACTCTTTTGGCGGTCCTGGTCTTCGCCATGATGTCTCTCGACTTACCAGAGGACACCCTCAATGCCATCAAGAAGGTCATGCGTGGATTCTTGTGGAAATGGCGCAAACAGGTACATGGTGGTCACTGCTTAGAGCATCTCCGGCCGTTTGCCCCCCATCACACCCGGCGAAACCAATGTGGAGGTTCAGCCGATTTTTTTGGCCTGGGGGGGCAAAAGTTTCGAGCCGCACCCCTAGGTTTCGGCAACCAAAACGAAAAAACGCCATAAATTCAAAGTTCGTCTTCCCGCTACAAAAAATCCTAGGTTCGGCGACCACAAGCCATAGTACGACGACCAAAATGCCACAATTCGGCGATCAAAATGCCACAGGTCGGCAAAAGTACGACATAGTACGGCAACAATGTCCGGTGACAAATCCACAAGGCAGGGGATCAAATGGTTGGGTCCTGGGACCCGTCAGTCGGTGCAGAGCCCGACGAAGGCGAAGTCGGTGTCACCTCCGACGTGGTGGTGCTCGGCGTCGTAGTGTCCTTTGGCGCAGTGGTGCTCGGTGTAAGGGTGTCCTCGGGCGCGGTGGCGTCCCTTGCCATTGCTGTGATCTGGTTCAGGATGGCCGAGCGCTCCGCCATGTACCACACCTTCACCTACCGGTCCATCATTGCTGGGTGACGTCTTTCGCTTCTTCGCCGGTCCATCGTCGCCCACCATGAATGCCTTGTCACTTTTCCGCTTCTTCGCTGCGACGTTGGTCTTGAGGGGCCGCCATTGGTCTCCCCCAGGCCGAGACGTTGAGGTCGGCGGCGAACACGGGCACCGATGGAGGGGCACACGGCGTGGGATAGTGCTGGAAGGCGATGTTGGGGTTGAAGCCACCGAGAGGATCACCGTCGACGTAGTCCGGTGATGGGGAGTACTTCCACACCTGCGGCGACAAGTTGGCCGTCAGCGAGACGAGCTCTGCTGGCTTCCCCACATACCATGCAGGTGATGACCCACAAGTATAGGGGGTGTACCGTAGTACTTTCGATAAATAAGAGTGTCAAACCCAACGAGGAGCACAAGGTGTTGACAAGCATGTTGGATAGAGGAGTCACTGTAAACACTACCAAACAGGTTTTTGTGGTTTTTGATATAGCAAATAAATAAAGTGCGAGTAACAAAAGACAGTAATAATAATTGCATGAGTGTCCCAATTCTTTTTAGAGCAAGGGACAAGCCGGTTGGTTTACTTATGATGACCAAACGTTCTCGAGGACACATGGGAACTTCGTTAAGCGCTTTCGTTTCATACAGTTGATTAATATTTATTGTTTTGATAGGTGTTGTGTGGGTGAACCTGTGCTAATGCACCGCCCAACTAGGATTAATGCATACTTGTGATTAAACCCCTTGCAAGCATCCACAACTACAAGAAGTGATTACGATAAATCTAACCCCACAACCTTAAACTCTGGGATCCTACACTCCCTCGTGCATCGGTTTCCTAACGGGGGTTTAGGTTTCTATCACTCCGGCAACCCCACAATTAGTAGCCAAATATACAATGCATCCCTCTAGACCCATAGAGGTGAAGTGTCATGTAGTCGAAGTTCACATGACACCCCTAGAGGAATAGCACCACAACTTAGATATCAAACCATGAGACATTACTTCAACATAATTCCACTACTAACATCTTAAATTATCCCATGTCCTCCAGAAATAAACGAACTACTCACAAGACATCATATGGATCATGATCAGAGGTGATATAATGATGAATCACAATCTGGTCATAAAGTGGAAACACCGATAAATCTCGTAAGCATCAACTACAAACAAGTAATCTACACCGGGAGAGAGATCTAGTGGAAAACAACAATATAGAACCCTAATTGTTACAACGGTACGGAGGTGGATGGTGAGGATGATGGTGCTGGTGATGATGATGATGACGATGATGATCTTGATGATGCCCGGAGCGATGACGGTGCGATGGCGATAATTTCCCCTCTCTGGGTAGGAATTTCCCCGACAGATTTCTATCTGCCGGAGAGGTTTCTTCTCTCTGTTGTTTTCCGCCCCGTGGAGGTGGCGGAATATTTCCTCGATTGTTCCCTGGGTCTTAGGGTTCCTCGGGATGAAGTGCGTAAGGGAGGGATGCCAGTGGTGGGCCAGGGTGGCCACACCACATGGCGGCACGGTCGTGTGGGGGGGGGGGCGCCACCAGGTGGTGTGGGCCCCTGGTGGCCCCCCTCTGGCTCCCCTCGTGGTTGTCTCCCTTATCTTGTGTTCTAAGACTTCTCCGATGTCCCTCTTCTTCTCGTGATCTTCAGAAATAGGGTATTTTCACGGTGCTTTTTCCAGATGATTTCTGATCCCGGTGATTATTCTCCAATCTCTACCTAATAATAAAGCGAGGAAGGTTACTTCCTCTGATTTTCGTCGTTTCCTTAGTACATTTTCGTCCGTTGTTTATTACATATTCAGTTGAAGAGAGGAAATCTTCTAGCCAATTTTTTGGATCCGCCCAAGTCAAAAATAAAAACGATTCATTTTAGAAAAAAGGTCACCGCCCGTCCTCCTCCTCTGCTTCAACCATGGATCCGGAGTCTCCTCTGGGCTGGGCTGAGAGACCATGCATGATGGTTGGGCTCCTCCCTCGAAGCAATCGCCAGTGTCGTGCGCGGCATTAGCGAAGCGCCCGAGAAGTAACCACAGCAGCAGCCGGGGCTGCCGCCACCGTGAGCAGGTTCTTCTCCGGGAATCATCGGGCCACACCTCTTGCGAGTCAAGCTTCCAGATGAACATCGTTCCCACTCCGTGATGCCTAATCGAGCTCACCACACTCTGGACTAAACGCCGGTAGGTCTCCCGAGATAGAGCTGAACAGAACCACGCAGTCCTTCAAGAAAACTCCGCGACCATGCAACTCCGGGTAACCGCCGCCACCCTCCAGCCCCTTCCTCCTCCTCTTCCAGAAAGTCGGGCCGCGTTGATGGCCGCCATCATCAGGCTCATGCGCCACGCAGACCCGGGTAACCGCCGCACTACAGGACGCAGGGCATACGCCGACGGGGGCCACCGTCGGTGTCACCGTCTTCCCCGTCAGCGTATAGAGTGCCCGATGATGGCCGTCGGCGTAGCCCCGTCGATCTCTACCCTCGTCGACGAATACGTTTCCCCGTCAGTGTATCCCTCCCCCGTCGGTGTATACCTCCAGTGGGCCCCACAGACTCCCGTAACGGGTTGTCGTACGCGCGCGCGACGCCCACGGGCAGGCCGTCGGCCTATAGGCCACGTGGCCTTCCCCTGGGCCGAGCCGCGCGCAGACGCCGACGGTGATGCCGTCGGTGTATGAATGGCTTTTTGTTCCTGTGCTATGCTGTTTTTTTTCCGGTGGATTTTCATATGATTTAAATTGCAGAAAAATTAAAAACATGATAGAAATAACACAAACAACATGCAGACATCATATCAATATCATCCAAACATCGTACAAAGCACAAAATCATCCGAACATCATCCGAGCAATTTCGATAGTGCATTCAAAGTTCAATCATCTCAACTAGATCTCGCGGGAGCTCGATGTGACCATCTCGGCCCGACTGAGAATAGGCAACGCTCTGCGCTGGGTACCCGCCGTCGAACCATTCCGGGAAGTCGGCGAGGGAGTAGCACGGGCATCGATCTCGCTTGACGGACTCGGCGATGCACCAGGAGCGGATGAAATGGTGTGATCGTGCGACTTGGCGAGCCATCAGCACGGCGAAAGGGAGTAGCCCCGGAGTGTCCCGATCCCTACATGCATTTTTTAGCAGAAGTTAGCAACTTGGCAGGCACATGACAACGGTAATGACTGGTTTGGCATATAACTTACCGGTGTACTCACGTAGGCTACACGAGTGAAGTCCTCCTTCGTTGGAAACAGTGGCAGCAGGTCAGGCTTAGGTCGTCGTGCAATTGGTAATGGAACCCGCTCTCTAGTGGCATAATACCTCTCGTCCGCCTACAAGATATTTTTGATGTTAGGCTTTGCAGAAATAAAGGTTCAAAGTAGGGGGAAATAGAACTTGTCATCATTTGCAGAAAGAAAATGGTGAAACTTACAACATCGCGCAGTTCTCCCCATGCGTCATAGCCTCTTTTCTTCTGTGCCAACTCCTTATAATGAACGTTGTACTCCGCCATAGCTGCATCGTAGGCATCGCCTATAGAAGACTACAATTTCAAGAAAAATGAATCTCGATGTAAGTTGAATCTCTTCAAGTTAGCCACTAAGGAAGAAATATCGAAAAGGGAATGAGATTGAGAAAAACTTACTTCGGCGCAAGCTCAGGATGTCCGTCGAAGCCCGGGAAATCGGCAGCCTCATAGTCTACCCAACGGCGGGCTAGCTTCTTCTCGCCGTTGGGGACCACAGTGTATAAGCCCAGCTAGTACTTCCTAATGAGAGCTGCAAGTGAAGTGTTAGGAACACGGCTCCCCGGTGGAAAGGTCAAGTTGCTGCAGAATAATCAATGATTAGTACATGTCAAAGTGTTTTGTTACAAATGAAATGACGTGTTCAAAATTAGTATAGTAACTTACTCAATGTCGTTACGCACAATGAGGACTTTCTCCTCCTCGGTTTTAGGCATCTTGGACTCATCAGGGACAGTTGTTTCCCCACGAATCTGTGGCTTCTTCGTGGACCCCTCGCCACGAGACACCGTCCCCTCTCCGCCAGACACCGTACCCTCGTCGCGAGACTGCGTCTCCTCGTCTCGAGACACCAACTCACGGGAGTGTGAAGCCACGTCGCCAGAAGCGGAGTGTATGTCACCACCCTCTAGTAGTAATCGTCCGCCACCTCGCCCTCGTCATCCACCTCGCCCTCGTCCTCCCCTCGGAGGGAGTGGAACAACAGCTACCCCTCGTCCTCCACCTCTGCTTCCACCCTCATCAGTAATGTATCTCGGGTTCGGAACATGCTAACCTTCCACTTTTGGTAGCCTTCCTCTGGCGCACTGAGTTCAGCAAAGTGCCCGATGATTCTTTGTCTTGGCTCATATTGGTGGATCACCTGCATTGAGAAAGGGTAAACAGTAAGCATAAAGATGTAATGCAATTAAGAAGCATGTTAGAAAATAAATACCAATGATAGCTCATTTCTGTGAACACTTTGTCGCGATAATTGCCGTATTCTAATTTTATTATTTTTTATGGTTACTAGGTCACATATTATGACACATTGCGAAGGTTATCCATTTTTTTGAATTTTTTAAAAACTATTTTTGAACCTTTTATGCTGATTTCGGAAAACGGTCAAAACGGGAAACATGACCGTTCATAGCTAGGTGTTGAATGTCGCAAAACTCTTGGTGTATCTATGATGAAATAGGTACTTGTGTACCTAAAAATGATTTTTTACAAAAAATCATGAGCAAACCGCGAGGCACCTGTATTTCAAATTTGGCCATGTTCCAACTGAATCAACGGAAATTTGTCTTTTTCAGAAGAGGCGTATGAAAATCTTTTTAGAGGAATGCATGTGGTTATTTGCAAATCCAATAGGGTATAATAACTTTATAAATCTATTTGGTACAATTTTGTAGCATAATTTTTATAGGTGCTTCACAAAAAAACACATTTTTGATACTCCGAAAATGGAAAATGATATTTTTATTCAAAGAAAAATAAAACTTTCTTTGTCAACATTGTTTGTTGTTCCAATATGTATGTTTTTGTGGAATATGGGCACATTTAACCAAACTATGCCACGAATATGGCCATAACATCCGTTATTTGGCCCGAAAGCCACAAATCTTCATAGATGATAGCTCATTCTTGTCCTTCTTCTTGTCCTTCTTCATGTTCTTCTTGTTTTTCTTCTTCTCAAGGTTTGTCCCAATAATAGCATTAGCGAGATAGTAGAGACTCGGAGTAGGATTGCCGGTTGGGTTCCACTTATCAATCTAGAGGTCGACCGCCGACATAATAACAATTCCATAATAGTTCAGCATCCGCATATCATGGTGGATAGCCGCACCGCAGAGCTTGACGGTCTTTTCACCTAAGAATTACACGAGGAGCCGCAGCACCGCATTAGCCTTGAATATTTGGAAGACCAAAGTCTCGGATGCCACCGAGAGTTGAAGGACGATGGCGCGCTGCCTTTCATGGAGTGGAAGATCCCTCTATCGACCCGGGGAAGGGTCGGTGAACTCGCAGTCAATTCCAACGCAATTGATCGGTGCATCATAAAGGAAGTACTTCTTCACGTTGTGGATCCACTTCTCCACGCGTGATGCATGGAGGGTGACCCATACCTTAAAATACATGTCTTCTTTGAGAAAGTAGTACAACCGAGATCAAGATACGTTTGTGAGCTGCTCCATTTGATTGGAAGAGAGAGATCAAGAGAGTTTTGGCGGGGATTAGAGAGAACTTTGGAATGACTAGAGAGACGAAAAGGTGTGCTTATGGACATGTATTACTATAGCATTATATAGTGGCTGAGAGGGAGATGAACAGCCGTCGTCGGCGGCCTGGTGATTAACGGGTCGCTGCATTTCATCTTCCAAAGCGCTGCATGCGGTTTCCAACGCGTCAATGTGTTTCGTCTTCCAAAGCGCACGGAGATTAACATGCGGTTAGTATGAACACAATCGGGTTTCAATTTAGTCCCAGTTGGTATCCCAAACCGGGACTAAAGGTACATCTTTAGTCCTGGTCTGAGACACCAGCCAGGACTAAAGGGGCTACGCCAGGTTGCAGCCTAGCCCACCACCTTTATCCGGCTTGGTGGATCGAACCGGGACTAGTCCAGTTAGGCCTCCTAGCAGTTGAACAGGGTACTAGTCCCTCCTCTAGCCCCGGTCCAAAACACATCCAGTACTAGAGCCCACTGTGGCTCGGGGCCAAAGGCCATGTTTCTACTAGTGCAAGTCATCATCACGTTCATATGATGGGCAACATAGAACCCGCTTAACTTCATATTTTTCTCGTAGAACTGGTCATGGTACGTGCCAAACTGCTTGATTTCCGCCATGTGTTGGTGTCAATGGGAAAAATAGCGTGCATATATATAATACTTTCATATCCAATAGAAAAGGTAGAGTTCGTGCATTTGAATGTGGCATGTGGAAACTAACTTGATATTTTAGGAGGTGGTTAAGTCTGGTATAACCCTTCTGACTTATAGGTTCATTTGACACCCTGAGGAAATCAAATGCACTGATGGAGTAATGACATTAATTAAAATAGGTATTTCGTGTGATGTGTATATATTAAACATGATGTGTCTATGTAGAGGAAAATAATAAGTCACCTGTCAAGAAGTCTGCTTATGTGGTCGACATTGATCTTATGACCTAGATGGGAATCAAGATACTAAACACCCCTACAACGATATCTACAAAATATCACTACAGGAATGCGACGGTACGCCGACGGCCGGAAGCCGTCGGCGTCTACACGTTCCCCCTCGGCGTATCCATACGCCGACGGCCACCCTCGGCGTAGCCCCCTCGGCGTACAAGTCCGTCGGCGAAGCCCTTCTGGCCGTCGGCGTATAGGTTCCCCTCGGCGTATACGTTTGGTGGGCCCCACAGACGGCCAGGACGGATCCGTTACGTCCCCGCTACGCCGACGGCCACGCCCCTCGGCGTCTGGGGCACGTGGCGGTAGCTGGCGCTGCGCAGCTGCGTACGCCGACGGCCACCCCCTCGGCGTCTGGGGCACGTGGCGGCAGCTGACGCAGCGCAGCTGCGTACGCCGACGGCCTCCCCCTCGGCGTCTGGGGCGAGCTGGACTGGGCACAGGCCTGCCCCGACGGCCTCCCCCTCGGCGTAGCCCCCTTCCTGGGCTGGGCCACAGGCCTACCCCGACGGGGTTCCCCTCGGCGTATCCCCTGGCAATTTAGCTGTTTTTTTGATTTGTTGCTGTTATTTCTTGCTGTACCATATCAATTCACATTATAAAAGCTGTACATTTTAAATCTCATCACAGAAACATCATAGACTTCACACAAAATAGTACATATCAATCCAAACATCACAAAAGCAAGATCCAACCGTGCATACATAATCATCCAACCATCGTGCATACATGATCCAACGACACTACTCAACCGTGCTTACAAGCACAACCATCTCCTAGCTACACGGCCTCGTCGCTCGAGGTACCCATCTCCGACCTCGTGAAAATCGGCGACGCCTGGCGCTGGGTAGCCGCCGTCGAACCAACCCCGGAACTCGGCGAGGCACGACCATCGGCACCGCCATGAACCGGTGTGGTCTGACGAGACGAACTCGGCGAGGCTGTGATCTCTCGGGAACCCGTGGGCGAGGCATCAGGACGACCAAAGGGTCGATGCGTGGAGCATCCCGAGCCCTACATGCATGTGTGAGCAAAAGTTAGCAAGTTAGAATGCACATGATATCGATCACAACTAGTTTGCCAAATTACTTACCGGAGTCGATGAGTAGTATGCAACAGCGAACATATCCTTCGACGGGGCCCGTGGCGCCGGCCCCGGGATCGGTGGTGCCTCTGGTAGCGACGTCGGCCTCTCACCAGTGATAAGAAACATGCGGGTCGCCTGCAAGATAGGGTAGATGTTAGGCGTTGTAGATATGAAGGTTCAAACCACGGAAAATGAGACTTGTAATATTTTATAGAAACAACAGGTTGTAACTTACATTATCGAGCATCTCTCTATACTCGGCGTATGCCTGTGAGACCTGCAGCCACTCGTTATACGCCGTCTCATACTCCGCAAAAGCGGCTGCGTAGGCCGCCTCGAAAGCAGGCTACAATCCCAAGAAAATTGAATCTCGTGAACAGTCACCTCAGGAACGAATGTCGAAAATAGGATGAAATTGAGACAACTTACATCGTGGTCAGCTCGGGAAGGCCGGCGATGACGCGTGACCTTTGGGTCATCGGCGGTGAGGGTAGACTTGACACGCGTCAAGCTCAACTCAGGCATGTGCGGGGTCACCGTATCAGCTAGGAAGTAACGCCCATGCTCCCTGCCACCTCCCGCCACGACCAACGCTCTCATATCGGTCTCGTGCTCCAAAGGGTTTTCCACATGCGGATGGAAAGTCTGGAAAGTCGAGCAATACAAATCCAACTTGTCCTTTGCGTTGCCGTAGTACTCGGGAACCTCGGGAGGAGGCTTGGATGGATCGGGCTTCTTAAGCTTTATTGTTTCCCATGCTTTCACGTCCGAAACAAACGCTCCAGTAGATTGCGCCTGCGTATCAAGTAGAAACACAAGAGGAAATGTTATGTTCATCAAGTAGGAAAACAACACGAAATAGATGCAGGTTGTTCCATGTATACCATCTTTTCCTTGAAGTTGGCAAGGCCGCAGGCACCCGCACGGTGTGTCCCGACGTGGCCACGGTTTGCCTTGTTTCGGTCGCTCACGGCTTTGAACTCGGCGTCTTGCCCGAGCCACTTTGTCGCCACCGCTTCCCATGCGTCTTCCCTACCTAAGGTCCACGAGGGTCGAACCTGAAAAATCGATACTCATTTGAAGCACAGAAATTGCAAATGCACCTTAGCAGCAACATATGAACTTTTTGACAATTTACTTACCAACATGTAATCATCCAGGGTCATGTTAGGTGGATTCTCCACATTCTCGTGCTTCGGCGCCCTCTTGCCCAACTTCTCAGAACTGAATAAGTTCATGGACGTATTCTTTTGATTATAGAACTGTTGCGGCACCAATTTCTTACAAGCCCCCTGCAAAGTCTGGTCCGCCTTCTCCTGATCCTCCGGAAGCACCCTAAAGAATCTCTGTAAATTAGGCATAAAAGTAATTGTGAGAGTCATGAGGTAGCATGGTGGAGTCATCAACTATCAACTATGAAAAGAAATTTGAAGAGTTTGTCTTACCCAAAACCTGGTGATAACAGCGTCAGCAGCTGACTCGTAGCCAACCCAAGGGGCGGCCTGATAGTCGGGCCAACTGTTGGCTAGAACCCTCTCGCCACCGGGGACGGGAGAGTAATAGCCCGGCCAATACTTCCTAAGCAGAGATCCAACCAGGCTGTTAGGAGTACGCTTGATCCCCGGTGGATAAATCCAAGTGCTGCACAATAATGAAACATTAATACACGTCAACATGAAATTACCGTGTTCAAAATGGGTAGTCATTTACCTTTTGCCGTTGCCCTTAATGAGGGTTCTCGCCTCCGGTGCAGGTTCCTGTGACTCATCAGGTACCCCGGATTCCCCACGTAACTTTAGCTTCTTCGGAGCCTCGGGGTTCTCCTCTCCAGAATCCTCGTCCTCCACCTCGGCCTCCACCTCGGCCTCCACCTCGGCCTCCACCTCGGCCTCCACCTCCTCGTCTCGAGACTGCTCCTCCGCCTCGGCCTCAGGAGACTCCTCCACTCGTGCCCGTCCACCTAGTCGTCCTCCAGCTCGTCCTCCACCTCGGCCTCCACCTCGGCGTCCCCTCTGGGGAAGTGCATCAGAAGCTACCCCTCCACCTCGCCGTGCACCTCCTCTCTCACCCCCCTCCTGAGTGTAACGCGGGTTCGCAAACCGCCGGCGCTGCGACTTGCTCAAGGTGGCCGAGGATTCCTTGCCGCTCATATTGCTCAATCACCTGCATTGACAAAGGGTAAACAATTAATAAGCATGTTCAAAAATATATAGTAAGCATAATAAAGAATGCAAGGAAAATAAGTATTAAGCTAACTACATGAGAGAAATTAAATACTAAGCATAAACATAAAAGACCCTCACCATCACTCTCATAGTTAAATCTTGTGTTCTCATTGTCACTATCAGAATCACTATCACGTGAGTAGTACGGTGGATGCTCATCGCACGGTGGAGGCTCATCACTGGCAATGTCCGAATGAAACTTGTTGAGCATATCTATGTCCTTTAGATCCATCACTGCCTCACCGCCTGTTTGTGATTCGTTCTCGAGGTCCACAAGATCTTGTATGCCAAAGTCCCCAAAGCTCTCTTGCTCTTGGTAGAAAATCCCCTCATATGTTTTAGGGTCGATGTTGTTGTAATCATCGTCCGAGGGCATGGGTAGCTTACCATGTGGTGATACATGGAACACGACTTCCCATCCATTGAGTCCATCTTTCTTGCATGGGTAGGGCAAATAATAAACCTGCTTCGCTTGGTGAGCCACAACAAAGACATCGGATCGGCTATAGGTGGTTGAAGGCTTAACTTCAACTAACCCAATGGAAGGGGTTTTTCTCAGTCCATGCTCCGTTGGGTCAAACCAGTGGCATCTGAACACGACGAGCTTGAGTTCTATGTTCGTATTATTGTACGTCACCTCGTATACGTTTTGTAACCTCCCATAGTAATCAAACTCTCCGGCTCCTTTGGTGAAGACCCCGGTATTTATAGTTTTTGCATTGGGCCGACTGTTCTGGTGAGACTCTGTATGGAAGCGAAACCCATTCACGTCATACTTCTCATACATCTCAACTTTACGATTACAACCTTGGGAGACACATCTCAACTCATCCGACATCACAATAGTGGGATCACCTCCCTACAAGTTTGGTACAAATTGTTCTGTGCATTAGTTACGTGTAATAAGATGGACAAGACACGGATTGCAAGGTATGACGGACAGGTTAGAGTTTACCTTTTCCCTAAACCAAGCCGTGAAATTTTTCTTTCCGGGGGCACCCTCTTTCATAAGAGTGTCCAGCTCGGCTTCATCGGGGTCCACAGTTCCCGGCCACATTTCATCGGTGAATTGACTAAAAGGACAAAATACGTATTAGACCAAAACCAAGATACTAGTTGAAAAGATACTTTGTTCACCATTTTACCTAAGGAAACTGCCCGCCTCATTTTGCTCGTCGCGGGTCACTTCTTTCATGTTTTGAAGCACATAGAGCATTATGCACTCCTGCTCTTCGAAGGTCAAGTTATACTTCTTTGCGCCACCGGCCTTGCCACCGGGAAACTGGAAGAGGAGGAGCTTGGGGTCTTGCTTGGGCTCATCAACATTGTACCGAGAGGCCTGGTTATGCATAGTGGGAACATCATCGGGAAAGTAGGTTAGCCTGGCGTCTGCCATCTCCTGGAGGACAGTTGCCTCAGCTATGCATGCTTCAATCTTATTTTTGTTTCCACACTTGGTTCGAATATACTTAAACTCTCTCTCAATACAAAACTGCCAACGAAATTGCACCGGTCCACCCAATAGTGCCTCGTTCGCGAGATGCACAACAAGATGTGCCATCGGAGTAAAGAAGCCAGGCGGAAATATCATCTCTAAGTTGCATAGCAACTCCGGCACTAGCTCATGCAGCTTCTTAATCATCAGGGGACATATCTGCTTAGCACAAAGCGTGCGGAAGAAATGGCTCAACTCCGCGAGCACACGCCAGACACGTTCGGGGAGATACCCTCGAACCATCACCGGCATCAGCCGCTCAATCCATATATGATAGTCGTGACTCTTGAGCCCGTTGACTTTTCCCGTTGAAAGATTGACTCCCCTACTTATATTTGAACAATACCCATCAGGGAACATCACGACGTATTTGAGCCACATGAACGCCTCTTTCTTCTGGATACTATTAAGGCAGTAGAAGGCATGCGGCTTGAACCAGTTTTTTCGACGGCCCTCAGGTTCCTGCATGTGTAATCTCTCCCTATCACAGAGCTTCTGAACATCGACTCTAGCCTTCACATTGTCCTTTGACTTCTCAGGAATGTTCAGGACAGTGTGAAACAGAGACTCTCCGACATTCTTCTCGGTGTGCATCACATCGATGTTATGGGGAAGATCGAGGTCCTTGTAATATGGGAGTTGCGTAATGCTTGCCACGTGAGTCCAGTTGTGGTCCACACCATATCCCGAATATCGTGGGCCATTTCCCTGAGCAAGCACGAGAGCACTTAGCTCGGCATCAACAACTGCACCATCGAAAGTTGGTATCTCTGCCTCTACACGCTCAACTCTGCCCTTCTTAAAGTTCTTTTCGTCATCTCTAAACCGATGTCTTCTTTTGAGAAACTTTCGATGCGTGTCAAACGCGGAATACTTCTTACCCGCGCTTAGCCAAAGAAACTCAAGCCGGTTCCTGCACACTGGGCATGGCCACTTACCAGCTGTACACCATCCGCAGAATAGGGCGTACCCCGGCATGTCGTGCATGGAATACTGGAACCAAACTTTCATCAAAAAGTTCCTCTTCGATGCACGGTCGTATGTGAAGGTACCGTGGTGCCAAGAGTGGTTTAGATCATCCACAAGCGGCTGCAAATAGACACTCAAATTCTTTCCAGGGTATTCAGGCCCTGGAATGATCAATGACAGGAATATGGTCTTCCTTTGCATTAGGACTCCGGGAGGGAGGTTGAGCGGAATAACAAACACGGGCCAGCAGCTGTACGAGGCAGTCGACATACCATACGGATTGAAACCATCGGTTGCTATCGCAATTCGGACGTTCCGAGCCTCGGCTGCCTGCTCAGGGTATTTTGCATCGAAATTCTTCCATGCCATACCATCTGATGGATGTCCCATCTTTATCCGTCCGTGCTCGTCCTCGTATCTCTTCCCATTCTTGTGCCAGGTCATCTGGGTGGCAGACTCCTTATTCATGTAAAGCCGCTGGATTCTTTTTATGAACGGGAGGTAACGAAGAATCTTCATGGGGACTTTTGTCTGCCTCTTCTGACCATCACGTCCATTTACCTCATGATACCTAGAGGCCCCACACTTGATACAGTACTTGTCTTCCGCAAACTGTTGCCGAAACAAAACGCAGCCTTTAGGACAGCAATCTATCTTCTCATAATCCATGTTCAGCTCTCGCAGGATTTTCTTTGTTTCGTACATGCTTTTAGGCAAACAATGTCCTTCAGGAAGCATGTTACCATATGTTTGCAGATGAGATTCAAAGCATGAACGGGTATTGCCGTGCTTCAGCTTTTCGGCTAGGGCTTGGGAGATGGCATCGAGCTGACAAATTTTTGCACCATCGTACAGAGGCCTCTGACCCGAGGACATCATACGAAAATAGGACTGTGCGGTTGGCTCCGGTTCCTGTGGTTCACTCGGTTCGGATGGTTCCTCCCGTGAAGGTGGCGAATCTGGTATGTCGGCATCACGGAGATCTTCTAGGAAGTTTCTTATCCCATCATCCTCAATGCCATTGATCCGCTGCCGCATCACCCTACCATTTTCACGTTCGTACTCAGCAAAGTCGATCGTCGTGGTGTACTCCGCCCAATACCCATAAGACCATAGGTGTTTAGTCATATCTTGCTTTCCCTTACGAAGACGCAGCTTGCATCGAGCGCAAGGGCAACCTGGACGGATGCCCGACTTTGAACCACGCCCTAACTCCCTCACTAAGAAATTAGTCTTCCATACCCACTCATCTGTTCTTTCCATCGCATCTTTTCGGCCAGTGAACATCCAACCATTATCAGCCATAATCTGCTGTATTGCGAGGCAAACAACACATATTGTATTCGAGACAGGTCAAATAATCTGCTGTAATCATCTCAAATAATAGCATGAAATTAAATGCATGATATTTTTATTTCCTAGCGGCAAAACCTACATATCTAATAGGTCAAGGGTCCTAGCAGCCGCCGGATCCGTAGATTGAGTACGTTTTCCATGCTCTACCCCGGTCCGAGCCAGAATTTCGGCAGCACCTCCCCGCTGCTCTCCCGATACACGTCTCGGCAAAAAGCCGAGAGAATGTGCATAAGGAGAACAACGGGGAAGCGCTACCGAAATCCTGACCCAGACCGGAGCAGAACATGGAAAACGTACCCAACTACGCATCCGCCGACTGTCCCGTAAATGCCGCAAGCGTTACGGTTCAAAATATGCCTACCACTATTGCATATTTATCTTCGTAACGCTTGCGGACGGGAAATGACACCTAGGTGACGCGACAAAAAAAATGCGAGGGAGAAGACAGAGTTCTAGCTCACCCGCGGCGGTAGAGGACGTAGTCGAACAACGGCGTGATGGGGTCGAGGATCGATGGTGTGGCGGGGTCGAGGATCAACGGCGTGTCATGGCGGCTCCAGACAGCAGCGGCGGCGGGGTCGGGATCGATGGCGTGTCGTGGCGGCACCTACCCTGTAGCAGATAATATGCGAATTAAAAAAATTAAAATCTATAATTTCTAACAGTACACCTAATTTCTACTAACTTTCTAACCTACTAACAACACTACCTAATTAACTAATTTTCTAATCTAGCTACTAACAGTACACACATCCTACAAATTAAAATCTATAATTTCTAACAGTACACCTAATTTCTACTAACTTTCTAACCTACTAACAACACTACCTAATTAACTAATTTTCTAATCTAGCTACTAACAGTACACACATCCTAGCTACTAACAGCACACAAAAAAAAAATTACCTAGCTACTAACAGCACACAAAAAAATAACCTAGATACTAACTGCAAAAAATTACCTAGCTACTAACAGCACACAAAAAAATAACCTAGATACTAACTACAAAAAATTACCTAGCTACTAACCTAGCTACTAACAGCGGACGGGGGAGGCGGACGGGGGAGGCGGACGGGGCGGGGGCAGGGGCGGGAGGGGAGCGGGGCCGGCGGCCGGAGAGCGTAGGGGAGCCGGCGGGAGGGGAGTGGGTCGCCGGAGGGGAGGGAAGCGGGGCGGGATGGCCGGAGGGGAGGGACGGGGACGGAGGGGGCGGGGGCGGGAGGGGAGCGGGGCCGGGGGCGGGAGAGGAGCGGGGCCGGCGGCGGGGGCGGGCGGGGGCGGGGACGGGAGAGGCAGCGCGGTGGCGGCGGCGCGAGGTGAGCCCGGCGGCGGTGGCGGCGACGGGGCGGGGGCAGGGTGCGTGCGTGCGTTTGTGTGGTGTGTGTGTGTGGTGTGCGTGCGTGCGTGAGTTAGCGGATAGGGTTCGCGAAAAAAAAAAAACTGCATACATACGCCGACGGCATGCCGTCGGCTTAGGTGGTGGATAGATACGCCGACGGCATGCCGTCGGCTTAGGTGGATTTTTTTTTTTTTCTAGGGTAAAAAATACTACCATCTCAACAAGCATATAATAACATTTAAGTAATGATAATTATTATACAATTCTAGTTAAATAGAGAATTAGAAAAATAAAAGATTAAAGTTTATTGATTAATCACAATGTTACAAAGTCATTACAATATTTCTTAAAACAGAATATTACAAAGATTTATTACAAAGGAAGTAATACAAGATTAATTCCCTAAACTATTTCAAACTTGATAATCTAATCTTATAGTCATCTTCTGAACCTGCAAAATAAACAAAGAATCAAACAGAGGGGTGAGTGGGGAATTAGTACCCTCAGATAAGCAGTGAGATGCACTGCTAAACTCATCACTGGGTTCAGCAAACTTGTGTAGTATCTGATCAAATAAAGCTTAGCCTCGGACCAGCATCATAAGCAGATCCGAGGAAATACAACTGGCAGGTGAAAACAATTGTAACTGCCCGGATAAGACAACCACCAGAGCAGGCAAGAGATCCTAGCCGCAGGGAAGCACGCACATAGCACACTCAGAGGCAAGCCTCTGTGTTGTCAACGCTGAAGGAGACAGATAAATAGCACAACAGCCGTGGGTGAAAGAAAGCAACCACACTTTCCCCTGTTTCAGCTCGAGCTACTCAGCTCTAGTAATAACAGCAAGCACTTAATAATCCACCACAAATAATTCCACCAGTAGATTAGGGAGATATCACAGACCCTATCACTGGGTTCCGGACGCTCCGTAGCCCCCCTCCGGTGAAAACCTAGACCCGCAGGAGAAATACCGGACTTATACGGATACACGCGGTAACGGCGTCGAAAGGGGGTAGCATTGTGGAACCAGCTGCTTGTTTGTGTTAGGGTAGCCCATAGGAACATAAAACAAGTTGGTAGAACCCAACTCTTCGGAAGATTCCCGACGTTTCGTCCGATAAGGGAGTTTCACCCTATAAGCGCATGTAAACTCACGAGGGAGAAACGGACGTCGGTGAAGCGGGTCACACCCCGGAGTGCAATATTTGCCATCCAAAGACCACAACACACATATAATAACATGGCATGCCACCCTCTATCTTGTGTGGGGACCCGGACGCTCCGTAGCCCCCCTCCGGTGAAAACCTAGACCCGCAGGAGAAATACCGGACTTATACGGATACACGCGGTAACGGCGTCGAAAGGGGGTAGCATTGTGGAACCAGCTGCTTGTTTGTGTTAGGGTAGCCCATAGGAACATAAAACAAGTTGGTAGAACCCAACTCTTCGGAAGATTCCCGACGTTTCGTCCGATAAGGGACTTTCACCCTATAAGCGCATGTAAACTCACGAGGGAGAAACGGACGTCGGTGAAGCGGGTCACACCCCGGAGTGCAATATTTGCCATCCAAAGACCACAACACACATATAATAACATGGCATGCCACCCTCTAGCTTGTGAAAGGTTCCGGACGCTCCGTAGCCCCCCTCCGGTGAAAACCTAGACCCGCAGGAGAAATACCGGACTTATACGGATACACGCGGTAACGGCGTCGAAAGGGGGTAGCATTGTGGAACCAGCTGCTTGTTTGTGTTAGGGTAGCCCATAGGAACATAAAACAAGTTGGTAGAACCCAACTCTTCGGAAGATTCCCGACGTTTCGTCCGATAAGGGAGTTTAACCCTATAAGCGCATGTAAACTCACGAGGGAGAAACGGACGTCGGTGAAGCGGGTCACACCCCGGAGTGCAATCTTTGCCATCCAAAGACCACAACACACATATAATAACATGGTATGGCACCCTCTAGCTTGTGAAAGGTTCCGGACGCTCCGTAGCCCCCCTCCGGTGAAAACCTAGACCCGCAGGAGAAATACCGGACTTATACGGATACACGCGGTAACGGCGTCGAAAGGGGGTAGCATTGTGGAACCAGCTGCTTGTTTGTGTTAGGGTAGCCCATAGGAACATAAAACAAGTTGGTAGAACCCAACTCTTCGGAAGATTCCCGACGTTTCGTCCGATAAGGGAGTTTCACCCTATAAGCGCATGTAAACTCACGAGGGAGAAACGGACGTCGGTGAAGCGGGTCACACCCCGGAGTGCAATATTTGCCATCCAAAGACCACAACACACATATAATAACATGGCATGCCACCCTCTATCTTGTGTGGGGACCCGGACGCTCCGTAGCCCCCCTCCGGTGAAAACCTAGACCCGCAGGAGAAATACCGGACTTATACGGATACACGCGGTAACGGCGTCGAAAGGGGGTAGCATTGTGGAACCAGCTGCTTGTTTGTGTTAGGGTAGCCCATAGGAACATAAAACAAGTTGGTAGAACCCAACTCTTCGGAAGATTCCCGACGTTTCGTCCGATAAGGGACTTTCACCCTATAAGCGCATGTAAACTCACGAGGGAGAAACGGACGTCGGTGAAGCGGGTCACACCCCGGAGTGCAATATTTGCCATCCAAAGACCACAACACACATATAATAACATGGCATGCCACCCTCTAGCTTGTGAAAGGTTCCGGACGCTCCGTAGCCCCCCTCCGGTGAAAACCTAGACCCGCAGGAGAAATACCGGACTTATACGGATACACGCGGTAACGGCGTCGAAAGGGGGTAGCATTGTGGAACCAGCTGCTTGTTTGTGTTAGGGTAGCCCATAGGAACATAAAACAAGTTGGTAGAACCCAACTCTTCGGAAGATTCCCGACGTTTCGTCCGATAAGGGAGTTTAACCCTATAAGCGCATGTAAACTCACGAGGGAGAAACGGACGTCGGTGAAGCGGGTCACACCCCGGAGTGCAATCTTTGCCATCCAAAGACCACAACACACATATAATAACATGGTATGGCACCCTCTAGCTTGTGAAAGGTTCCGGACGCTCCGTAGCCCCCCTCCGGTGAAAACCTAGACCCGCAGGAGAAATACCGGACTTATACGGATACACGCGGTAACGGCGTCGAAAGGGGGTAGCATTGTGGAACCAGCTGCTTGTTTGTGTTAGGGTAGCCCATAGGAACATAAAACAAGTTGGTAGAACCCAACTCTTCGGAAGATTCCCGACGTTTCGTCCGATAAGGGAGTTTAACCCTATAAGCGCATGTAAACTCACGAGGGAGAAACGGACGTCGGTGAAGCGGGTCACACCCCGGAGTGCAATCTTTGCCATCCAAAGACCACAACACACATATAATAACATGGTATGGCACCCTCTAGCTTGTGAAAGGTTCCGGACGCTCCGTAGCCCCCCTCCGGTGAAAACCTAGACCCGCAGGAGAAATACCGGACTTATACGGATACACGCGGTAACGGCGTCGAAAGGGGGTAGCATTGTGGAACCAGCTGCTTGTTTGTGTTAGGGTAGCCCATAGGAACATAAAACAAGTTGGTAGAACCCAACTCTTCGGAAGATTCCCGACGTTTCGTCCGATAAGGGAGTTTCACCCTATAAGCGCATGTAAACTCACGAGGGAGAAACGGACGTCGGTGAAGCGGGTCACACCCCGGAGTGCAATATTTGCCATCCAAAGACCACAACACACATATAATAACATGGCATGCCACCCTCTATCTTGTGTGGGGACCCGGACGCTCCGTAGCCCCCCTCCGGTGAAAACCTAGACCCGCAGGAGAAATACCGGACTTATACGGATACACGCGGTAACGGCGTCGAAAGGGGGTAGCATTGTGGAACCAGCTGCTTGTTTGTGTTAGGGTAGCCCATAGGAACATAAAACAAGTTGGTAGAACCCAACTCTTCGGAAGATTCCCGACGTTTCGTCCGATAAGGGAGTTTCACCCTATAAGCGCATGTAAACTCACGAGGGAGAAACGGACGTCGGTGAAGCGGGTCACACCCCGGAGTGCAATATTTGCCATCCAAAGACCACAACACACATATAATAACATGGCATGCCACCCTCTATCTTGTGTGGGGACCCGGACGCTCCGTAGCCCCCCTCCGGTGAAAACCTAGACCCGCAGGAGAAATACCGGACTTATACGGATACACGCGGTAACGGCGTCGAAAGGGGGTAGCATTGTGGAACCAGCTGCTTGTTTGTGTTAGGGTAGCCCATAGGAACATAAAACAAGTTGGTAGAACCCAACTCTTCGGAAGATTCCCGACGTTTCGTCCGATAAGGGACTTTCACCCTATAAGCGCATGTAAACTCACGAGGGAGAAACGGACGTCGGTGAAGCGGGTCACACCCCGGAGTGCAATATTTGCCATCCAAAGACCACAACACACATATAATAACATGGCATGCCACCCTCTAGCTTGTGAAAGGTTCCGGACGCTCCGTAGCCCCCCTCCGGTGAAAACCTAGACCCGCAGGAGAAATACCGGACTTATACGGATACACGCGGTAACGGCGTCGAAAGGGGGTAGCATTGTGGAACCAGCTGCTTGTTTGTGTTAGGGTAGCCCATAGGAACATAAAACAAGTTGGTAGAACCCAACTCTTCGGAAGATTCCCGACGTTTCGTCCGATAAGGGAGTTTAACCCTATAAGCGCATGTAAACTCACGAGGGAGAAACGGACGTCGGTGAAGCGGGTCACACCCCGGAGTGCAATCTTTGCCATCCAAAGACCACAACACACATATAATAACATGGTATGGCACCCTCTAGCTTGTGAAAGGTTCCGGACGCTCCGTAGCCCCCCTCCGGTGAAAACCTAGACACGCAGGAGAAATACCGGACTTATACGGATACACGCGGTAACGGCGTCGAAAGGGGGTAGCATTGTGGAACCAGCTGCTTGTTTGTGTTAGGGTAGCCCATAGGAACATAAAACAAGTTGGTAGAACCCAACTCTTCGGAAGATTCCCGACGTTTCGTCCGATAAGGGAGTTTCACCCTATAAGCGCATGTAAACTCACGAGGGAGAAACGGACGTCGGTGAAGCGGGTCACACCCCGGAGTGCAATATTTGCCATCCAAAGACCACAACACACATATAATAACATGGCATGCCACCCTCTATCTTGTGTGGGGACCCGGACGCTCCGTAGCCCCCCTCCGGTGAAAACCTAGACCCGCAGGAGAAATACCGGACTTATACGGATACACGCGGTAACGGCGTCGAAAGGGGGTAGCATTGTGGAACCAGCTGCTTGTTTGTGTTAGGGTAGCCCATAGGAACATAAAACAAGTTGGTAGAACCCAACTCTTCGGAAGATTCCCGACGTTTCGTCCGATAAGGGACTTTCACCCTATAAGCGCATGTAAACTCACGAGGGAGAAACGGACGTCGGTGAAGCGGGTCACACCCCGGAGTGCAATATTTGCCATCCAAAGACCACAACACACATATAATAACATGGCATGCCACCCTCTAGCTTGTGAAAGGTTCCGGACGCTCCGTAGCCCCCCTCCGGTGAAAACCTAGACCCGCAGGAGAAATACCGGACTTATACGGATACACGCGGTAACGGCGTCGAAAGGGGGTAGCATTGTGGAACCAGCTGCTTGTTTGTGTTAGGGTAGCCCATAGGAACATAAAACAAGTTGGTAGAACCCAACTCTTCGGAAGATTCCCGACGTTTCGTCCGATAAGGGAGTTTAACCCTATAAGCGCATGTAAACTCACGAGGGAGAAACGGACGTCGGTGAAGCGGGTCACACCCCGGAGTGCAATCTTTGCCATCCAAAGACCACAACACACATATAATAACATGGTATGGCACCCTCTAGCTTGTGAAAGGTTCCGGACGCTCCGTAGCCCCCCTCCGGTGAAAACCTAGACCCGCAGGAGAAATACCGGACTTATACGGATACACGCGGTAACGGCGTCGAAAGGGGGTAGCATTGTGGAACCAGCTGCTTGTTTGTGTTAGGGTAGCCCATAGGAACATAAAACAAGTTGGTAGAACCCAACTCTTCGGAAGATTCCCGACGTTTCGTCCGATAAGGGAGTTTAACCCTATAAGCGCATGTAAACTCACGAGGGAGAAACGGACGTCGGTGAAGCGGGTCACACCCCGGAGTGCAATCTTTGCCATCCAAAGACCACAACACACATATAATAACATGGTATGGCACCCTCTAGCTTGTGAAAGGTTCCGGACGCTCCGTAGCCCCCCTCCGGTGAAAACCTAGACCCGCAGGAGAAATACCGGACTTATACGGATACACGCGGTAACGGCGTCGAAAGGGGGTAGCATTGTGGAACCAGCTGCTTGTTTGTGTTAGGGTAGCCCATAGGAACATAAAACAAGTTGGTAGAACCCAACTCTTCGGAAGATTCCCGACGTTTCGTCCGATAAGGGAGTTTAACCCTATAAGCGCATGTAAACTCACGAGGGAGAAACGGACGTCGGTGAAGCGGGTCACACCCCGGAGTGCAATCTTTGCCATCCAAAGACCACAACACACATATAATAACATGGTATGGCACCCTCTAGCTTGTGAAAGGTTCCGGACGCTCCGTAGCCCCCCTCCGGTGAAAACCTAGACCCGCAGGAGAAATACCGGACTTATACGGATACACGCGGTAACGGCGTCGAAAGGGGGTAGCATTGTGGAACCAGCTGCTTGTTTGTGTTAGGGTAGCCCATAGGAACATAAAACAAGTTGGTAGAACCCAACTCTTCGGAAGATTCCCGACGTTTCGTCCGATAAGGGAGTTTAACCCTATAAGCGCATGTAAACTCACGAGGGAGAAACGGACGTCGGTGAAGCGGGTCACACCCCGGAGTGCAATCTTTGCCATCCAAAGACCACAACACACATATAATAACATGGTATGGCACCCTCTAGCTTGTGAAAGGTTCCGGACGCTCCGTAGCCCCCCTCCGGTGAAAACCTAGACCCGCAGGAGAAATACCGGACTTATACGGATACACGCGGTAACGGCGTCGAAAGGGGGTAGCATTGTGGAACCAGCTGCTTGTTTGTGTTAGGGTAGCCCATAGGAACATAAAACAAGTTGGTAGAACCCAACTCTTCGGAAGATTCCCGACGTTTCGTCCGATAAGGGAGTTTAACCCTATAAGCGCATGTAAACTCACGAGGGAGAAACGGACGTCGGTGAAGCGGGTCACACCCCGGAGTGCAATCTTTGCCATCCAAAGACCACAACACACATATAATAACATGGTATGGCACCCTCTAGCTTGTGAAAGGTTCCGGACGCTCCGTAGCCCCCCTCCGGTGAAAACCTAGACCCGCAGGAGAAATACCGGACTTATACGGATACACGCGGTAACGGCGTCGAAAGGGGGTAGCATTGTGGAACCAGCTGCTTGTTTGTGTTAGGGTAGCCCATAGGAACATAAAACAAGTTGGTAGAACCCAACTCTTCGGAAGATTCCCGACGTTTCGTCCGATAAGGGAGTTTAACCCTATAAGCGCATGTAAACTCACGAGGGAGAAACGGACGTCGGTGAAGCGGGTCACACCCCGGAGTGCAATCTTTGCCATCCAAAGACCACAACACACATATAATAACATGGTATGGCACCCTCTAGCTTGTGAAAGGTTCCGGACGCTCCGTAGCCCCCCTCCGGTGAAAACCTAGACCCGCAGGAGAAATACCGGACTTATACGGATACACGCGGTAACGGCGTCGAAAGGGGGTAGCATTGTGGAACCAGCTGCTTGTTTGTGTTAGGGTAGCCCATAGGAACATAAAACAAGTTGGTAGAACCCAACTCTTCGGAAGATTCCCGACGTTTCGTCCGATAAGGGAGTTTAACCCTATAAGCGCATGTAAACTCACGAGGGAGAAACGGACGTCGGTGAAGCGGGTCACACCCCGGAGTGCAATCTTTGCCATCCAAAGACCACAACACACATATAATAACATGGTATGGCACCCTCTAGCTTGTGAAAGGTTCCGGACGCTCCGTAGCCCCCCTCCGGTGAAAACCTAGACCCGCAGGAGAAATACCGGACTTATACGGATACACGCGGTAACGGCGTCGAAAGGGGGTAGCATTGTGGAACCAGCTGCTTGTTTGTGTTAGGGTAGCCCATAGGAACATAAAACAAGTTGGTAGAACCCAACTCTTCGGAAGATTCCCGACGTTTCGTCCGATAAGGGAGTTTAACCCTATAAGCGCATGTAAACTCACGAGGGAGAAACGGACGTCGGTGAAGCGGGTCACACCCCGGAGTGCAATCTTTGCCATCCAAAGACCACAACACACATATAATAACATGGTATGGCACCCTCTAGCTTGTGAAAGGTTCCGGACGCTCCGTAGCCCCCCTCCGGTGAAAACCTAGACCCGCAGGAGAAATACCGGACTTATACGGATACACGCGGTAACGGCGTCGAAAGGGGGTAGCATTGTGGAACCAGCTGCTTGTTTGTGTTAGGGTAGCCCATAGGAACATAAAACAAGTTGGTAGAACCCAACTCTTCGGAAGATTCCCGACGTTTCGTCCGATAAGGGAGTTTAACCCTATAAGCGCATGTAAACTCACGAGGGAGAAACGGACGTCGGTGAAGCGGGTCACACCCCGGAGTGCAATCTTTGCCATCCAAAGACCACAACACACATATAATAACATGGTATGGCACCCTCTAGCTTGTGAAAGGTTCCGGACGCTCCGTAGCCCCCCTCCGGTGAAAACCTAGACCCGCAGGAGAAATACCGGACTTATACGGATACACGCGGTAACGGCGTCGAAAGGGGGTAGCATTGTGGAACCAGCTGCTTGTTTGTGTTAGGGTAGCCCATAGGAACATAAAACAAGTTGGTAGAACCCAACTCTTCGGAAGATTCCCGACGTTTCGTCCGATAAGGGAGTTTAACCCTATAAGCGCATGTAAACTCACGAGGGAGAAACGGACGTCGGTGAAGCGGGTCACACCCCGGAGTGCAATCTTTGCCATCCAAAGACCACAACACACATATAATAACATGGTATGGCACCCTCTAGCTTGTGAAAGGTTCCGGACGCTCCGTAGCCCCCCTCCGGTGAAAACCTAGACCCGCAGGAGAAATACCGGACTTATACGGATACACGCGGTAACGGCGTCGAAAGGGGGTAGCATTGTGGAACCAGCTGCTTGTTTTTGTTAGGGTAGCCCATAGGAACATAAAACAAGTTGGTAGAACCCAACTCTTCGGAAGATTCCCGACGTTTCGTCCGATAAGGGAGTTTAACCCTATAAGCGCATGTAAACTCACGAGGGAGAAACGGACGTCGGTGAAGCGGGTCACACCCCGGAGTGCAATCTTTGGACGGCGATGAGTATGTTGATAATGAGTCGATGACACAATCATATTAACTTGCAGTAAAAAAATTCATGATAAAAGTGGTTCCTGAACAGAATATCAGAGCAATGACTTGCAAGAATATCGCGATCGAGCAAAAGAAAAAAGAAAAACTACCTAAGCCGACGGCACGTAACGCGTGGGGAGGAAAAAAAAGCACGCAACGCAACACAATCATACTATTGAAGTTTTTTTAAAAAAGCACGCAACGCGTGTATACACAGCACGTAACGCGTGGGGAGGAAAAAAAAAAAGAAATAAACGCCGACGGCACCCCCTCGGCGTAGGCCAGCACGTAACGGCCGCGCGCGGACGCCGTAACGGAGCGTCACGTACGCCGAGGGGGTCCTCTACGCCGACGGTGGCCCTCGGGGTAGATTGCATACGCCGAGGGGCTTACAGACGCCGAGGGGCACGCCGCGAGCCAATCCTGTCGACCCCCCTACGCCGAGGGGGCCGACATTTGGCCGTCGGCGTCTCTGGCGGCCCTCGGCGTCTGTGCTGTTTCCCGTAGTGTATGTACTTAGTTTGAGTTACTAGTGAATTGAATCAATGGTTTGTAATCATAGTTTAGATAATGAATACTTTACCTTCCCATCGGCGGACCATGACATAGCTAGAAAATACGAAGTGCTAGTCAATAAGGCACCCCTAGCCACTCGCACAGTGGTAGGTGAAGGCATGAACTCCGCCCCTGTCAGTTGTTGGGCATGTTTTTTATCGATGAAACAAACTGAGCTACCCGAATCCACAAGGAACAAGAAGGAGTGGCCCTACACCTGTACTTAGAGCTGCATGGTCCGGGGCGCCAACATGCCTGGTTGCAGTGTTGTTGCCGATAACAAGAACGATTATTGCTGAGTTGAGTTTTCAGTTTGCAACGGCTCTTTCGGTTCTGAGTCATCTCCTTCAGAGACTCGCATGAAGTCCACCATTTCCTACAGTCCCGAATTTCCAACCGGGACTGCCCAATCAGGACTAAAGCCTCCTCCCTTTAGTCCCGACCTGTGATGGACCGGGGCTAAAAGCCCATCCACGTGGCCGCAGCCGTGCTCGTGAGGCGTACATATATATGTGACTAGAAAAGCAGGTTAAACTTGGCCTCTTGTTAATTTGGACGTACATATACATTTGATTGCCTCCGGCATGTGAAGTTGGCCTAGCTCTAGACGATGAAGCAATACATTGGCATGACCTTCAACAGAATGAAGAAGGGGCCGGCCGGTGAACTGATGAGTTGGCAAGTGGCACGGAGCCACGGACCAATCTCATTCGTATCTCTGATCAGGAGAAGGCCGGCGCATGCAATGCAGTTTCTCCTACCATCCCTACAAGGGATGAGAGAGCGAACCGGAGATCGGGGTGTCCGCTGTTGTCGTTCTTTTCACAAACGATTTGTAGCGTTCGTTTGGTATTGGCAACGTGCACCTCTTGTTTTTGTATTGGAAACGGTCTCCTGTCTGTAACAAGAGCAGCTGCGTACGTAGGATGCCTTGTCCCAACCCTAGCTACGAGGTAGTATGAGAGAGCGAACCGGAGACCGGGGTGTCCCCTCCTGTTCTCGGTTTTTCAGAAACAATTTGTTGCGTTCGTTTGTATTGGAAACGGGCACCTCTTGTTTTCGTATTGGAATCGGACTCGTGCCTGTAACAAGAGCGGCTGCGTACCTATATAGGATGCGCTGGCCCAGCAAAGCAGATCGATAAGAATCGACAAGGGAAGAAAAGCTAGGCGTCGACATCGGCGCACGTACGCTTTCGCTTCCTCGGCCTCAGCGGCGGCCTTCTCTATTGGGATCCATCATGGCGTCTGTAGACGAGTCGGAGTTGGTGGGCAAGTACGAGGTTGAGGGCTTCGATCTCTTCGGTTATGACGACGAGAGGTGAGCGGCCCGGGCGAGGGAGAGGGACACGGACGCGTGCACTTGGCAGATATTACTTCGTAATTTTGTCACCTGGTGACGATTTTTTATTTTTATCCTAGGCGATAACATATTTGCTTCTCCTATATCAATAAAAGGCAATGCGACGGTGCATCGGGATCCGCCATGGCGTCTGGAGAGGAGTTCGACCGCGAGTTCGAGCTTAAGGGCGTAAAGCCTTTCTGTTACGACGAGGCGACGTGGGCGGCCCGGGCAAAGGAAGAGAGGGAGAGGCGTGCGCGGAAGCGAGAGGAAGAGGAGCTAAAGGAAAAGGAGAAGGAACGGAGAGGCAACGCACACAAGAAAGTCAAGGACTCCATCTTCGAGTTCGACCCTAAGGTGGGGCACAAGGTCTACACCCGCTTTTTCCTCCGAGACTTCTCCGTCTTCGACATTGATGAGAAGTGTAAGCCGTCCACTATCCTATCTTCGTACATAGCCACTTTGTTTTGGCCGCTACTAGCTAATGCAACACTAGTACATATAGTGTGGATTTTGGAAACTCATCGTCAAATTTTGGATTCATATATCAATTTACAACATTAATTAATTCGTGTTAAATTTTTGTTAGAAATCAACTCATCAGAAGTGAAATAAGAATATATCTTGGATTAATTAACTCGGCGGGGATGGCTATTATAAACATATTGGCGTGAAATAGTTAATTTAGCAGATCGAGGCCGTTATTTTCTTTCCCATAATTGACTCATGATGTTTTCGCTTTTCCATCGCAGCGCCTATCCCTCCGATGCGATACACCGATAGTACGTACGAAGATGAGTTTGGGCTAGAAGACTCTGCAAACATCCTCTCGGTCAGCATAGATTCCTCGGATGTAGGTTTCCCGGTCCATGTCTATGGCACTATCATTGCCAGAGATAGCATCGACTACAAATGCATTCATCTCTTTGAGCGCGATAGAGATAATTGCCAGTCCGTCAATGTGAAGGTACGTAGTACATTCTTGCTTGAAAGTTTGTTCTAGTTGGTTTTGTTTCCCACGGTGCGTTTAGTATTACTAGACGTGTCAAAGGATATATCTTAGTACCGGTAGTTATTGATTCAAGTATTCATGTGCATATATAACATTTGGTTCGTAATTATTTTGTACCTCTAGCTTATTTGACAATTTTAGTCGTTATTTCAAAATATATTCTAATCTCCCGTGTAATTATTTTCATAGGGTGAAATGTTGGTTTTAACTGGCCCAGGACGAGGTCTTGTGTTGGTTGATTTTATCTATCTAGAGATAGATCTCAAGATCAAGGAGGATGGAGTGTATCCAGATAGGCAATTTAGCAAGGGTCTGCTTAGCATTGATGGGCGAGTACTGTCCAGAGAGAAAGATGCTGCGGTTACAACTGAAACACTTGATAGCTGGCTCAGCACCATGGAGGTGAGATTCGCAACTGTTCTGAACTCAGTCGAGGCCACCTTTGAAATCAAGCTCATCGAGGGGCATTTTTATGGAAATATTAGTGTTGGCATCTCGGGCATCAATGAAAGGGTTGTGATTCATGATAGCGAGGCAGATGGTGTGGCGACATGTGATGAAAATGGAGTTATCAAACTCCATCGGCATGCCATGACTCTTTGTCTATTGAGCAGAAAGCTGGTGTTTCACATTGATAATAAGGCTAGTGGCGTTATGGGAGAACGAACCGTTGATTTCGTTCCATGCTGCACGGGTTCTGATCAAGCAGAAACTTTTTGCGGTGCTGGGAAATTTCAACTGAGAGTTGTATGGTCTTTGATGGACTCCGGGCCGTAATGGTGTCGACTTGGCATATTAAGTTCCAATGTAGTCAAGTGTTGTACTGACCTAAGTTATACCATGAGCTAGTGATGTCGTGGATCTACTACTGATATTCTGGACTAAGTTATATATTATGGTAGAGTGGAATATTCAACTTCTTGGTTCTTCCTTTTTGGCATAAATACAAAAGGTTGATTGATGCTCCTGCCTTTTTTTAGACTTCTACTATGCGGTATTACAAACGATTTTTCATGTCTCTATTCATGATCTTTCCTGTCCTATTTGTATGTCGTTTGTATCGAGTACTTATGGGCTCGTCCCTTGTATTTGGTGTTTATTTGTTGTTTCATCACACATGCTTTTGAAGCAGCATAAGAAGCAAGGTGGCAAGGAGGATCAAATTTGGGGAAAATATATATTTTGTACTAAAATTATATATACTTATTTTAAACTTGTTTTTTATCGAACCATAGTCCTACTGACTACATGTTTATATTATTTGGCCGACACAGTTAACCATATTTAGGAATATTACTTATAATGTTATTTGTTCTATATTTTGTATACATCACTGAAAATTATGTTGTGCTATATTTTAATTGTATGTTGTAATGAAAGGTCTCCTTGAGATAATTTTTCACGGTTCCATAAAATATAATGTATGTTTGTTCGTGTATTTTTTTAATATCCTCAAACATTATGTGATCGTTAAACAATAGAGTCGACCAAAAATCTTGGTACCGATTCTAATGTATTGTTAGGTAAGTAAAATTCTAGAAACATCTAAAGTAAAGTTCTAACTGTTGGTAAAATGGAAAATGTGTCTTTCATGTCGCATCAATATTCATTTCACAACATGTTCAATTAGTATTTAAATAACATCTCATATAGGGTTGAAGGACGGACATACCATTGACGTAGATCCTCCTTTCCATATACATATTGCTTTACTTGGATGCACACTTCGTTTCATGTGGTATATACAACAACTCCTGCCAAATTTTAAAATAAAATTTAAACATCGAAATATACATAAAACATATAGCGCATCCATAGATATACTAGCACTAGTGGAAACAACCCCTCTCGTCCAGGGGGCCGGGGGGCAGCTGTCCCGGTTGCAACCAAATCCGGGACAAATGCCCTGCATTGGTCCCGGTTCGTGCGCCCGGGGCAACAGGAATCGCCTGGGCGCATTGGTCCCGGTTCGTGGGGGGCATATCGGTCCCGGCTCTTGCCACGGACCGGGACCAATGCCTAGCCACAGGCCACGTGGCACGCGCATGACCTGTTGTCCCGGTTCAGTCCACGAACCGGGACCAATGCCCCCTTCCCCTATATATACTGCCCCAGCCCCCCCCCTCCTTCCATCTTTTTTTTTCCTTGGAGGTGTGAGAGAGTGTGGTGTTATAGTGTGTTTTTTTACTATGCACACGAGGTGTTCGACGAAATTCCCGAGACGCACACAAGCTCACTGAAAATGGTATCTTCGACCGAGGTTAACAAATTATCTTTTTCATCTGTAACTGATACATAAAAAAGTATTATTTGTCGATGTACTGTGGTCATCTCTGTATTAATATGTATTTTGATAAACTTAATTATATGATGCAGATGGATGCACGACAGTGATGGATGTACGGTGACCGACGCACTTCCGAGTATATGGCAGGCCTGAATGTATTTCTTGCTGTAGCTCAGGCGAACAAAGATAATGGCTTCATGTGTTGCCCATGTGTTGATTGTCGGAACGTCAGAGAACATTCTTCCGAAAGAATCCTTCACGGCCATCTACTTCGGAGAGGTTTCATGCCCAGCTATAATTGCTGGACCAAGCATGGAGAAAGAGGGGTTGTGATGGAAGACGATGAAGAAGAAGAAGAAGATCCTTTGTTCCCTGAATACGACGATATTGCAATGGAAGAGAATGCAGAAGAAGGAGGTGATCAAGAACAGGCATCAGAAGAGCCCGATGATGATCTTGGCCGAGTTATTGCTGATGCAAGGGAAGACTGTGAAAATAAATTGGAGAGGTTGAAGCTGGACAACATGTTACAGGATCACAAAAAATTGTTGTACCCAAATTGCGAAGATGGTAGCACAAAGCTCGGTACCACACCGGAGTTGCTGAAATGGAAGGCACAAAACGGTGTGACTGACAAGGCATTTGAGAGTTTACTTCAACTAATGAAGCCAAAACTTCCAAAGGATAACGAATTGCCTGAGAGTACGTACGAAGCAAAGAAAGCTCTCTGCCCTCTAGGATTAGATGTGCAGAAGATACATGCATGCATTAATGACTGCATTCTCTTCCGCGGTGAGAAGTACGAGAATTTGGATGAATGTCCGATATGCACTGCACTGCGGTATAAGATCAGAGCAGATGATCCTGGTGATGTTGACGGCGAGCCCCCCCGTAAGAGGGTTCCTGCTAAGGTGATGTGGTATGCTCCTATAATACCACGGCTGAAACGTCTGTTTAGAAACAAAGAGCATGCTAGGTTGTTGCGATGGCACAAAGAAGACCGTAAGAAAGATGGAAAGTTGAGGCACCCCGCCGATGGATCGCAGTGGAGAAAGATCGAGAGAGACTTTCCAGACTTTGCAGGAGAGGCGAGAAACTTATGGTTTGGTCTAAGTACAGATGGTTTTAATCCTTTTGGGGAGCAGAGCTCCAGTCATAGCACTTGGCCTGTAACTCTATGTATGTACAACCTTCCTCCTTGGTTGTGCATGAAGCGCAAGTTCATTATGATGCCAGTTCTCATCCAAGGCCCGAGGCAACCTGGCAACGACATTGATGTGTATCTAAGGCCATTAGTGGAAGAACTCTTAGAACTGTGGGGCAAACCAGGTGTACGTGTGTGGGATGAGAACGAACAAAAGCCATCTGACCTACGGACGTTGCTTTTCGTGACCATCAATGATTGGCCAGCTCTTAGTAACATTTCCGGTCATACAAACAAGGGATACAATGCATGCACACACTGTTTAGATAAGACTGACAGTGTTTTTTTGGATAAATGTAAAAAGGTTGTATACCTGGGGCATCGTAGATTTCTTCCGATCAAGCATCCCTTAAGGAAAAAAGGAGGGAAGCATTTCAGAGGTGAGGCAGATAACCGAAAGAAGCCTGAGCTCCGTAGTGGTAATGATATATTCGATATGGTCAAGGACCTAGAAGTAATCTTTGGTAAGGCTGCTGGCAGCCAACCAGTTCCGTACGGCCCTGATAAGCGGGCACCCATGTGGAAGAAGAAATCTATATTTTGGGAATCGAGGACACGACATACATGTCAGAAGATTATAATAAGTTTGTTGAAATTCCACCCTTCACAGTGAAAGCTGACCCCACCATCCCGTTAAATAATGAAGATGCTCCATGGTTACGGCCGAAGCGATCATAAGCAAGGGACACGAAGAAAATTCAGAAGACTAGATAGGGATGTTGTTGGTGATGTGTAATAATAAATATGGAATACATGATCATAGTTCTTATAACGTAGTATGAACGAGATTTTGTTAGCCAAAATGATATTTATACATATTATGTGATTATGAATGGAGTAGGTGCAAGTTTGACCAATAATTTGTATTGATCGGTCAAAAGCTGGCAAGCATTGAGTGCTTGACAACTATGACCAGTCTGACTTCATTATTATTCCAACCAGCGGCACACACCCACCCACTTTTCTGTTTCTCTCTCCTCCGTATGTTGGTGATGTGTAATAATAAGCGTGGAATACATGATCATATAGTTCTGTTTGATCAGTATTTTGTATTGACCGGTAAAAAGCTGACAACTATGACCCATATCCGAGTATGAGATAACTGTAGGCAGATATTGCAGGAACATTTCGAAGTGATAGTACGGATACCATCCTGACAGATATTGCAGGATTATAACTAATTTCGAGATGTAGTATGTGTTGACACACGGTATAGAACAAGTGATTATGGCAGACCTCTATTGTTATTCATTGGAGTTAACCACCATAAACAACCCAAACTAGGCAGAGGAGAAGTAGAATCAGGTAGAGAAACATTAGAGCCGATGAGAAGTACAAATAGCATATGGAGAGAAACAAGGTTTAAAAGATATTGCTAGGTGCTTCCGGCCAAAAGATTATGAAATCAAAGTTTTGAAATTCTCAAATCAAACCATAAGTTCACAAAGCATACGCAAACATGGACCGTTACCAACCTGAGCCGCAAGGAGCAGTAGAGCAGAGCAGAGCAGACTCTAGAGGATGGACAAGCAGCCAGGACTGACATCGACTCTAGAGGATGAACAAGCCACCCTACTTCTACTATGAAAATGAGGCCCTAGCTCCAAAAAGTGTATGGGTCGAAATTTCCAGAAATTTGTATGACATAGAGCCGGAGTTTGTGGATTCTAAGCACTTCTGTGCAGCTGCTCAAGAAAGAGGCTACATCCATAATTTGCCAATTGAGAATAGGTCACGTCTCCTTCCTCTCGCTCCAAAGACCATATTTGAGGCATTCCCTCATTATGAGAACTGGTGGCCTTCCTGGGATCCTAGAAAGCAGCTCGATTGCTTGCAAACCCGTGTGGCAAGTCCAATTCTGATAAAACAGATCGAACGTACTCTTGCAGGCTCAAGTAATCCACCACCTCTAACTGTTCAGAGGTATGCTATGGACGAGTGCAGAAGATGGAACCTTGTTTGGGTTGGAAAGAACAAGGTTGCCCCTCTAGAGCCAGATGAGATGGGATTTTTACTCGGTCTCCCAAGAAACCACACAAGGGGAGTCGCGAAGAGAGAGACGTACAAATCTCTTGGCAATTCATTCCAAATTGATACTGTGGGTTGCCACTTGTCGGTGTTGAAGAACATGTTTTCCAATGGTGTTAATGTGGTGTCCTTATTCTCCGTTATTGGAGGAGGAGAGATAGCTTTGCACAGGCTTGGCATCCACATGAAGACAGTGATTTCAGTTGAGATAGGTGAAGTTAATAGGAGGATTTTGAGGGGTTGGTGGGATCAGACACAAACTGGCACTTTAATTGAGATTGCCGACGTGAAGTCTCTCACTAATGATAGCGTACACGGAAGTTACTATGTTTTCAAGCGGGGGTCGGGATAAAGGGAAAATACGTGTGGATGCGCAGAGTAAAACTTCGAAGGAAAACTATGGTTTTTCTGTTGTAGACGAAGATCTCAAATTCACCGTGTCAATAAGGTACAACTCGCTTTGAATTAGGAAGATCACGAGAGAAATCAAAAATTGTAACATTTTTATATTCAAATTATATACAAATGAAAAAATAATTAATAGTTTCAATAGTTAGAATAATTATTTAGTTAAACGAAAAATGAATTTAAATTAGTTTTGCAAATTCTAGCATTTTTCATGTTGGAATTTTTGTCAAATTTGAAAGTATATAGAATTTGTTAATGTGCAAACTTAACCCTTTTCAAATTTTGGCGCTAAAAAATTTTGGGCGCGCAGGGGTGCCACCGAAATTCGAAATTTGTTTTTGGTCCCGGGCCGTGGTACCAACCGGGACCAAAGGGGCTCTAGTCCCGGTTGGTGGCACGGGCCGGGACTAGAGGCCCAGGTGTATAAAAATCGCGGCCCTCTCTCCAGGCCGAACGAACACCCCAGGGGCAGGTACGAGTGGACATGGCTGGGCGAAGCCCTGGCGGCGGGAACGAGTGGACAGATCCCGCCGGCGGACCGCCGGCGGGTATGGGCTAGGGACACGGTAGACTAGGGGGGCACACAACTTATATTAAAAAAAGGCCAGGGGCCTTGCTTACATAGATAGGGGGCGGCGCGGCCACAGGCGGCCGGTCGTACTTGCATAAAGGGGCGGCGGCGCGGCCACAGGCGGCCGGCCGTTTTCTTGGGGGGTAGCTAGGGGCCTTGCTTACATAGAATAGGGGGCGGCGGCGCGGCCACAGGCGACCGGCGCCGATCTAGTCGTCCTCCTCGTCGTCGGAGATGCAATGGTAGGCGGGTGGCTGCCACAGGTGGGCAGGCGGCTGGGCCGGGGGTGCAGGCATCGGGGGCATCGGAGGCGCGTACGGCGGTGGCGGGGGCAGCGGCAGTGGCGGGGGCAGTACCTCCTGCGGCGGCGGCGGCGGAGGGGGCAGCTCCTCCTGCTCCGGTGACTCCGGCGCCCAAACGCCGCCGGTCCAGGCCCAGGACATGCCGTACTCCAGCCCGGGGGGGAGCGGCCTCGGACGCCTCATACTCGGCGTAGAGCGCGTGCCACCAGGGGGTAGGCTCGGGGGGCGGCGGCGTCGGCGGCGGCGGCGGCCACGACCCGCTCCCACCGCTTGATTTCGTCCTCGACGAGTGAGCGGCGGGAGGCCTCGCAGACATCCTCGATGGCGGCCCGGAGCACGGGGTCCTCCTCCCCGGAGAAGTCCTCCGGGATGTCCTCGAGGAGCCACAGCTCCCTCTCCCGGCCGGGCGGTGGCGGCGGGTAGTCCGCGACGTCCACCTCGTGGGCGGCGGGGATGTAGGAGCGCCGGCGCTGCTCGTGCTCCTGCTCGAGCCAGGCGCCCCAGTAGGGGGAGCTGCGCGCGTACGCGCGCTCCCTGCGGACGGGGGCCGGCAGGAGCTCGCGCCGGCGGTCGATCTCCTCGAGCAGCGCCTGGCCGGTCGGGACCGGCGGCACAGGGATCCGCTGGGGGTTCAGGTGCCAGCCGTCCGGGAGGTGGACGTCAGCATAGAACACCGGCGTGGCGTTGTTCCAGTGCCACTCGGCCTCGTCCACCCGGACGTACCGGCGGAACCTCTTGCCCTTGGGCGCGGCGCTGGGCGGCGGGCGTGCAGCCGGAGGTGGCGCGGGGACGCGCGGGCGTCCCGCCGAGGCGGACACCTCCTGGGCCGTAGCCGAAGGCCTCCGCCGGCGGTGGTGGGACGCGGTCGGCGCCGCTCGAGGAGCCTTCGTTCCTGGGGCGCTTGCCGGAGCCGCTGCCGAACCAGCGGGACATGGTGGCTATGGTTGGTCTGCCTTGGGCGCGGCCGGGGTGGATGGGTTGTACGGGCGGCGGGGGGCCTTTAAAAAGGACCCGGGGTGGGCTGGCATGCCAACCGGCGGCCTGAACGTGGCGGCGGTTGCAGACGGCCATGAATGCGGGCAGGAGCCGAGGCGTGGCGGCGGTTGCAGCCGTGGCACGCGCGCGTGGGGAAGTGGGGGCGCGGGAAGCCGAGGCGGGGCGGGAAGACGAGGCGACAGTGGCCCTTTGACCGTCCTGTAGTCTAATTTAAGGGACCAGGCGAGTCAGCCAACGGCCGCTGGCCAGTGGCCCCTTCGAACCGTTGACTGACCATAATAAAAGACGCTGGCCAGTGGGCCCTTCGAACCGTTGACTGACCATAATAAAAGACGCGGGACAGTGGGCCCTTTTGACAAAAAATGTGACCAGTGGGCTTAATAAAAGACGTGGGCCTGGACGCGGTTGGGGAAGGGGAGGCCGGCTCGGGATTGGGAGACAGGAGCCCAAAAGTATCCATCCCGGTCCCTTGAACGAACCGGGACGAACTCCCTGGCCCAGGTTCGTCACGTGGCCTATCCTTACCATCCCGGGTCCTGGCACAACCGGGACCAATGGGACGGGCCATTTGTCCCGGCCAGCCCATCCCGGTTGCACAACCGGGACAACTGGCCCTTACGACCCGGGACAAAAGGCCCTGTTTCCACTAGTGTAGCATCCTAACTAAAATCACCGTCATCGATCTTATTTGTTTAATTAATCCCATATAGTATATATCATCGTATGTGTTGTGAACTTAATAATTTAAATTGGGCCTTAAAACAGTAACAATATATTTGTTATGGTACACTTTAGTATATGGGCCCTCGTCCTCTCGGAGCTTTGGGCAATCGCACCATTTTCCCCTCCATGGACCGGCCATAAGAAGGATCCTCAAAATGAATAGGATGGAATGGAGTAAAGGATAAATAACTATAGGTCTTCAACATGGTTCTTTGAGTGTATTCACATGCCATATCGTTCGATTAGCATCTTTATGCATATCATATGTCAATTGCACTATTTTATTTCCACCTTAGTAAATAAGGGTTGTCATTCTTTTATGGTTCGAAATAATTATTATTTAAGCCATGTCGTGCTTATGCCTTTCACTGTACATATTGATGTCGTAATGCAACCGTTATGATGAACAGTCATGTTCTTATAGGTATGATTTAGTTGGAGCTTTAGCATTTTAGTACTAAACCAGTGACGCATCATGTCAACCAACTACATGTACACCAATTCATTGAGACTTTAAGTGTTGTAGCAAGTGAATATTTTGTTACAAAGATGACTCAAGGTTGAATATCAAACATAGGGATCTTATAGTTCTCCTCCTCTCGAGCAATACCCGCAAGAAAAGGTTAATTTATTTGTTTCCTCAACTCAAGCGTGGTGGTTTACAAAAAAATGGTGTATTTGAAAGAGATGAAAACAGACTAAAATAAATGCAAAAATGAATGCAATGACATCGGAAAGAGTTTGTTCCATGGGAGAAATGGTGAAAACTTTAATTATAAATGCAATATTTGTTTTGTATTTCTTAAATATGTAATAGAATAAAATTTAAAATGTAGAGCAACAATGTAAATATGTGTTCGTATGAAAAAAACTTGACCAAGATTCATGGGTTCACATGACTACAAGACCATGAAGTGCTTCTGTATCTCCACCACATCATCACCACCACCACCATAGTCATAGCAATAGTACTAATTTGCAATATATATCACATCACGATTGAAAACATTGTAAGAACTATTAATCTACCTAATTCAAGTATTTTTTTTGCCTCTCTGTTTTCTATTGTCGATATGATCGCGATGTAGTCCCCTTAGCCTATGTGCTTGATCTAACCACTACTACGATACCCACAATCTCAGCCGGTTCTGGTGCATAGTGAACGGATAGTATGGGCACCTAGAAGGAGGTTGAATAGGTGCTACGACAAATTTTAATTTTTTTTCAAGATCAGGCTTGACACAAAGGTAAATTCTCTAGATAATGCAATTAAGGTGAATTTACCTATATCACAAGAACAACAACAAATACAATACAAGCGCAAGTAAAGGAGAAGGGAACGAGATGACCGATAGGAAGCACGCGGAGACACGATGTATTCCCGAGTTCCTCCTTGTTAAGGGAGTACGTATCGATGGAGGGGTGTGAGTTTCGCCACAAAGGCCTACTCAACGCCACAAAGGCCTCATCCTATTCTCCGATGGACCCCCGCCATAAAGGCCTAGTCCACCTTCCACTATTGATCCCCTTTGAGGCGGGAATCGAGTCCTGGTCAAACAAGTTTGGGGCACACACCCGCAACAAAATTGGGGGCTTCCAACAATCACAAGAATCACCAAGAGTAGCAAGATGTCTAGGTTTTCCACAAGAGGAAACCCTAGACTAGTTCCCCTCAAGCAAATGAGGGGGAATGGAAAACCGGTTGGTGAAGATGTAGATCGGGGCCTTCTCCTTCAATCCTCGGAAGACCAACACTTTTGGGTGGAGGGATTGGGAGATCCAGCAAGGTGGGTGAGCTCTAGCAGTTGTGAGATCTATTCTGGACGAGCTAACCCAAGGTAGGTGAAGGGGAGGGGGTATTTATACCCCTCACCAAAAATTGAGTTGTTGGAGACATTTCTGGAAAAGTCACACCGGAGACTCCGGTGTAAAGTTTGGAGACTCCGGTCTGGAAGAATCCGGACAGCTCCAGACCGGAGACTCCGGCAAGTCTCGGAGAATCTCCGGACAATGTCCAGTGGCTGACACCAGCTTCAAAAGGCAATGAAATGCTTCTAGTCCAGAGACTCAGGTGGATCTCCAGACATTCTCTGGTGTGCCTTCTGTCGCTGACACCTCCTTTGACGCAAAGAAGAACACCAAGACCGGAGACAAGGTTAGGAACAAAGTTTCATGGACATAGGAACAAAATCTCAGAACAAGGGTAGGAACAAAGTTTCATGGACATAGGAACAAAATCTCAAAACAAGGGTAGGAACAAAAGTTCCATGGACATAGGAACAAAATCTCAGAATAAGTGTAGAAACAAAGTTTCATGGCATAGGAACAAAATTTCAGAACAACAATAGGAACAAAGTTCCATGGACATATGAACAAAAATCTCAGAACAAGGTTAGGAACAAAGTTTCATGGACATAGGAACAAAATCTCAGAACAAGGGTAGGAACAAAGTTCCATGGACATAGGAACAAAATCTCACAACAAGGGTAGGAACAAAGATTCATGGACATAGGAACAAAATTTCAGAACAACAATAGGAACAAAGTTCCATGGACATATGAACAAAAATCTCAGAACAAGGTTAGGAACAAAGTTTCATGGACATAGAAACAAAATCTCAAAACAAGGATAGGAACAAAGTTCCATGGACATAGAAACAAAATATCAAAAAAAAGGTAGGAACAAAATCCCATAACAAGGTAGAAACAAAGTTACAACAAAGGACCGAAAAAATAGTGAAAAAAGAAAAGAGTCAAAAGAAGGACGAAAAGAAAGAAAAATATTGAATTTTTTTACAAAAAATAATTAAAAACAGAAATAATAGATGGAAGAGAAAAAGAATTAACCGAGATGAAGAAAGAACATGGAAAGAAAGGAAAAATAAAAGAATGGAAAAAAAAATAAAGACACAAAAATAGTCCTAACGACTACAAAAGAAACAAAATTATATGCCTAGTGAAAAGAAAAAAAAATCAAATGATTTTTTTTACCACTAGCAGATCAAATCATGCTTAAAGATGAAAAATAAAACTAAACCCGACAGAATACATGGCACAACAAGGCAAAAAGTTTAGACAAAACGGATATTTATGAACGATGAATTGGAAAATAGAAACAATACCTAAACTAGAACCATAACAACTTAAACTGGGGAGAAAAAAGGCAAAAGAAAAGAACATAACTAAGGAGAAAAGAAGAAAAACGAAAATTAAATAGACGAAAAGATGCAACCGTCCCATCAAAAAGAAAAAATGCAACCGTCCTAGTGCCTTTTGTGATTGGCTGTGGGAACTACATGCATGAGGGCTGCTATGATCGGCTTATAGCTAGATAAGCAAGTATCTAACGGAAAAGGAGAAAATAAATAGAAAAGCGCTTGCGAATCGCTGCTGTTGAAGGAACGCGGAAGTAACAAACCACGCTAATTGGGCCGAGCCCACGACTGGAAATCCTTACGCGAAACGAATGCATGCATCGCTCGGGCGATGGGGAGGGAATTCCTTCGTGCTGGGATCAGGGGAAAAGAGGACAACCACCGGGCTACACTAGCTTTCGTGTACTACTTTCTTGTTTAAGGTTTTTATTGTCTCCTTTTTTTCGTTTTCAATTATTTTCCATTTTCTTTTCTAAAAATAAAAATTTTCTTAAATTTTTTTAAAAAATAAACAAATTTTGAAATGAACATTATTCTTACACGATTTTTTTTTTTTTTTAACAATTGTTCATTGTGAAAAAATCACCAATTTAAAAATTTGTTCATAATTTCAAAAAAAAATCAATTTTTTTAAAAAACTCACTATTTGATTCATTTTTTATTTTCAGAATTTTTTCGCCATTTTAAAAATCGTTCATTTTTAGATTGTTCACGATGTTATTTTTAAAATCGTTTAAACATTTAAATGATTATTCATTTTGGGCTATATGAATTTTTTCTAACAAAAGAAATTAAAAGGAGAAAAAACAAATGGGCCGGCCCAGGTTGTTTCGCACCCTGACGTACAATGGGCCAGGCCCAGGTGCGGTTTCGCTACCTGGCTTGAGCTAGGCGAGGCGTTCCGCTCGCTTGAAGCGAGACATAGGGAACCTCGGAAAAGCTAGGCGCGTCGACATCGGTGCTCAGCCTGAGTGGCAGCGTATTGGGATCCGTCATGGCGTCTGTAGACGAGTCAGAGTCGGTGGGCGAGTACGAGGTTGAGAAATGGATGTGCATCTAGCGGTTAATCTGCATCTTAATTTGTTGCTCGAGCTAAGGGGCTTGTTCAAGCAAATTAAGGGGTGTACGTGCAGGGAAGGCCACCACAAACGGAGATTGTGGGAGGAGAGAGCGAACCGGTGTCCTCTCATATTCTCGTTTCGGAAACTATTTTTAGCATAGGAAACTATTTTTTTTTGTATTGGAAACTTGCACCACCTTTTCTTTTTGTATTGGAAACGGACTCCCTGTCGGTAACAAGAACGGGTGCACGTGCGTACGTAGGATGCCTTGGCCCAGCCCAAAGCAGGTCGATATCTATAAGAATCAACAAGGAGGAAAATCTAGGTCGACACACGACAGCAACGCCCTACGTACTCTTAATTTCGCTTCACTTTGGATTATTCGTACGTCATGGCCTCTGCAAAGGAGTCGGAGTCAGAGGGCGAGTACGAGGTTGAGGGCTTGGAGCCTTTCTGCTACGACGAGGCGACATGGGAGGCCTGGGCGAGGGAAGAGAGGGAGAGATGTGAGAGGAACAAAGAGGAAAAGAAGCGAAAGGAAAAGGAAAATGAACGGAGAGGCAACGCACACAAGAAAGTCAAGGACTCCATCTTCGAGTTCGACCCTAAGGTGGGGCACAAGGTTTACACCCGATTTTTTCTCAGAGACTTCTCCGTCTTCGACATCGATGAGAAATGTAAGCGTCCGCTGTCTTCATCAATAGCCGGCCGCTTTGTTTTGGCCGCTACTAGCTCGCAATGCATTTCCAGTACATATAGAATGAAGTTTGGAAACTGAATTTTGGATTCATATATCAATTTACAACATTAATTAGCGTCAAGTTATTTCTAAAACTGTAATCAACTCATCAATTTTACATATATATATATATTGAGGAGGTGAAATAATTAATTTGGCAGATTGATGCCGTTATTTTCTTTCCCATAATTGACACATGCCGTTTTCGCTTTTCCATCGCAGCGCCTATCCCTCCGATGCGATACACCGATAGTATGTACGAAGAGGAGTTTGGGCTGGAAGACTCTGCAAACATCCTCTCGGTCAGCATAGACGCCTCGGATGTAGGTTTCCCGGTCCATGTCTATGGCACCGTCATTGCCAGAGATAGCATCGACTACAAATGCATTCAGCTCTTTGAGCGCCATAGAGATAATTGCCAGCCCATCAATCTGAAGGTACGTAAATTCTTGCTTGAAAGTTTGTTCCAGTCCGTTTTTTATTCGACTGTGCGTTCAGTATTACTAGACGTTTAAACGGATATATCTTAGTACCGGTAGTTATTGATTGAAGTATTCATATGCATATATGTAACTATTGGTTCGTAATTATTTTGTACCTCTTATTTGACAATTTTACTCGTTATTTCAAAATATACTCTAATCTCTCCTCCCGTGTAATTCTGTTCATAGGGTGAAATGTTGGCTTTAACTGGCCCAGGACGAGGTCTTGTGTTGGTTGATTTTATCTATCTAGAGATAGATCTTAAGATCAAGGAGGATGGAGTCTATCCAGATAGGCAATTTAGCAAGGGTCTGGTTAGCATTGATGGGCGAGTACTGTCCAGAGAGAAAGATGTTGCGGTTACAACTGAAACCCTTGATAGCTGGCTAAGCACTATGGAGGTGAGATTCACAACTGTTCTGAACTCAGTCGAGGCCACCTTTGAAATCAAGCTCATGGAGGGGCATTTTCATGGAAAAATTACTGTTGGCATCTCGGGCATCAATGAAAGGATTGTGATTCATGATAGCGAGGCAGATGGTGTGGTGACATGTGATGAAAGTGGAGTTATCAAACTCCATCGGCGTGTCATGACTCTTTGTCTATTGACCAGAAAGCTGGTTTTTCACATTGATAATAAGGCTAGTGGCGTTATGGGAGAACGAACCATTGATTTTGCTCCATGCTGCACGGGTGCTGATCAAGCAGAAACTTTTTGCGGTGCTGGGAAATTTCAACTGAGAGTTGTCTGGTCTTTGATGGACTCCGGGCCGTAATGGTGTCGACTTGGCATATTAAGTTCCAATGTAGTCAAGCGTTGTACTGACCTAAGTTATACCATGAGCCAATGATGTTGTGGATCTACTACTGATATTGTGAACTAAGTTATATATTATGGTAGAGTGGAATATTCAACTTGTTTGTTCTTCCTTTTTGGCATAAATACAAAAAGTTGATTGATGCTCCTGCCTTTTTTAGACTTCTACTATGCGGCATTACAAACGATTTTTCATGTCTTTATTCATGATCTTTCCTGCCCTATTTGTATGTTGTTTGTATCGAGTACTCATGGGCTCGTCTCTTATATTTGGTGTTTATTTGTTGTTTGGTCACACATGCTTTTCAAGCAGCATAAGAAGCAAGGTGTGGCAAGGAGGATCAAATTTGGGGGAAAATATATAGTTTGTACTAAACTTATATATACATATTTTAAACTCGTTTTTTTTTTATCGAACCATGGTCCTACTGACTACATGTTTATATTATTTGGATGACACAGTTAACAACATTTAGGAATATTACTTATAATGTTATTTGTTCTATATTTTGTATACATCACTGAAAATTATGTTGTGCTAAATTTTAATTGTATGTTGTAATGAAAGGACTCCTTGAGATAATTTTTCACGGTTCCATAAAATATATACAAGTTTTAGAGTGGTTGGCATTTTTATAAACCGTCCATCCAACCCGATTTAATAGTCGTAAAATAGACGGAACCGGATTGACGGAACCGGACGGTACCAAAAGTGTGGGGACGGAACCAATATATTTGTAGGGATGGTAACAATAGCATGGGGACGGTACCAAATTTTTTGTGGGGACGGTACCAAAATTAGGTTGCACGGTACAAAATTGCTACACGTTGCACCGTACCAAAATTGCATTCACGTTGCACCTATTTTCCTACTGTTTTCCTCTAGGTCTGATGGACGTGTTCTCGTGTAAAAAATCATCCAATCCTTTGACATATCTAGTAACGTAAAGTGCTTAGTGGATGCTCTGATCTGACGTGGCATTCGCATGGCATTTCTCCTCAAAGCAATCAATCATTGCAAGCCACCGTACATGCATCCAGGATGTGCCACTATACGGCCTAGTTACAGCTAACGGCACTGTCTCGATCAAGTGGGCACCGTTGTTTAGTTGTCACGCTAACGGCATAGACGAAGATCCTGCTGTTAATTAATGAGTTAGTTAACAAATATTCGCATCGTACCAACGGATTTCCGGCGCACAAAGTAAGTACATGTTGATCTGATTATTTGTCTCCACATGTTTATGCCCGGCCGGTATAGTTACAAAAATATGTGTTCATCATAACCTGCAATTCCCCTCCGTGGTCTCTCCAGGCGCCTATACATGCTAGGTGAGAATTGATATACTAATGCTCAAAAATTAGAAAACTCGAGACACCACCTAACTGCACCAACACAAATATTCACGCTTTGCAAATACTGCAAGAGATCAGCTGCAAAGATTCACATCGGACGCGTCGTGCTTCGCCGGTTGCCGATGTCGATCCAGCACCGCCGCAGCCACCACCCGCCACAGTCGCCAACCAAGACGCCGCCGCTCTTGGAGCCAACGAGGCCGCCGAACGCTCAGCACGTCCTCTTGCCGCGTGCATATTGAGGGAGTGAGGTGGTCGCGGTGCTGCCTCGTCTCTACGGACCCAGGTGAGTGGACCTAGCCGGCGGCGCCGCACGCTTCCTAGGGGAAATCTAGGCGACATCGGCAGATTAGATGAGAGCGGTGGTGCTAAATAAGACGCGGCACAACCTAATTATGCCGTGAGCTGCCGAACACAACTGCTTCCCCTTAGACCAATGTCCTTCGCCTGTGCTGCCCCAGCTGTGCATGATCGATCTAATCTATGACGCCCTGATCTAATCGCTGATGCCATTGATCCCCATCCTTGCATTCCAGATGTAGAGATCTACTGAAGCTGCAATTGATCGAAAAAGGCAAGATTCAAGTTAAATTATTAGGGATCTTCTTCTTCCGCAAGCTTCATCTTCAATTTGTGTGTTTGACTACGTTGCAGTTCAGTATCCTTGCAGGAAAATCGATTCCTGTGATGGCTAATACAACGGAGAGGAGGTATACAACTATTTATGGCAGCTTTAGTACCAGCACGTTGGAAATCTATATGACTCCTCAGGCCACCTTAATCTGACAACCCTCCTGCCTCTGCTCTCCTCACGCCTGACCGAGCGGCCTATTACTTTGTCCCTCAAAAGACGACATTGCGTTTGTAGAGTCACAGCGGTGGACCGGTTGTAAACAAAAAGTTACCAACATCATTTTAAAATTAACGGTTACTAAAAATCATGTTATAATCAACGGCCTGAGAAAAACATACTCGACGGAACCGGACGGAACCCGTAGTTCCATCCCAATCACCGTAAAAGAGAGTCAACCAAAAATCTTGGTACCGATTCTAATGTATTGTTAGGTAAGTAAAATTCTAGAAACTTCTAAAGTAAAGTTCCAACTGTTGGTAAAATAAAAAATGTGTCTTTCATGTCGCATCAATATTCATTTCACAACATGTTCATTTAGTATTTAAATAACATCTCATATAGGGTTGAAGGACGGGCATACAATTGACGTAGATCCTACTTTGCATATACATATTAATTGATTATCTGGTATGATTGACTTGGATGCACACTTGGTTTCATGTCGTATATACAAGAACTCCTGCTGAATTTTAAAATAAAATTAAAACATCGAAATATACATAAAATATTTAGGGCATCCATTAGATATACTAACATCCTAACTAAAATCACTGTCATCGGTCTTATTTGCTTAATTATTCCCATATAGTATATATCATCGCACGTGTTGTGAACTTAATAATGTAAATTGGGCCTTAAAAAGGTAACAATATATTTCTTATGTTACACTTTAGTATATTGGCCCTCGTCCTCTTGGAGCTTCGGGCAATCGCACCATTTTCAACATGGAAAGGAGTAAAGGATAAATAACTATAGGTCTTCAACATGGTTCTTTGAGTGTATTCACATGCCATATCGTTCGATTAGCATCCTTATGCATATCATATGTCAATTGCACTATTTTATTTCAACCTTAGTAAATAAGGGTTGTCACTCTTTTATGGTCGTAAATAATTATTTTTTAAGCCATGTCATGCTTATGCCTTTCACTGTACATATTGACGTTGTAATGCAAAAGATATACCGTTATGATGAACAGTGGTGTTCTTATAGGTATGTTTTAGTTGGATCTTTAGCATTTTAGTACTAAACAAGTGACACATCATGTCAACTAACTACATGTACACCAATTCATTGAGACTTTAAGTGTTGTAGCAAGTGAATATTTCGCTACAAAGATGACTCAAGGTTGAATATCAAACATAGGGATTTTCTAGGTCTCCTCCTCTCGAGCAATACCCACAAGAAAAGATTAATTTATTAGTTTCCTCAACGCAAGCGTGGTGGTTTACAAAAAAATGGTGTATATGAAAGAGATGAAAACAGACTAAAATAAATGTAAAAATGAATGCAATGACATCGAAAGAGTTTGTTCCATGGGTGAAATGATGAAAACTTTAATTATAAATGCAATATACGTTTTGTATTTTTGAAATATGTAATAGAATAAAATTTAAAATGTTGAGCAACAATGTAAATGTGTGTTCGTACGAAAAAAACTTGACCAAGATTCATGGGTTCACATGACTCCACACAAGACCATGAAGTGCTTCTGCATCCCCACCACATCGTCACCACGACCACCATAGTCATAGCAATAGTACTAATTTGTAATATAGATCACATCACGATTGACAACATTGTAAGAACTATTAATCTATATAATTCAAGTATTTTCTTTTGCCTCTCTGTTTTCTATTGCTCATATGATCGCGATGTAGTCCCCTTAGCCTATGTGCTTGATCTAACCACTACTACGATACCCACAATCTCAGCCGGTTCTGGTGCATAGTGAACGGATAGTATGGGCACTAGAGGGGGGTTGAATAGGTGCTACGCCAATTTTGTTATTTTTTCAAGATTAGGCTTGACACAAAGGTAAATTCTCTAGATAATGCAACTAAGGTGAATTTACTTATATGACAAGAACAACAACAAATACAATACAAGCACAAGTAAAGGGGAAGGGAAAGAGATAACCGATAGGAAGCACGCGGAGACATGTTGTATTCTCGAGTTCCTCCTTGTTAAGGGAGTACGTATCGTTGGAGGGGTGTGAGTTTCGCCACAAAAGCCTACTCAACGTCACAAAGGCCTCACCCTATTCTCCGATGAACCCCGCTACAAAGGCCTAGTTCACCTTCCACTATTGATACCCTTTGAGGCAGGAATCAAGTCCTTTACAAACAAGTTTGGGGCACACACCCGCAACCAAATTGGGGGCTCCCAACAATTACAAGAATCACCAAGAGTAGCAAGATGTCTAGGTTCTCCACAAGAGGAAACCCTAGACTAGTTCCCCTCAAGAAAATCAGGGGGTAATATGGAAAACCGGTTGGTGAAGACGTAGATCGGGGCCTTCTCCTTCAGTCCTCCAAAGATCAACACTTTTGGGTGGATGGGTGGAGGGATTGGGAGATCTAGAAAGGTGGGTGAGCTCTAGCAATGGTGATATCTATTCTGGAAGAGCTAACCCAAGATAGATGAAGGGAAGGGGGTATTTATACCCCTCACCAAAAATCGAGCCGTTGGAGACATTTCTAGAAAAATCACATCGGAGACTCCGGTGTAAAGTCCGCAGACTCTGGTCTGGAAGAATCCGGACAGCTCCAGACCGGAGACTCCGACGAGTCTCCAGACAGAGTCCAGTGACTGACACCAGTTTCAAAAGGCAACGAAATGCTTCCAGTCCGGAGACTCAGGTGAATCTCCAGACATTGTCCGGTGTGCCTTCTGTCGCTGATACCTCCTTGGACGCAAAGAAGAACACCAAGACCGGAGACTCCTGAGAGTCTCCGGACAATTTCTGGTGAGGCTTTTGTCGCTGACACCACTTAGAGGGTCCGGAGACTCAGGTGAATCTCCAGATATTGTCCGTTGTGCCTTCTGTCGCTCATACCTGATGTCTACGCATGCTTCTATTCTTGTAGACAGTGTTGGGCCTCCAAGTGCAGAGGTTTGTAGAACAGCAGCAAGTTTCCCTTAAATGGATCACCTATGGTTTATCGAACTCAGGGAGGTAGAGGTCAAAGATATCCCTCTCAAGCAACTCTGCAATTAAGATACAAGAAGTCTCTTGTGTCCCCAACACACCCAATATACTTGTCAGCTATATAGGTGCACTAGTTCGGCGAAGAGAGAGTAAAATACAAGCAGTATGGATGATTATCAGTGATAATAACAATCTGAAATAAATATGGCCGCAAGCAAACATGTAGAAGGTTAGGCGGAAAACGGTGTTTCAATGCTTGGAAATAAGGCCTATGGCTCCTACTTTCACTAGAGGACACTCTCAACAATGAAAACATAACTGAATGCATAATATCATCTCTTCACTATGCTACTCCGAACCACTCTCGGGTCGAACAACGAACACTAATGATTGCGTAGGGCTTTAAAAGCACTCCTCAAGTCTATATTCCCTCTCTAGGGAACCCCCAATGTCACTACGAGCGCCATAAATTAGTACTAAAAAAACGCCACAATTTCATAGGTTCATCTTCGAACACAAGATATAAATATCATGCTAAACCACACGGTGCACACACTATCACCTTTACCCCGTGATCAAAGTGTTTACGGAGATAACAAAACCACTTGAGTAGCATAACAGATGAAGATAAATCTACATATTCAACCAGATTACAAAGGTCATGATCACATAAAGATCCCACCATGGGAGAGAGAGATGAACCACATAGCTACCGGTAGAGCCCTCAGCCCCGGGGGAGAACTACTCCCTCCTCATCATAGGAGATAGCAATGGCGATGGAGATGGCGGTGGAGTCGATGGAGGTGGCTTCCGGGGGCACTTCCCCGTCCCGGCAGGGTGCAAGAACAGAGACATGTCCTCCGAAACTTGTCGGTGGCAGCGGCGGAGCTACGGATGTATTTTGCGGAAAAGGTCGATGTTCCTAGGGTTTATGCATCGGGGAGTATATATGGGCGAAAGGGCGATGCTGGGAGGTGGCCAGGGGGCCCATACCACTAGGTGGCGCGGCCAGGGGGACCCGCGCCACCCCATGGTATGGCCACCCTGTGGCCCCCTCCGGGGCTCTTCGGGACTTCTGGAAGCTTCCGAGACTTTTAGAACTTATGGCTTTCGAATTTTCCAATTCCGAGAATATTTCCCCAACAACTTTTCTGAAACTAAAAACGACAGAAAACAGGGAACTGGCTCTGTGGCATCTTGTCAATAGGTTAGTCCGGAAAATCGATAAAAATGACATAAAGTTTAAGGAAACATGTGGGAAACAACATGAAAACAACATGGAACATCAGAAATTAGGAATACAATTATGACGTATCAAGCATCCCCAAGCTTAGTTCCTACACGTCCTCGAGTAGGTAAACGATAAAACAAAATAATTTCTGAGGTGACATGCTACTATCATAAACTTGATCATTATAATTTAAAATCATATGTATGCTGAGATCATGGAACTTCAAACACAAACATGATAAATAGGACTTTAATAATAAAGCATAGCAATCATTTTGCACCATGAAGAGTAACTTAAATAAAGGATCATGGATAATAATGGAAAGAAAGATAAACTGCAATCCTAAGCATGGCAAAGTGGTATTTCGTTAGTCCTTAAGAGTGGGACAAAACATAAATGCCAGGACACTTTTAAAGTTCATGAGGAAGACTAGAACAAATAATTTAAGAACAAATAATATCACATCATGAAGTAATTATTGATGTTTATGGGACAAATGCACATAGAACTCAGAATGGCAAAAATGCTCTCTCAACTGTTCATAAAGTTAGAAGATGGAGACTCAACATAAAAGTAAAAGAAAGGCCCTTCGCAGAGGGAAGAAGGGATCACTCATGTCCTAGAGCTTTTTATTTTATAAAATAGAGGTATTAAAAGTTTGACATTTGTGGAGGAATGTTTATATTTTAGGAGGGGTGTATGTTAGTGTCAACGAATGGTAAACAGACAATACAGTACGTCCCAAGCCAACTGGATTCACAAGAGCGGCTCCCATGGTGAAGGACGCAACTGGTGTAGAAGGTCATCCCTCTTTCTCTTTTGTTTACACAATTATGCTTTGACTGATATGATCAGGGGCAAAAATAGTGAAGAGAATTTGTTTGTATTAATTTGGGGCTGGGCACCCCGCTGCCAGCTCTTCTATCATTTGGATAAGCGGATAAATCCACTAGTCCAGGTTGTGAAATCCAATCAACAAGTGAGATAAAGATTCTCTATTGACGTCCTCATGAGCAAAAACAAGAACACAAAACAAGAATAATTTTGAAGGTTTTAAAGGTAACACATGAGCAATTTACTTGGAATTGCAGTGAAATACCACATGTAGGTAGGTATGGTGTACACAATGGGAAAACTTTGGTTTAATGAGTTTGGATGCACGAGTAGAATTCCATACTCAGTACAGGTGGAGGCTAGCAGAAGACTGAGAGCGACAAATTAAGAGAGCATAAGAGCCATAATCATGCATAGCGACATAAGCATCATTAATTAAAGCATAAGCGGTATCACAAGTTCAAAAGCTAAGTGGTCATGGAGGCTATTCGTGACTGTTTTGTAGTCATAATCATTCGAAAGAGAATACCATATATTGATTCTTTACTATGACAAGAACAACTCATGAATCTTTCAATACATATTAAACACTCTCAGCTATTTGAGGCTAATCATGCTACTCAATAACTACAAGGCTTTAAAACTAAAATAACATTTAGCATGGCATGAAAAAGTTCTAGCCACAGTATATACAAGCTTTTACTAGCACTATTATAAATTCTACATCAAGCAGCAGTTTCTTTTCCCAACAAGCACCATACAAGATATGTTTTAACAAAAATTCTCTACATGCTACAGAAAGCAAACATGAGAGTACTCACATAACACTACTAAATCTAACATCTCTGAATAAGAGATACATGAAAACAAAGGCTAAACACAGTACTAGCAAAAAGTGAACACTCACAAAACAATAAGAATGAAAACTAGAGTGTTCTAAGCAATGAAAACGGAGCGTGTCTCTCTCCCACACAAGTATGATGAGATAAAAATATTTATTACAACAAAGAAAACTAAACAAACTGAAAGCAAAAAATAAAAGACGCTCCAAGTAAAGCACATAAGATGTGACTGAATAAAAATATAGTTTCACTAGAAGTGACCTGATAATTTGTCGATGAAGAAGGGGAGCTTAGATGCTTGAGTATTCTTGGAATTTGTTGGGATGTACCAACGGGGCATCCCCAAGCTTAGGATTTTCACTCTTCTTGATCACATCATATCATCCTCTTCTCTTGACCCTTGAAAACTTCCTTCACACCGAACTCTCACAATCTTCATTAGCAATGTTAGTGCAATTGAAATAATAAGTTCACATGGTTCAGTTTCAACACAAACCTAGCACTCAAAAACACATTAGCTAGTGTCACAACTTCTTTTAAAACTCTTTTTTATCAAAAGAACACCAAAAGAAAGAGATTAAGATGCAAATGCAATAATTGGCAGAAATCTGTCAAAACAGAACAACAGGTAAAGATCGTTTTTTTCGAACATCTTCTGTTGCTCAAATAAAAAAGTGGTCAGCTAAGAAAAGTTTCGTATATAGCTCAGGATTAAGCAAAAAAAAGCTCAGGTCATTTTGAATTTGCTGTGATTTTTAACGAAATTAACAGTGGACAGCAGAAATCTGTTTTCTGCGCAGAAATCCGAAATATAGGCTCAACTTTCCACTAGAGGCTTTACTTGGCTCAACAAAAACACAAAAGAAAACATAAATAAGGGTTACTAAGGAAATAGAAAACACCCAGGTGCAAAGCACACCAAAGAAAACAAAGAAAAACATAATCAAAACAGAGAAATAAAACGGGTTGTCTCCCTAGTAGCGCTTTTCTTTAACGCCTTTCAGATAGGCATAATGATTTTTAAAAGATGATCACATAATAATAAGAGTTGAAGAAAAATAAGAGAGCATAAATAAGAAAATATAAAACACATTTAAGTCTAACCCACTTCCTATGAAAAATAATCTTGCAGAAAAGCAAGTCATGAAAACACAAAGCAACAAGCATAGGAAAGCAAAAAAGTGCAACGTCAAAATTTTAAACAAAAAGAGAGGAAAATTAATATTGTTGAGATGCATAAAACCATGTTTCCCTCTCTCATAATAACTTTTAGTAGCATCATTAATAAAATTAACAATATAACTATCACATGAAACATTCTTATCATGAACCACATGCATAAAAGAATTCATACTCTCCACATAAGCATAGTCATTCTTATTAATAACAACAGGAGTAGGATTATCATAAAGAACTTGAACATGATAGACAAGTTTCATATAAAGAGATGGTTTTGGGTAATCCCACCATAAATATGGCAAGTTTCATGAGGATGATTGTAATTGTAGCCTTTGTTATTACTTTCTTTATAATAATTACCAAAGACTTGAGGCATATTGAAATCATAATTAATTTTCTCCTCAATAGTAGGTGGAAAAGAACATCATATTCATCCTTGAAATCATCATCTATTGGAGGCATAGTATCATCACAAGAAATAAAATAGTTGTCTTCCAAAATGCATTCATTTGTAAACATATCATCATTTTTACTAGGAGGAGATGTATCAAGCATATAATCATTAATAGCAAAGGGATTTTCAAACACATCACCCACAAGTTTAGAGCTTTCTATATCATCATTGGAAGGAACATGGATGGTAGTAATAGTACAGAAATTATTGTCATCATTTTCAGAATTGGTACCAAACAAATTTTCAATATCAAAAGTAGTGTGTTTCTCCCAATCATGATCACTTTCATAAATAACAGGCATAGGAAGATCATCGAGTTCGGACTCATAAAAACTATAGTGGGTGCAACATTCTTAGGGGGAGATACAGTTACCTCTCTCTGTTTACTCATCCTCTTCTTCTTCTTCCTCTTCTTCCCCTCTTTAGGAGGGAGAGGCTTAAAAGGGAGCTTCTCCACATACCCTGGTTTATTATCAGAAACAATAGAAAGAACTTTGGAGGATTTCTCCTCTTCATTAATAAGAACAAAATACATATTAGTCCTGTCATATTTTGGTAAATTCTCCTCTTTTATAATATTTTGTATGTAAGTATTTGCATGACAACTATCAACACAATAAAGATGGCATCCATGCAAGACACTATTTACATCAAAAGCACTCATATCTATCAAAGAAGTTTTTCTTAATAACTCTTCACACTCCATAAATACTGTAAGTTCATCATGCTCATTAGGGGTGATCATGTCATCACAATACAAACTTGCAGTACTCATAGGATTCGAAAGGCTACTATCATGGCCCGACCATTGGAAATTAAAATGACCCACTTCATAGCAAAGTTCACAAATAAAAGGATAGAGGGCACAAACTTTTTCACCAAGATCATCTAGAGCCCTACTCCACATTCCAGTTTTTTCATTCCTATGATGGATACAATATTCTTCTTCAATTTGATCCTTTTCACAAGGTCTAAGTGCTCCACAAAGATTAACATGCTTATAAAAAATAGTACTTTCAGAAGTTTGAGCATGTTTATTGCAATCATCAATAACAATTTCATTTTCAATGCAAATGTCTTTAAAAGGTTCATGATATATGTCCCTATTTCCTTTAGGAATATTAAGATAAGAAGCAAAGGATCTATACCAACCAATAGATATTTGAGGATCAAGACCATATTTAGCATTAAGCTCATGAAAATCAGCAGTTTCAGCAAAAGTCTTAATGCAATCATACTCATAGTTTATACTTGACTCTTTACCTTTGTTGTTATTCGAATCTTCACTATTGATTAGAATCCCCTCAAGAAGTTCCCACTTAGCTTCAACCTTCTTACTACAAAAAGAACCCTCTGAACAGGCATCTAGATAATCCTTCCAATGTCCTGAAAGCCTTGCATAAAAATTAGTAACAATTATTTCCTCAGGAAGCTCATGGTTAGGAAATTTGAGTATTAATGTTTTCAGTATTCCCCAAGCTTGGGCAATGCTTTCTCCATCATGAGGCCAAAAATTATAAATGTAATTCCTATCTAAATATAGTTCACGAGAAGGATAAAATTTAGAGTAAAAGAGAGATTCAAGTTCCTTCCACTCCCAATGGTGAGGATCGTCTAGTAGTTTATACCAGTCCCTTCCTTTGTCCTCAAGTGACAAGGGGAATAGCCCCCTCTTAACTTGGTCCGTTGAGATACCTGCACACTTGAATAACTCGCATAATTCGTGCATAAAGTGTAAATGATCACTAGGATAGAGAGTTCCATCTCCAAAATAACGGTTATCCATGACAAGTTCAACAATTTTCTTGGGAATTTTAAAAGGAATGCTTCAGTAGGAGGATTTAAAATATCACAAGCATCATTAGGTTTATCACATATGGGAGATAAAGTATCATCGGAGCAAAATTTCTCCTCTAAAGCTGGAAAACTAAAAAGTTTATAAAACTAGCTTCCCCAAGCTTAGAATTTTCCATAGTACTAGAAATAATGGTATCCAAATAATTAATGCTAATAACATTGCAATCACTATTATGCAAACAAACTTCCATATGTTTTTTAATTTTCTCTTAAAAGCATCATGTCCTAATTCAAGATAAATATTATAAAGTTCTATCATATTTTTGTTGTTTTCCATTAAGACTACTAGTAAAAAATAAAAACAAGAAGCGAGTAAAAATAAGCCTAACTAGTGAAAACAAGAAACAAAAATATATAATTGCAGGATCTAAAGGAAATAACTTTGAGCACTCACACCCGAGGATGTGAGTACCTTTTACCTTACCTCCCCGGTAACGGCGCCAGAAAAGAGCTTGATGTCTACGCACGCTTCTATTCTTGTAGACAGTGTTGGGCCTCCAAGTGTAGAGGTTTGTAGAACAGCAGCAAGTTTCCCTTAAGTGGATCACCCAAGGTTTATCGAACTCGGGGAGGTAGAGGTCAAAGATATCCCTCTCAAGAAACCCTGCAATTAAGATACAAGAAGTCTCTTGTGTCCCCAACACACCCAATCTACTTGTCAGGTATATAGGTGCACTAGTTCGGCGAAGAGAGAGTAAAATACAAGCAGTATGGATGATTATAAGTGATAATACGATCTGAAATAAATATGGAAGCAAGCAAACATGTAGCAGGACAGGCGGAAAACGGTGTTTCAATGCTTGGAAATAAGGCCTAGGGCTCCTACTTTCACTAGAGGACACTCAACAATGAAAACATAATTGAATGCATAAATATCATCTCTCCACTATGCTACTCCGAACCACTCTCCGGTCGAATAACGAACACTAATCATTGCGTAGGGATTTAACAACACTCCCCAAGTCTATGTTCCCTCTCTAGGGCACCCCAATGTCACTACAAATGCCATAAATTAGTACTAAACAAACGCCAGAATTTCATAGGTTCATCTTCCAAGACAAGATATAAATATCATGCTAAACCACACTATGCACACACTATCACCTTTATCCCGTGATCAAAGGGTTTACGGAGATAACAAAACCACTTGAGTAGCATAACAGATGAAGATCAATCTACATATTCAACTAGATTACAAAGCTCATGATCACATAAAGATCACACCATGGGAGAGAGAGATGAACCACATAGCTACCGGTAGAGCCCTCAGTCCCGGGGGAGAACTACTCCCTCCTCATCATAGGAGACAGCAACGACGATGGAGATGGCGGTGGAGTCGATGGATATGGCTTCCGGGGGCACTTCCCCGTCCCGGCAGGGTGCCAGAACAGAGAACTGTCCCCCGAAACTTGTCCGTGGCGGCGGCGGAGCTACGGATGTATTTTGCGGAAAAGGTCGATGTTCCTAGGGTTTATACATTGGGGAGTATATATGGGCGAAAGGGCGATGCCGGGAGGTGGCCAGGGGGCCCACACCACTAGGTGGCGCGGCCGGGGGGGCCGCGCCACCCCATGGTGTGGCCCCCCTTCGGGGATCTTCGGGTTTTCTAGAAGCTTCCTGGACTTTTAGGACTTCTGGCTTTCGAATTTTCCAATTCCGAGAATATTTGCAGAACAACTTTTCTAAAACTAAAAACAGCAGAAAACAGGGAACTGGCTCTGTGGCATCTTGTCAATAGGTTAGTCCGGAAAATCGATAAAAATGACATAAAGTGTAAGAAAAACATGTGGAAAACAACATGAAAACAACATGGAACATCAGAAATTAGGGATACGTTTATGACGTATCAATACCTCCTTGGACGCAAAGAAGAACACCAAGACCGGAGACTCTGGAGAGTCCCCGGACAATTTCCGGTGAGGCTTCTGTCGCTGACACCACATAGAAGCACGGAAGAATCTTCTAGACTGGAGACTCCGGAGAGTCTCCGGACAATCTCCGGAGTGGCTTCTATCGTTGACACCGTCTTCTCCTTAGCCATTTTCGCAGAGATAACATTCTATACTAGAGACTCCGGCCTGGAGTAAATTCCAGTAAGTTAACCAGGGAGAATTCTTTTGCCCTTTTTGTTTCTCACACCACCATTAGTAATATAATTGAATAGCCCTAAAATACATCAACACATTTAAGAGTATACGTGTGTTGTTAACAAAACATCCAAAACAAGATTTAGGTGCATTTGCACTTTCGATCTCCCTCTTTTTGGTGTTTGATGACAACACACATATTTGCAATGAATATCATAGCTAGGCTTGGTTTGTAAAAAATAGACGGGCTCTCGAACAACCAAGTCATGAGCTCGTGTGGAATCTAGTCTTTCAAAGTCTAAGCTTGAACCACAACTTGATGTGAATGTGCACAGAACAATTGCTGATATGAGGATGGCGAAAGCAGAATCCGAGCAACTGAGGCTGAAGTTTGTAGTTGATATGGAAGACATTCGGAAGCAACAAGCTGCCCTAAAGAAGTCTCAACTAGAAGGAGTTTCCCTACTTGAGATGCCAGCTGAGAAGATGCGTGGTCCTTGAAACTGTGGTTCTGTATGTTGGTTTGATATTCTGTGAGAAAAACTAAAATATTTCATGCATGTTATGTGGTTTTCTTTTCTAACTGTGTGCAATTGGCAATTATAACTATGATGTAACCACCCAAATAGCAGCAAAACCGACATCGTAGTAACGTAACGTAAAAGTCCGTCAAGGTAAATACCGACATGTGGCGATGTATGCCCAGCCCACGTGGCCTACTATGAGTGGGCGATTAGACAAAGTAAATATAACGTCCTCGGCACGGTGATGACATCATCCAAATCTGAGACGAAAAAAACGTCATGGAAAAGACGTTGCGTGGCACCATTCGGTTGGTGCACGTGCCACGAGTGTAGCGACGAAAAAAATGTCGTTGTGTAGCCCGCGACGAGTAGATTTTGTCCCAGAAGAAGGCGATGTGGCACCATTTGATTGGTCCACATGGGTTCGCGTGATTGTTTGAGACTCGTGACGGAAAAAAACGTCGCTGTGTAGCCCGATACGAACAGATTTCGTCCCAGAAGAAAGCAATGTGGCACCATTTTGTTTCCATGTGGCGTATTTCGATTGGTCCGTATGTTTTCGCCTCATTGGTCGAGACTCGTGACGTAAAAAAAACATTCTCATGTTTGCCATGTCAGCTGATTACGACAATGGCCGATAGAACCTCGTTTGCCACGTGTCGCCTCATAGTGACGAAATAAAAACGTTGATGCTTATTGGGCCTAGGACATACGGCCTAACTGGTGGCGACGATTTTTTGAACGTTGCGGATAGGCTTGACGTTTATAGGTTCATATAAACGTCGCAGACTCATCCCTGACAGTCGATCTGATATGTTTTCATTCCGTCGCGCAAAACATACCAGACTGCCCTTAGCAACGGTTTGGAGGTCATCCGCAACATTATTGAAACGTCCCCGACCGCGCGGAATTTGGTAGTGTCTCACCTTGCACGTTAAGCATAAAATGTTCCAAAGAGGCAATTTCATCTTCTACACTATGACTAGCAATGTTATTCATGTCATTTGTAGTCTCAGAGATATTAGAAGATGCTACTTCCAAGGCCTTAGCCATGAAGCACTTGGCATTGGGTTGAGGAAGATTCTCATTGGGGGATTTGAATAGGGATGTGGAAGATGAAGTTGATGCAATAGCAAGAGAGTCCACTTCACTTGTGGATTCTTCTTCTTCATCACTTCCGGAATCATACTCTTCTTCAGTCACTAGCACAAACTTGGTGGGGGACTTCTTGTTGAAAGGTTTCTTCTTGAAATGAGGTTTCTTGTAAGCAACCTTGGACTTGTCCTTGCGAATAAGCTTGCCACCATGATGTTCCCTATTCTCATGGGGGCACTCCGCAATGAAATGGTGCTTGTCTTGACGATTTAAGCAAGACCTCACTTTTTGAGTCCTCTCGTTGCCATAGCTTGACTTGGTCTTCTATTCAACATATTCCTTGGCCTTGGTAGGATTCTTCGAAAAAAATTGCACGACAAGAGCAATGACATCCTTGAGCACGGGGTCATATTCTTGATCCTTCAAAGGAGCCAAGTCTTCAATCCATGCTTCTTGATGTTCAAGTTCCCTTTATACTACCTTGGCCTTCAAAGCAAAGGAAGCTCCTTTGTGCATTCCCATAGCTCTAGCACGGTTGTCAAGAGAATTATTTGTTTGCACTTGGAAGGAGCTAATCTCTTGCATCACTTGAGTTGAGGTCAAGGAAGCAAACTCATGTCTTCCTTGAAGGCTTTTCAAATCCGCGGGCTCAAAAGGCATGAGAGCAATAATGTACTTCCTCTTGATCCAAGCATCATCAATATACTTGGCACCAACATTGTTTAATGTAGTGGTAAGTGTCTTGATCCTTCGATACATGTCTTCATGGTTCTGACCATCATGCACATAGAATCCTTTGGCTTCATTTCTCAAGGTATCATACCGATTCTTTTTCATGCTATCATTTCCCACAAACATGACGACAAAAGCATCCCATGTTTCCTTGGAGGTGGAATATTGTTGAAGATGATGCATGTGGTTTGGACCCACGGTTTATTGAATGATGGAAAAGGTGGTGTAGTTGAGTTGACAATCTACGGCTTCTCTTCATGTCAAGTTCTTGGGGTCATGCTGCCTGTATCCATCTCGAGTGACTCCAAATCTCAATACAAGAAGAGTTTAAGTGAGTTTCCATGTAATATTTCCAATCACCAAAATAATGTGCATCAAGTTTAGGAGGTTCGCCTCTAGATATTATATGAGGACGTGGGACGGGAGGATCGGGAGAAAAGTGCCCCTCAATGGAGGTGTAATCTCTTTTTCCATCTGTTCTTAGCGGAAGCATCTTTAAGTGGTTCATAGTTACCCCCATTCTTGGCTTTCATTAGTTCCAATAAGAGAGTTCGCGTCTCATCAATTTTTCCCTCCATGGATGAGGTCAAGAAAATTTTCAATTCCTTGAGATCATCCATAGTGACCTGTGCCGCGGTATGGGTGACAACCGTATCACCGTCCATACTAAACTCTTAGGCGGTTAAGCCCAAAAATAAGAGCCGAGGCTCTGATACCAATTGAACGGGTAGTATGGGCTCCTAGAGGGGGTGAATAGGTGCTACGACAAATTTTAAATTTTCTTCAAGATTAGCCTTGACACAAGGTAAATTCTCTAGATAATGCAACTAAGGTGAATTTACCTATATGAAAAGAACAACAACAAATACAATATAAGCACAAGTAAAGGAGAAGGGAACGAGATAACCGATAGGAAGCACGTGGAGACACGATGTATTCGCGACTTCCTCCTTGTTAAGGGAGTACGTCTCGTTGGAGTGGTGTGAGTTTCGCCACAAAGGCCTACTCGACGCCACAAAGTCCTCACCCTATTCTCCGAAGAACCCCGCCATAAAGGCCTAGTCCACCTTCCACTATTGATCCCCTTTGAGGCGGGAATCGATTCCTTTACAAAAAAAGTTTGGGGCACACACCCACAACCAAATTAGGGGCTCCCAACAATCACAAGAATCACCAAGAGTAGCAAGACTCCACAAGAGGAAACCCTATACTAGTTCAACTCAAGAAAATGAGGGGGGAATGGAAAACCAGTTGGTGAATACGTAGATCGGGGCCTTCTCCTTCAATCCTCCGAAGATCAACAATTTTGGGTGGACGGATTGGGAGATCTATCAAGGTGGGTTAGCTATAGGAAAAGTGAGATCTATTCTGGACGAGCTAACCCAAGGTAGGTGAAGGGGAGGGTGTATTTATACCCATTAGGTGAAGGGGAGGGGGTATTTATACCCCTCAACAAAAATCGAGCCGTTGGAGACATTTCTGGAAAATTCACACCGGAGACTCCGGTGTAAAGTCCGGAGACTCCGGTCTGGAAGAATCCGGACAGCTCTAGACCGGAGACTCCAGCAAGTCTCCGGACAATCTCCGGATAGATTTTAGTGGCTGACACCAGCTTCAAAAGGCAAGAATCTTCCAGTCCGAAGACTCCGGTGAATCTCCAGACATTATCCGGTGTGCCTTCTGTCGCTGACACCTCCTTGGATGCTAAGAAGAACACCAAGACCGGAGACTCCGGAGAGTCTCCGTACAATTTCCGGTGAGGCTTTTATCGCTGGCACCACTTGGAAGCATAGAAGAATTGTCTAGACCGGAGACTCCGGAGAGTCTCCGGACAATTTCCGGTGAGGCTTCTATCGCTGACACCACTTGGAAGCATAGAAGAATTGTCTAGACCGAAGACTCCGAAGAGTGTCCGGAGAATCTCCAGAGTGGCTTCTATCGCTGACACCATTATTCTTCTCCTTAGCCATTTTCGCAGAGATAACATTCATACCAGAGACTCCGGTCTGGGAGACCGGAGACTCCGGCCTGGAGTAAATTCCAGTAAGTTAACCAGGGAGAATTCTTTTGCCAATTTTGTTTCTCACACCACCATTAGTAATATAATTGAATATCCCTGAAATACATCAACACACTTAAGAGTACACGTGTGTTCTTAACAAACATCCAAAAAAGTCAACACACTTAAGAGTATACGTGCTCGCTTTCTGCTCAAGTGCGCTTAGAGGGAAATCGCGAGTCCTCGGCAATCTCTTCCTGAAATTCCTCCAGGTCATCCGCATCTCGAGAATAGTTAACTGTAGCAACTGAAAGGATCGAGTCCAGATCCACATCAGCTGCCCCGGTCAAACCATCCAGGAACGGGACGGTACCCGCCTTGGGTGGTTTGCTGGCTAGGATGTCTAGATTCTAAAAGAAGAAGGGAGTGGGAAAAAAGGAGTCAAGTGATAAGAAGCAAGAAAAAGTGAAAAGCAAAAAGGAAATATGCCATCGAGTGAAATAGCTCAGAGAAAACATACATGAAGTATGAAGAAAAGCAAACTCACCTTAGTACAATCAGTCGTGGAAGAAAGCGGAGGAATAGCATGAGTCGAGTCAACTGGGTCACTCTCCTTGACTCAGGTGATTTGACGCAGACACTTCTCGAGTTCATTGCTGGAGAGCTCTTCACCGCGTAGGCGATGAGATGAATTAGCACTCAAGTACGCCCACATTGGTACTACCCTAGCTTGGAGTGGCTGCACTGGCGTTTCAGAAAGACTGCGGCCAGGTGAGTCCCAGTGAGCCCGCTGCCTTCAAGGTGGCACCTTGAGTCACCAGGTCTTCCGTTTGCTCCACTTCTTCCGGGGTCAGCTGGTTCGTCCATGAGCTCCTGGGCACCAATGGACTGTCTAAATCTACTAGTGGAGAACCATCGGCTTTTGGCGAGTACTTCACATAAAACCAACAGCTTCTCGACCTGGTAACGGACTAAACGAAATCCATCTTGAAATAAATCAAATTCTGGCTGATTTGGAAATATTTGAAGAGTGCCTAGTGCAGTGCCACCCCTAGGTAGCACTCGCACAACACGACAAAGCACGCTATGTGCTGAATCGAGTTTGGCGGAACATCGTGCAGCTGCACGCCGTACGCCGTCATAAGGGAAAGAAAGAATGGGTGAAGGAGGAAGGATACTCCCGTGAGGACATGGTCGACAAAGGCAATCCACTCGTTATCCTCTAGGGTGGGGCGGGCTTCCCCAAAAGTTGGCTAGGAGAAGCCCTTCGCGTTCGGCACCGGTCAGCAGCTTCGCGATGTCGATGGATTTTCTCCATTTGCCACCCTTCCGCCGCTGACTTCCTGCGCCGCTAGCCGCCGAGGCGCCGCCGTTCTTGCGGGTCTGCACCATGGTGCGGGATTGGTGAAGCTTGGGGAGCGTAGTAATGGATCTATTGCGAGGAGGAAAAACAAGATGCGGGCGCGAGGAAGGAGAAGGGGAAATATTTACCCTTCTTCCCCCCCCCACGGTATTTATAGTAGGGTGAGTTCATCTCCGCCGTTCGTGTTCTACGAATCTACATCAGCCCTACATGTGGCGCTCTTCAAATATAGAAATTTGCTATCCCTAGATTATCGTGCACGGAACGGTCAAAAACTCGTCAAACCCCACTCGTGCAAGTTATCTTCTGACAGGATAAGATCACATCAGAAAATGTCTAGTCCCCTATCAGAAAAAATAGGGTATTGCGTCATTATTGACGAAAACTAGTCAAACGAGAAAATACTCGAGTGGTCGGAAAATTCACTCGAGTTCTGTAAAGCCTTTTCACAAGGATAAGTTCCATTTGAGAAAGCGCATAAGCCGAGGATCCCTCCTTTGTCACTCGAAGACCAACTCGAATGAATTGTGCTCGAGGCACTCTATTATCCCTGATCGCACAGCCGCGCCAAAAACTATGAATGTCATACTCATAGTATGAAGGTAAGACCCGCAGATCATTTCCAACGGTCAGTGAGTTGCACAACAGCTGCACTACCTGGTATCGTTCCATGCCACGTGTGTGATGAAAATCCTGATGGCTGGCTAGAGGACACACACACACCCCCGACCTAGATGAGCACGAGCTAGGGGAGCTGATGACTCTGGCCGATGTAGTAGCAGGAACTGCCCTCGGGGAGGGTGTGGATGACGAGTTTCGTTGAAACTGGGAGGCCAACAACGCTTACTCGGCCAGGTCAGCGTACAAGGCCCTTTTCTCCGGTATGGTGGGCCTGGTTGGAACGCAGCAAGGTTGGAGATCTCGGGCACCAAACAAATGCAAGTTCTTTATGTGGTTAGTGCTGAGAAACATGTGTTGGACAGCTGACAGGTTGAGTTGCGGAGGGCTGCCCCACCCAGAGGCTTGCCCCTTCTACGATCAGGAGGATGAGAACATTGATCATTTGCTTCTCGGTTGCAGCCTGGCTAGACAGGTGTGGACAGTGTTGTTGGGCATCTGGGGTCTGGGTGACTGGGTCCCAAACCAACATGACACACCGTAGTGGGTTGGTTGCCCGCACGTCTAGTGGAGGGGCAAGATAGAAGAGAGTTGTGGACGGCCATCATCCTTGTTTGCTGGTGTCTATGGAGGCACAGAATAGCGTCGTCTTTGAAGGACACCAACCTTCAGTGGATAGTGGATAGCGTTCTCATAACTGGCCTCTGGTGTAGCGCCGGGAATTTTACGAGTAGTCCGCGACAGGTAGAAAAGTGGAGGGTTGGCTGAGTGATCTCTTAGGTTTTGTGGTGGTTTGCATTCTGTCAGACGCGTTGTATTAGACCATCGGCCACTTCTTCTTTGAAACGGATACGACCTATCCTTAAAAACATAGTGAGGTGAATTCAGTCCCTTTTGTGTTTCGAGTCACAGGCTCACAGCGAACACGTTGCCACGTTGGAACGCTCCTGTATGTAGAGACGAGAAACTAGTTTTCCTAAGCAAGCAATGTGGTTTCTTCTCATTCCTCCCAATTAGACAAAATTTGGGAAAAGGGAAAACAAAAAGTTGCAAATTAACCGCAACATCTTTTTCTCTTTGCCCAAGAAGAAGGGGTGGAAGGAAGCTAAGAAACCGAGACGGACGGCGGCGAGCGGTCACCGTGATATTTCCTCCCGCTGCGACGGGCTCCTCCAGAAGCCGGTGCCGTAGAAGCGCTCCCACACCTCCTTCTCCGCCTGTGCGACCTCCTCCGCGGCCACCGTCGCCGCCGCGGGTTTGGAGAGCCAGCTGCACCACCCTTGCTCCTCCTCGGCCACCAGCCCCGCGCGTTCCGCCTGCGCCATGACCAGCGACATGGGCGAGGCCTCGCCGGAAATGATGAGGTCCTCCATCTCCATTATCCGCCTGGCCCGCGATGCGCGGCGCCGGTTGCGCCGGTTGCGGATGGTGCGGCGGCAGAGCGAGACGGGGGCGCGCACGGCCGCGAGGACGGCGATTTCGATGACGACGAACGGGAAGCAGCAGCACACGGCCGCGCACCCCGCCGCCGTCCCCGCCGCCACCTCCCCGCACCCCGGCTGCTGCTCGCGCCGCTGCCGCGTGTCCAACAACGGCGACGACCGCCTCAGCCGCCTCTCCTGCTCCGTCCTCGCAGGCGACGCCAACGCCGCCACGCGGTGGCGGTGCACCCTGGACGCCATATATAAAAATGTTGGCGTCCGAACCACGAAATTTCGATCGCTCACGCGCGCACGCGGCCACTGGCTGGCGGTACGTGGCGGTGGCGCCTGCCCCGTCGTCAAAGGCTCCGCCGCGACGCCATCGCCGTCGACTTATGCACGGAGAGGACCGCCGTGGTGGTTGGTGTCGGCCCCGGCGCTGACGTCGGAGATGGATGGAGTTTGTTCGAGGCGCGCGGCGCGGCGGTTGCGTCATGCAGCGAGCCAGGCATATATAGCGGGTCCCCGGGTCCTGGTCATAGGCCCGCCCGGGCTTCGCGGCGCGGGACCCGCTAAGCCGCACGTGTCGCCACGTCACGCGCGCGAGAGGAGTGGCGGGCCCCACCTACAAGTCCCCCGAAAAAAATCGTGTCCTAGTTTGCGTCTCCCCGCAACCGATCCGCGTGCGCGCGCGAGACGACGAGACGAGTTCGCCATTGCCGTCGCGATCATAGTTTAATGGGAGCGCGACGTCGTGCGCACGACGACGGGTTCCCCTGGGCGGTGGCGGAGGCCGTTTGACCCGCGCGTGGTCAGATCATGGAGGTAATTTTATACGGTCCATGTCTGAGGTGCGGTGCGGGAGTGGTGTTTGACGTAATGCGCGGCCAACGGTGGTGCTCGTGTGCGTGCAGGAGGACAGCGTCGGCGGCGGGGACGAGGCGGGGACGGTGAGGTCGCTGGGCGCGGCGACGGGTGGGAGGGAGATGGACTCGCCGCGGTTCCGCGCGATCCTGCGGGCGACCAGCGGCCGGCGGAAGCGGGCGCCGGAGGTCAAGAGCTTCTCGCACGAGCTCAACCCGGGGAGCGGCGCGGGGCATCACCAGCACCACCGTTTCGCCGCCTCGCGGAACAGGCCCCGTGGGGGCGAGGAGTTCATCGGCGCCATCAAGACCAGGTTCATCCGGCTCAAAGAGGAGGTGGACTCCGAGCTGGGCGTCTTCGCCGGGGACCTCGTCGGCGTGCTCGAAAAGGCGGCCGGCGGTGACGAGTGGCGCGTCACGCTCGAGGACCTACTCGTCGTCGCGCAGAAGTGTGCCGAGATGAGCCCCGAGGAGTTCTGGGTCAAGTGTGAGGGCATCGTCCAGGCCCTCGACGACCGCCGCCAGGAGCTCACGGCGCCGGGCATCCTGAAGCAGGCCCACACGCGCCTCCTCTTCATCCTCACACGATGCACCCGCCTCCTGCAGTTCCGCAAGGAGATCGGCGGCTACGGGTATTCTGACTACGTCAGGCACCAACACGTGCTCGGCCTGCACCAGCTCAGCGACCTGGGGCTCTACCCTTTCCAGGCCGGCGATGGCGGCTCCACAGACCTAAGCCGAAGGAGCACCTCCAGCCTGACAGAGCTTAAGGAGAGGCTCATAAGGAGGAGGATGCTCGAGCACAAGCACCTTATGCTTGACTTCGCCGGCCGGCGCTTCCTGGCAGAACCTGCAGATTCTCCTGGCAGCGGCAGTGGTGATAAGATTTCGTCTTGGAAGAAGCTGCCGTCACCTGCGGAGAGGAACGGGCACAAAAACACTGAGGCGAAGGAGGACAAGATTGCACCAACTAAGAAGGCAATAACCAGGAACAAGATCGACGTGGATGAGATTGTTGAGAGGATCGACGCCGCTAGCATTCACCCGGACGGCCTGGCTTCTCTTGGGGACTCCGCTGTCAAGATCGAGATTTCACCCGAGTACCCAGGGGCCCAGAAAATAATCATTGACGGAAAGCCGCGGATGATATGCAGGATATGCGATTTTGAGATCCCGATGGCATGTGCCGAAGGCCATTTCATAGTGTGCACTCTGGCTGATAGGTGTGATTCCAAGGGCTTGAATACCGACAAGCGGCTGCAGAGGGTCGCTGAGGTCCTCGAGAGGGTCCTCGCTTGCTTTGAGGCAAAGAGCCCGCGCGATGCAGAATTTGGTCATCCTGAGAACGCAAGAGCTAGCACATCGAGTTTAACAGAAGAAGAATCTGATGGATCCATGGATCATGATAATGATTTGTCTCATCTATTGACAGTGCCATCATCAGAATTGTTTTCACATGTAGTTGCCTTCTCTTGTTTCAGATAATTAGAATTATTCAGATTTGATCGTAGTGTCTTGTTTGACATTGTGCCACTGAAATTGGCAGGGAGCATTGACACCAGCATCAGTAAGCCTGGCACAGTCACCATTATTGACACCAAGAACTAGCCACGCAGAATCACAGCTGACTAAACACAAGGCGTTCGTCGAGCTAGAGAATTTTCAGCAGGTTTGTTGATACTTCTGTACCTTTTTTCAAATTTTATTTGTTTGGTTCATCCATTATTTCCGTACACCTGACTTTCTATAGAGGCCATAATAAACAAGGCTTCTTTAATGCCCTAAACTTTTAATATGCTACCTTTCGGCAGGTTGAAAGTTTACTGACCATCGCGAGAGGTATTGAGAGCATTAAAAGTTCAGAGTACAACTCACTGGAGGACCTGAGCTCTTACCTGGAAGACCTGAATGCTGTCATTGACACGAGAACAGTGGATGCCCTTGTTGTGGAGACGTTTGGGAGAAGGATAGCTAAGTTACTACAGTAAGTGCATTCCTGTTTTCTATATGTTCCACTTACTCACTTAACACTTCTAATTCTGTCGCCATTAGCAGGAATGTACTAGTTGCAGTTTTATATGACCCTATTTTCACATACCTGAAAAATATTGCCCTTACTCTCAGGGAGAAATTTATGCAACTATGTGGACAAATAGATGATATGAGCACTGATTCCTTAGGTCCAATAGATGAAGATAGTCCTTTGGAGAATAGTGTTAACTCAAGAACAAGCCAGCTGAACGGAAAATTCAAGGATCGTACCTCAATCGAGGACTTTGAAATAATAAAGCCAATCAGCCGTGGTGCATTTGGGCGTGTATTTCTTGCAAAGAAAAGGGTGACAGGAGACCTTTTTGCCATCAAGGTAATGAGCAGTACACCAGCCTCCATATCTTGATTCCTTCACAATCTGTTACTTCTTTTACACTGAACACAAGAAAGATACAAAGTTCAAAAATTGGGCTTCGTTTTATCTTTTCTTTGAAGGTCTTCTATTTGGTTTTGTCTTTTCTTTGAAGGGCTTCTATTTGTACGTCATTTTATAAAAAGTCTAAGCACCTTTTAGCATCGTTTATCTCTTTAATTACTTGTGAACCGATGATGATGACATGCTTTAGTCACTTAGAAAACTCTTCAAAAGAAATTAAATTTAAAAACCACACATGACATGCATTGATAATTTTGTTTGCCGAAATTTTTTCCTTGCTAGTTCCAGTAGTGACTTTTAATCATTAGTCATCGAGCTTGATGGTATCATCACGAATGCAGGTGCTAAAGAAAGCTGATATGATCCGCAAGAATGCAGTTGAAAGCATCTTGGCAGAGCGTGACATCTTAATATCAGTTCGGAACCCGTTTGTGGTACGTACACGCATGTTCAGCATAGTGTCATACTGGACTTCACTTAACTTCTATCTGTAATGGACAGGTTCGATTTTTCTACTCCTTCACATGTAGGGAAAACCTTTATCTTGTTATGGAGTATTTGAATGGAGGAGACCTCTATTCCCTCTTGAGAGGCTTAGGTTGTTTGGATGAAGATATGGCAAGGACATATATAGCAGAACTGGTGAGTTATACCTTTTTTTTGCGTATAACTTGTTAAACCTGTCTGGCAGTATTACACAAACAATTAAGCCAGTAAATACATCGGTGATCACTCCTTATATTCTATTTCTATTTAGAGTAGTTATTTCATTCTACCTGCAGATTCTTGCATTGGAGTATCTGCATTCTTTGAACGTGATTCACCGTGATTTGAAGCCCGACAACTTGTTAATCTCTCGTGATGGCCATATAAAGGTTTAATTTCTCTTCTTCTATCGTTTCTTTTCTTATACTACATGTTGCTGTTTGTGTTTCGATTTTTCGTAAAAGAATCATTAACTGAAACAATAGCTCTACTAGTCTTAAGTTATGTCATCATGATTTGGATTTTTTCCCTTATCATGCAGTTAACTGATTTTGGGCTATCAAAGGTTGGTCTTATAAATAGCACCGATGATTTATCTGGTCCAGATGTCAGCAGTGCTCTAGTTGGTGACTATCAACCAACACATGCAGAACAACGTGCACAAAAGCGAGAGCAGAGGCAAAAGCAGACAGCTGTGGGCACTCCCGACTATTTGGCCCCTGAGATACTACTAGGGATGACCCATGGTGTGTAAGATTCTTACGTGGGACTTATTTTGGCTTAAAAGAGTTGAATCGATCACTTCTATGAACCTTTGTGGGACAACTGCAAATATCTTAATATTCTCTTTGTTCATACAGGTCCAACTGCAGATTGGTGGTCAGTTGGTGTCATTCTCTTTGAGATTCTTGTAGGAATTCCTCCATTCAATGCCGAGCATCCGCAGGTAGTATTAGCACACTAGCTTTTATCTTGTCTAATTTTCATGGAAGATTATCTTCCAAAATTCAGATATATATGCATTTTGGATAAATTTAAAGTAATAAAAAAAAGTTCCGATCATCTATAATATTAATTGCTTACGGGTAATATTTCTCAATGGAAGCTCATGTTAATTATGTTTCTGAATGATTTTTCAGTAGCTATATTAACAATATTGGCTTTTTACAGATAATATTTGATAATATAATGAACCGGGAAATACCATGGCCACAAGTTCCACAGGAACTGAGCTTTGAAGCATACGATTTGATTGACAAGTATGTAATAAATATATTGTTCCTGAAATCTTTCATTGTCTATGAGTCAGCTGTTTTATGCGTTCACTAATATTTAATATGCGCCAAATAGGATAGATCTCCATGCTACAAATGTCATTAAACTCATTTTTGTTTTCATGCTAGGTTGCTAATAGAGAACCCGGTGCAAAGATTAGGTGCAACAGGTGCTGGAGAGGTACCCCTTTCCTTATTTCCCTTTTGGAAATTACGCCACTTATGTGTAGGGCACTAACTGAAATATGCTATTAGAGCAGGTAAAGGCACATCCGTTCTTTAAAGGCATCAACTGGGATATGATTGCTAGACAACAGGTTAGGAGCTAAGCTAATGCATAGCCCAAAACATCAGGCAGCAAAAAGACTGCCTCCATAAGGAAGTCTCATAAGCATGTTCTGTTTTGTAGGCTGCGTTCATTCCTTGTACAGACGATGAATATGACACCAGCTACTTTGCCTGCCGTCATGTGTGGGATGCTGCTGATGAGCAGGTCCACGCAGCCACCAATGAGTACGATGACAGAAGTGAGACCAGTAGCATGAGTTGTGGCAGCAGTCCGCATAGTTACGATTACGAAGAAGATGTATACCAGACAGATGAATCCCTCTTTTTATTTACTCTTTATATTATTATGATAAGTACAAGTAATCCAGCCATTTTGTAACACCCAGCTCATATCTTCAATTTTGTACTGAACCATTGTTGACAGGGCGACGAATGTGGTAGCATGGAAGAATTCGGAGCTCCGGTGAAATATTCCTTTAGTAACTTCTCATTCAAGGTAAACCAAAAGCCTATCTTAGTTTCTCACACTCATTGAAGCTTCTCCTTATAGTAAAGTTGACATTTTCCCTTGTGTCGCAACCAGAACATTTCTCAGCTAGCATCGATGAACTACGATCTGATAACAAAGCACAATGAGGATCCTTTGCAGTCTTCCTCGAAATCTTGAGAGCCACCACTGTGACGGATCAGTTCCCTCCACAAGATGACTAGTGCCTCACCGGTAAGCTGAGACACTCGTGGGTACAAACGAAAGACGGCGCATCGAGTAAAAAATTGATACACTCATGTGTTTTGTTCGGCATGCAGGAATCGAGCTTCCTCGGTGACTGGTAGTAGTAGCAAGTGATGTGATACCAAGCGTAGGTGTAGCGATGACATTAACCTGTGCAGTCTGCTCTGTAGCTTCAATGGATCATCTAGCGCGCGAATATCAGCTTGCTTTTGCACAGGGAAGCACACACTTGACCGGCGGATGCGCTGCATAAGTGTTTTGATGTATAAGGGCAGTGACTTGGCAGGGATCATGCATGCCATAGGGGTATTGGTTTATCCACTGCAGAGTGTCATCTCTGACACTCCAGGGTTGCTGGTTGTGTATAGGATTCTCATATTAGAAGCATTTGAAATAGACAGAACGAGTTTAGACCTACCAGCCATGGCAAATTGAATTGTTTTTGTGCTGTACAGTGTTTTGTATCGATGGTGAAATATTTTTCAATGCCCGGGGTTGATCTGTGCCAGAGTTTTAAATTGCCCGCTATACCTCCACTATAGAATTTTGAGCATCTTGCCGCTAAATGAATCCGTCTAGAATTTTCCGCTATATTTTCAGATTGGCTTCAATAGCCTCATTTGAGGATTGCCGCTAAATTTTTGAAATGGAGGCAAAAGTTTTGCCTCGATCTATTGATTAAGAAGAAGAGAGTTGTCCGGTTAACTAACGGAAAACCAAGCGAAAACCGAAGGGCTGCCGCTAAATGAAAATCACTGTCGGATGACAATCTCTACAGCTTTAGATGAGCATGCCATACATACCACATGACATGATTTCGGGAGTTTGCGTGACAGTAAGAAAGGTAAAGTAAAAAATTTAATTCCACACAACAACATTGGCTGCTTGAAACCACGGTTGCTGGTTGTATATAGGAGTCCTGTAGAACATTTGAACTAGACAGACCAAGTGTAGACCTATCCCCGAAAATACGCTACGTTTTTTTTTGCTGCGAGGATTTATCCAAACTTCTCCTTAATTCGTTCATCACAACGAGTCCATCTCTTCCTATTTTTTTCATATAAGGATCCTCGTTCGCTCCTTTTTTTTTGTTTTTGAGAAATGATCCTCGTTCGTTCCTAATAGGCCAAAAGTTGCGGTGGTGTGGCCAGGATAGATACCGGCCCAGCCCATCAAATTGTAGATGACCGTTGGACACCGAAGACTCACTGTAGACGCACGCCGCCGTCTTCGCCTCACCCTTCTCCCACCTCTCCGCCGCCGTCGACCTCTACGCCTCCCAGCCTCGCCGCCGCGGCTGGTGCATAGGGTTTCCATGCCATCTCTCTCTCCCGAGCACCCCCACGCCGCCGCTCCCTTCTCTCGGTCCAGCCACCCGAACCTCGCCGCCACTCCGGCTCCCCATCGCGAAACTCTAGCGTTCTTCGAGGACGACACAGCCCGGTTCCTTCTGCGACGGTGTCGATCGACGCCGCCTTCGGCAGCCCCCTCTCCCGAGGTATGACTTGTGCCCCCCCCCAACCACCAATCATCTTCTCTCCTCCCCTCCCAATCCAAATTCCAAAATCGATTCTCTTCTTTGCCATACGAGGACGACGAATCGGTATTCTGGAGATCCTTCTGGAAGAATCGGCGTTTTTTGCCATACTTATGGATTTTCGTATTGTGGTCATGTAGGCAGCAGTCTACTTCCTATATAAATTCAGTTCGTTTTCAAATGTTTTACTTACACTTTTTCGGGTGTTCTGTACTTTAGATGTACAGTATTTGTTATCTGTGGTGCAGCATTCGAAGGCGGCCTCTTGATTTTCTGTATGGCATGTGTGATGTTACCAATGCGAATGAAATTGTCCAGTCACTCGCTAATGGTGTGATAATTTTCCTGCAATTTAAAAAAAAAAACTAAAGAAATTGTTGGATTGTTATCGGTTCCCTTGCTATGGTATTCCAAACACCAATTATTACCTTTTTTTTTCCTCAGTATCTTATTACACAGCTGAATTTTCAATGCGCGAAGAGCTGGCTCTCACACAAAGCAGCCATTCTTGCTGAGAAGTTTGCTTCAGATCTTTCTTGGTAAGGAAATTTTCTGACAGGACCATCCACCATCCTTTATTTCACTGATTGTTATTGAACTTGAAAGTTGAATTGTCTTGCATATATTCTTTTGTGTACATGTGGAAATTTTCATGCACAGCAGTAGCTTTCAAATCAAATCAAGTAGCCTGTTCATGTAAAATGGGTGTAGCCCGTGGTTTTACTGTAACTGAGTTACAAACCTCATATTTCTGGATTCCGCTGCTACTTTTTGTGTAGAGTAATAATTCGAGGAAAAGGCACACTACTTTATGCTGCTTTGTTATATCTGTAGCTTCAGGGCCTTGAGAATTGTTGACTATATCTAATTTCTACTTCGATAGGTATGTTGATGTTATACTTCAGTTGATAGACAAAGCGGGAGATTTGTGAGTGAGGATATATGTATCGAGTGGTACAGTTTGTCACCAACAATGAGGATCTGCAGGTTCTTAAGCATTTATGATTTCATTTTCACTGAATCTTCCCGGTGTTGTTTGATAGACCTGATGTTCGACTTGTAATTTTGTCAGAAATATTTTGAAGCCAAGGCAAGGGTATACCTTGATAAGCCTGCTTTGCATGAGACAATAGTCAAGGTAATTTTCATCACCTGAACTTGTTGTACTAATACTGTGAGGTTTGATTTTCTAGGACTGCAACTATGTGTTTTTACTAGCAGTGTAGTCTGATGAATACCTGCTATTCACGATTGTGCCTCGATTAAACTTGGACGTTTTGTTCTGCTTTATTTGTTTCTCACATAGGAATCGAATGGGCCCACCAACTGTTTTGCCTCTTGTTTTTACTATGTTTTATACTTGGTCGTTCTCCCGTACCAATACAGGTCAGTGCTTACCTTCTTGGAGAGTATGGCCACCTTTTGGCTCAAAGACCTTCTTGGAGAGTGCTTACCTTATATTGTTTACCATTATAAATGACAGGCTTCCAACAGTATAGTAAGTTGTAAAGCATCTCTTTGATTAATTAACTTCGGTTTCTTTTTCTACCCTGTTGTAAATGTCAATCTTGAGTAGTTAGGAATTATCTTGAGTTTAGTTACGTGTCTAGTCTTTCCGGTTTGAGTTCCAAGTTAGGTATCCATGTACGAGTAGGTTTTAGTTACCAAGGGTCTGGCTTGCGTGTATATATATACGCACCGAGTCTAAGAAGAAGCTTGTACTATGAGATTGAGAGGAAATAAAGAAAACTAGAGGCGCGATACGTGCCCTTGACAAAAAGTTATTCTGCGCGTGTGTTCGTCTAGTTCGTATGTGATCGATCCTGTGGGGAATCCGAACATTTGGTATCAGAGCGAGGTCGAAGATTTGTGGCCACGCTTGCCCCGGGGAGGCGACCTGGCCTAGCACCTCGGGGCGGGCAATCGTGGTTCATTGGAGCGACAAGGAGGAAGACGGCGGGCGGTCGTCGCTCGACGAAGTGACAAGGAGGAGGCGGCAGGAGTTGTCGTCGACAAGGCGGTGGGGGTGGATGATCCTTGAGGGATCGGTGGTGCTGAGGTGCTGTGCTGGGAGTCTCGTCAAGATCGTCAACCGGGTGTTTAGATGAGTCAAAGTGTGTGCACGTTTGCACGTGTGGTCGGCGTCGTGTCAGTGAGTCATCGGTGTGTCCAAGTGCTCGTCTCTGTGAGGATTTGTTGCAGTTGAAGTGTCGCGGTTGAGGGACTCTGCGGTGTGGTTTATCACCATGGACGAAGGCGCAAAAACAAGATGGCGTGTGGCTATCAGCGCGCCTCAACCAGGTATACATGTCTCGACGAGATGATCAATTCAAGTGTGAGGGGGCGGTAAACCAGAGAAGGTGAGTCTCTTCAATGAGGCCATGACTCTACATGAGGCTGGAGTGGATGGTCTAGTCCACGAGGTGTCGACATGTATCACTGCTAGGTGGATGGAGTGATCCACGAGTGGTGTTTACCACAAGGTTTCTAGCGTGGCTGGGTAGTCCGGATCATGTTTGAGTTGGTCCGCAAAATCGCCAAGTCAAAATTGGGGAGAGCCAATTAAACTTATCGTGGTGCGAGAAGTAGACAAGACGCAGATTTGCAAGGAGTCAAGATCAGAGGAGCACAAAAGACAAAGTGTCAAGATTAGGGAGAGATTGTTAGGAATAATCTTGAGTTTAGTTAGGTGTCTAGTCTTTCCGGTTTGAGTTCCAAGTTAATTAGGCTATTAGGCTTGCATACCACACGTAGCTATAGTTTGAGTCCGGGTGAAACCAGAAGCTACTAGTCGTGTTGCATTGTACGCTTTGTCCTAGCTAGGTGTTTGAGTCTGTTTAGGAAAGTGGTCATCGAGTCCTACAATAGTTAGGTATCCATGTACGAGTAGGTTTTAGTTACCATGGGTCTGGCTTACGTGTATATATATACGCACCGAGTCTAAGAAGAAGCTTGTACTATGAGATTGAGAGGAAATAAAGAAAACTAGAGGTGCGACGTGCCCTTGGCAAAAAGTTATTCTGCGCGTGTGTTCGTCTAGTTCGTATGTGATCGATCCTGTGGAGAATCCCAACATACAGGTCAGTGCTTACCTTCTTGGAGAGTATAGCCACCTTTTGGCCCAAAGACCTTCTTGGAGAGTGCTTACCTTATATTGTTTACCATTATAAATGACAGGCTTCCAACAGTATAGTAAGTTGTAAAGCATCTCTTTGATTAACTTCGGTTTCTTTTTCTACCCTGTTGTAAATGTCAATCCCATGATATTTTTCATCAGGACAATTACTATTGCCATCATTCTCTCGTCTTACGCCAAGATAATTTTTGTGAATAGTTACACCAAGATACTTATGCACACTCAACCTCCTGATGCAGGGCTGCAGGAACGCATTGTAACATCCCAAGTATGAAAAATAGCCATTAGAATGTTTTGCTCTCTGTTATTTTATGTTTTGCATCATGGCATCATGTTGATTGCATTTGTTTTGCTTGTTTTCCATTTGTTTTCCAACTGTTTTCATTTGTTTTCTATTTGAATTTCAAACCAAAATTCAAACCTTTTGTTTCATCCTTGTGATGTTACAATTTCCAAAATGATATTTCAAATCAAAACAATCAATTGTTTCCATTAAAGTGTGATTTCAAAACTGTTGTTCTGTTTCTATAAAAATGCATCCAATAATCAAACCCTTTTCAAATTCAATTTGTTTTCCATTTGAAACTCCAAACCAATTTCCAAATGCCTTGTTTCATACTTGTTATGTTACCAATTTCCAAATAAAAGTTTCAATTAAAACAACTAGTTGTTTCTCTTTAAATAGAACCATTAACTTGTTATTTCTATTTAATAACTCATTTGAATCAATTCACATTCAAATTCAAATCACATTGCCCAAAACAGCAACCATGTGGACCTTATAAAAATTTGCAACACAATTATTAATCATTTGTTTCCAAATAAAATCATTTGTTCACCCTATTTAAATTATTGTTTTCAATAAATCCCTTAAACTCAAATGCATTCAAATTTGAATCAAACCAATAACATCAATTTAATTTTTGACTTTTGAAAAACAAAACCTTGCAATTTGTTGCTATCACTTAAATAAGCATTATCAAATTTTTGCCCTAAAATTCCTAACCCTAAAACTCCTTCCTTTCTTCCTATTTCTATTCCTGCAAAAAAAATAATAACTAGAACAAAAAAATAAAAGCTAGAGGGAGAGAGAGAGCAACCAACAGGCCTTTTTCCCTTTTCCTCAGCCCATTTTTTCTCCCCAGCCCACCATCTCCCTTGGCTCATATCCCCTTCTCTGTCGTCATCAACCTCTGTACGACCTCCATCCATCACCTCCACGTATACAGAGAAGAAACAGCAACGGTGATCCTCCTCTCCCCCTCCCTATAAACCTAGACCTAACCCTAGGGTCTCCATCCCACCTTCCTTCTCCCTCTTTTCCCTCTCCCCCGCCACCTTCTTCCTCTTCCTCCCTCTGCTCTCTCTTCTCTCTGATTTTTTTTCTCTGTAACCATCACCCCACCGAATTGGCTCCTTTTTCCTCCGGCGATCGCCGGCCAGCGAGCCCCCCTCCGGCCGCGGTGAGGGAGGGAATGGAAAGCCCCCACCGCGGGCTCCCTTCTCCCCCCCTCGGCGGTGGCCGGGAGGGCCCGTGGCGCCGGCGCCCTCGCCTCCCGTCGCCGGCGACCACACCTCTGTCCGCCCCGAGCCTGCACGCCTGTCTCCTCCATCGACCGCATCGAGGTGCGCCCCACCTCCTCCTTCCTCCTCTCGCCCTCCTCCCTCTTCTCCATCACCCCCACGCCCCTCCTGCACACGGCCACGGCGAGCGCATCGACTGCCGGCGAGCAGCAGCGATGGTTTTCCGTCCGTCATGTTCAGTACGTGCAAAAAATTCAGAAATCGCACACAGCCACAGCACTTACCCCCCTAGATCCCCTATCTACCAACAGCAGCCGCACCAGCCCACTGGCAGCAGCCGCGCGCAGCGAGCCACAGGTGCTGGGTTCGATCCCCAGCCCCACCTTTTTCTTGTTAATTTTTCCGAGGTGTGCAGTTCTGAACCATATCCTCACCCCGAGCCCCCTCCTATCACAACTCGCAGCGCACCCCAGTGGTGTTGTTCCTTGGCGCATCAGCAGGAGGTTGGGGGATCGAGTCCCCCCTCTCCCAAATAAAAACAACCTTTTTATTTTCAATTGTTTTGGCACAGAAACATCTCAGAAATCACACATAGGCCCTTGCAAATTAATTATAGCCCCTGCAAATATTTTCCAAGTCCCTAGATTCATAAAAATGGCAGATTTGCACCCTAATATTGTAAATTGCATAACTATTTCATTTTAACTCCAATTTTAACTTTTTAAATATGTTTTCTGTCCCAAATTAAATGTTCTTTCCAAATATAAAATTTGTTTACTGTTTTGAATATTTTAAATTGGTGCAACATTTGAATTCTTGTCAAATTCACTTAAACTTGCAAAATTCATAACTTGGGCATAAAAATTCCAAATTCCACAAACTAAATATGTTTTCCAATCAACTTTTCATGTACTTTCCAAATATAAATTTTGTTTGCTGTTTTGAATTATTTAAATTGCTGAAAACAACTGTTTCTTGTTTAATGCATTTAAAATTGCCAAAATAATAACTTGCTCATTTTAAATCCAATTTCAACAAATGAAATATGTTTTCCATGCAAAATTAAACCCTCTTTCCAACTATAAACTTTGTTTTCTGTTTTGAATAATTAAAATTGGTTAAATGATTTAAACCTTGTTTAAATCATTTAATATTGCTAAATTCATAACTTGATCAAATCAAATTCTTCTTGGACATATAAAATATGTTTTCAAACGATAAAAGCATAACCTTTTAAAATATGAACTTCACTCAATGTTTTGAACAAATAAAAAATTCAAATAAGTTCATGTTTGAATTAAATTCATTTAGTTCTTGCTTAAACTTGTTTAATTCCTAAATAATTTATTTGAAATCCTTTTTCAACAAGTGAAACATGTAATCCACCTAAAATTTGGTGTTCTTTTCAAATATAAACTTTGTTATCTATTTTGAACAATTTAAGTTGGTGAAAACAACAAATGCTTGTGTGACACCTTTAAGTAACCAAAATTCCAAAACTTAATAAATGAATTTCCAAACTTGTTAAACCTTATTTCCAATTGCTTCTATTGTTGTTATTTTTCTGTTTTCCTTATCCATGCATCATGCTAATCCACTTTCACATGTTGCTTAGTTGTAAAACAATTAATTCAACCATAATTCATGGGCTTTCCATATGCAATCCAAATTGCACGTGGGTCCATTTAATCATGTTGTTATCTTGTCAACTAGTTTATTTTGTTGCATCAATTAAATGCTCATGCATCATCCCATGTTTGTGCACTATGCCATGGTATTGATTGTTTATCTTTCTGTATTGTTTGTTTGCTTCTTCTCGGATACACGACGACGTTGAGACCGACGACACTTACGACACCCCTTCTAAGGAGTTAGCTCAGTACCAGGCTACTGGGTTTTGCAGGCAAGTTATCACTCACATGAACCATCGTGTTCCTTTCAACATTGATTACCGATACTTTCCGTTGTTCTTTTCTGCTAGCCTTAGTAGTAGTTGTTGCTGTTACGAACCCGTCACATGAATCCCTTAACCTTGATATTGCCTCACCTCCACTCCTATCACCCCTTTGGTTCAGCCAGTGTCTTACTAGCATGCTTAGGTTGTTTTGCTCGAGTCTGTTACCCGTTACTTTCTGTTACTACTCTTTTATGTTCTGGGGGCTCGATGTTTAATAAATCAATCATGCTAATGTTATGGCTAAATAATAATTTGATGATAAGGCACCGGCAGGAGGCCCAGGGTGGTTTTGAGGCCTGCTAGTGTCGACCCTAATAGGAAAAGGGTCTTGTCTACTGATCCATGATGAGCGCACTAACCGCATGTGGGAAGCGAGTATGGGCGCCCCCCTCAATTTGATTCGATTCGCAACTCGTCCAAATCGCCACACGTAGTTCGGGCTTTCCATTTGCTGCATGCATGTTCTTGCGACCCCAGGCCAGGGTGGAACTTTTGTAGTCAGCATTTAGGGCGGCGTGGTCTTAGAGTGCTATGAGGGTCCCCTTTTCTTCGTGGGGCTCGATTAGCCGCGCACGCACAGGATGTGGTTCTTTGGGCTTGATGCGAAGAAGAGTTGAGTTGTGTTGAGTGCCTGGCTTGGTGGGAGGCATCCCATCTGGCGGGTTATTCATACGTGTACGGCCAAATTGGTGCAACCCTGCTGGGATAATCTTCTCGAGAAGCCGTGTTTTCCGCGGTTATGGATTACTTGGTGAAAGTACTGGCTAACAAGTACTCATGACAACTTAAACATAATGATTAACAACCTTACACCCAATGATTAACAACTTGACTAGTAATAGGCTTACTGACACAATAATCTGAACTATCATTATTTCAACTGTGTGAGTTATCCTCGGATTGCTTCTTTGGATAAGGGGCGAGATCCAGGATGGGTTTGTTTGAAGTTATCTTTCAGTTGGTTACAATACGCGATCTTATCTCCTTTCTGTTAGTCGGAAGTGGTAGTAACTCTGTAGTTGTTAGAGCAGCCAGTTGCAGCATCTTTCATATCCCCTTTCTTCCGTTGAACCCAAGGCATCTATGCTTGGTGTTGACGGGTTACACTTTGGTGAACTGTGAGTCTTGCTTGCCAGTACGTTTATGTACTGACCCCTTTGGGGCTGTGGTTTCCGCAGACCTACGTTTCCGAGGATCTACATGGTGGCTACTACGTGGAGTATGACGAGACTGCTGACGAGTAGATAGCGGACCCGGGCAGGATCCGAGACTTCGTGGATGGGCTCCGTCTTTTCGTTTCCGGCCTCTTAGGCCTATTTGGTTCTTGTCTGTACTCAGACATGTTGAATGCTTCCGCTGTGGTGTAATGATGTATTGTTGGGACATGTGTCCTCTGAATGATTGTATTTGCTATCTCTGCTCTAATGAGAGCCATTTGCAACTTATTTCAATCTTTTGTGTCTTAGAGATCTGTTGTGATATCACTTGTTCAAACGTCGTTGACGTACCATGTGTGTATGGTTTGAAGTACGTCAATGGAAGTGTCCTGATTTCTATGGGATAGTTTACATCGACGGTGGATAGTAGAGTTTGGTTGTCGCACATAAGTGCTGGCCTACTCGTAAGAGGATGCGGGAGCAGATAATCCCCGTAATCCAAGCATCTACTATTCAGTTCGGCCCGATGAGTATCCCCTAGAAGTCCGGGTGCGACAAATGGTATCAGAGCCTGTCTGCCTGTAGGATCCCTTTTTACTGGTCGCAGTTGAGTCTAGAAACTATTTTATAGCTATATAGGAAAAATGAAACGTGAGAGTAGGAATTCTGTTCTTTTTCTTCTTTCCCCACCCACCCTCCCTTTTTCTGGTAAGGAAGTGCAACGTTGTTTTCCCTTCTCATCTAAACTTTCAAGTTAGGATTTCACGTATTCTGGTTTCTCTAGGATGGTTATATCTACTAGACCATAGGAATGGAGGTGGTTGTGACATGATTTATCATGTTGCCTACTCATGATTGAGAACGGAGGCGTGTAAGCCCCGGAAGCAGATCCTCTATTTCTTAAGTGTAACAGCCCAAGTATGAAAACCATCCCCTTAGAATGTTTGTTGCATGTTTATTTAAGTATTGCATCATGTCATCATATTGTTTCCATGTTGTTTGCTTTTGTTTCTAAATTGTTGCATTGTTTTCCATTGTTTTCACAACTCAAATTCAAACCTTACTCAAACAATGTTTTCATACTTGTTCTGTTACAACTTTTGGAATAAAAATAACAAGTGAAAACAACCAAATTGTTTCATGTTTATTCCATGTTGATCACTTATTAAAATTGTGGGTTTTAGTCAAACAAATAATTTCCAAATCACCTTTACCCTATTATTACAATCCTTGTTTTCCATATTAATCAATTAATTCCCAAACTGCTTTCAAATTCAAACCAAATCACTAAATAGCACCTCTTTGAAATTAAAACTAACCAAAACCTTGTTGTGCTCTTTATTTCCAATTACATTCTTTTGATCACCCTATTTCTAATAATATTGTGCAATAACCATTTAATACTAAAATTCACTCAAACACCATCCAAATCCAAATAGCTCCCAAGTTGAGTTATAACAAATTATACACATTATCAATTCAACCAACTATTTTTAATCTCTTAATTCATAGGGGTAACCCTATTAAAATTGTTGTTTCAATATGGTGTTCAATATTAAAATTCACCCAATTTTGGTTTTATTAACAAACAACATTTAAATTTGAAAACTTTGGAAAACCAAAAAATTAGTTTTGAGTGGCTATTTGAAAAACTCAACTAACCAAAAAATTTCCTAAATTTTATTAACTGAAAAAAAACCCCAAAACCTTTTCTTTTCTCTCAATCCCTTCTACAAAAAAAAAGGAAAGAAAAACAAATAGAAAAGGGAGAGAAAGGGAGCACAGCAGCCCAGCCCGTTACCTGTTGGCCCAGTACCCCTGTCGCTGTCTTCCTCCTCTGGCAGACGTCATCCCTGTACGACATTGCTCACCACCACCCGATCAGCCCCCTCCTCGCTACGATTGCCTCCGTACAAAGCTCCAAAGCCTATATCTAACCTACCCCCCTGCTAACCCTAGCCATCAACCCTAGCACCACCCTCCATCGCCGCCAGCTCCTCTTCCTCTCCCCCCCCGATTCGTTCTCTGAACCTACTGAACCTGCACCACCAAGCCCCACTGCCTCCTCACCGCGTCGACGTCCTGTCCACCTCGAGGAGTCTCTGAGGAGGAAAATGGAACCGGGGCGGTCCCCGGCGCCTCCCCGTCCCATCGCCTCTCGCTGGGAGCTGTTGTGGAGGCCGCGCCGTCAACGACAAATTCCGGCCGTGGCTGCGCTCGGCAGCGGCCTCGACTGCATCGACGACAGCGACCAGCAGGTGATCGCCTGCTCCTTCCCCTCTCCCTCCCAATCCGTCCGCACCACGACCATCTGCACGATCCACCACCTATCAGCACCCCTTGCTACACCTCGGAATCGCACCGATCGTGGTTGAACTCCGGCAGCCGCGGCAGACCTTCTCTGAACCTGAAGATGAACGCTTGCGCCTTTGTCTCTGTCAAAAACATTCAGTTAACTTGATGTCTACCTTTTATTCTGTCCGGCTCGTTGTGTATCACTAACTGAATCGTACCGCATTGGTCCTGTTCCATCCGTGCAAGCCATCGATCCCGGGGTCGAATCCCCGCGGAGGCAAAAGCCTCCGTTTTTCCATTCTTTTACCGCGCTGACGGCGGGGTCCCACCCGTCAGCGGGTGGCTGCGCCACCTCATCTTCTAACCGCCACGCTGGCCACGGCCCCACGGGTCAGTGGCTGGGGTTAGCCCCCGTGGCTGTACCAAAAGGATAAAAAACATTTTCTGTTTGTTTTCTATTTTCTGTAAAATGGCAGAATAAACACCACATTTTAAAAATCAATAACTTTTGATATATATAAGTCTAATAAATAAAACCTGTATATGTTTTCTGTCCCAAATTTCATAATCTTTCCAAATAACTTATTTGTATTCTGTTTTGAGTTTTCAAAATGCATTTAAAATTCAAATTTATATAATTCAAATGCAATTTGTAATAATTCATAAGTAATTCATACTATTTCCAAATAAGTCAAATAAAATATGTTTTTCACACCATTTTGAATATCCTATTCAAATATAAAATTTGTTTTCTGGTTTGAACAATTTAAATTGCCTAAACATTTTAAATCTTGTTTAATTCATTTAAAACTTGTTTACTATTGTTTAATTCATAATCAAATAATCCAAATTCCAATTTCAATATTTGAAACATGTAATCCAACTAAAATTTGATGTTCTTTCCAAATATAAACTTTGTTATTTGTTTTGCACACTTTAACTTGGTGAAAACAACAATTACTTGTGTGACATCAATAAGGAACCACAAATTCTTAACATGATAACTAAAAATTCCACACTTGGTATTCTCCTTTTCTTTTGCATCTAACTTGTTTACTTCTTGTCATCATCATGCATGCATCATGTTAAACCACTTACACTTGTTAATCAAATGTAGATCATTGCTTCAACCTAAACCATTTGCATCCATATGCCATTCACTTTGCATATGGGTCCAATTAAATTGTGTTATCTTGTCAAGTAGTTTATTTTGATGCATCTATTAACATGACATGCATCATCCCATGTTTGTGCACCTATGCCATGATAATGATTGTTTATCTTTCTGCCTTGTTTGTTTGCTTCTTCTCGGATACACGACGACGTTGAGACCGACGATACTTACGACATCCCTTCTAAGGATCTAGCTCAGTACCAGGCTACTGGGTTTTGCAGGCAAGTTATCACTCACATGAACCACTGTGTTCCTTTCAACATTGATTACCGATACTTTCCGTTGTTCTTTTCTGCTAGCCTTAGTAGTAGTTGATTCTGTTACGAACCTATCACATGAATCCCTTAACCCTGATATTGCCTCACCTCCATACCTATACCCATTGTTTGAGCCCGTGTCTTACTAGCATGCTTAGGTTGTTTTGCTCGAGTCTGTTACCCGTTACTTTCTGTTACTATATTCCATTACGTTGTGGGGGCTCGATGTTTAATCAATCAATCATGCTAATGTTACTATCAATAATAAATTTGATGATAAGGCACCGGCAGGAGGCCCATGAGAGGTTTTGAAGCCTGCTAGTGTCGACCCTAATAGGAAAAGGGTCTTGTCTACTGATCCATGTTGAGCGCACTACCCGCATTTGGGAAGCGAGTATGGGCGCCCCCCTCAACTTGACCTGATTCGCATCTCGTCCAAATCGCCTCATTTAGTTCGTGTTTTCCATTTGCCGCATGCATGTTTTTGCGAGCCCAGGCCAGGGTGGAACTTTTGTAGTCGGCATATAGGGGGACACGGTCTTAGAGTGCTATGAGGGTCCCTTTTCTTCGGGGCTTGATTAGCCGTGCGCCCAAGGTTCTTTGGGCTTGATGCGAAGAATGGTTGGTTGTGTTGAGTACCCCGCTTGGTGGAAGGGCCTTTCCATCTGGCGGGTTATTCATGAGTGTACGGCCAAATTGGTGCAACCCTGCAGGGATAATCTTCTCGAGAAGCCGTGTTTTCCGCGGTTATGGATTACTTGGTGAAAGTACTGGCTAACAAGTACTCAGGACAACTTAAACATAATGATCAAACATGTTACACACAAGGATTAATAACTTGACTAGTAATAGGTTGATGACACAATAACCTGATTCACCTTTATTACAACTGTGTGAGTTATCCTCGGATTGCTTCTTTGGATAAGGGGCGAGATCCAGGATGGGTTTGTTTGAAGTTATCTTTCAGTTGGTTACAATCCTCGATCTTATCTCCTGTCTGTTAGCCGGAAGTGGTAGAATCTCTGTAGTTGGTTAGCGCAGCCAGTTGCAGCATCTTTTATATCCCCTTTCCTCCGTTGAACCCAAGGCATCTGTGCTTGGTGTTGACGGGTTACACTTTGGTGAACTGTGAGTCTTGCTTGCCAGTACGTTTATGTACTGACCCCTTTGGGGCTGTGGTTTCCGCAGACCTACGTTTCCGAAGATCTACATGGTGGCTACTACGTGGATCATGACGAGACTGCTGACGAGTAGATAGCGGACCCGGGCAGGATCCGAGACTTCGTGGATGGGCTCTGTCTGTTTGTTTCCGGCCTCTTAGGCCTATTTGGTTCTTGTCTGTACTCAGACATGTTGAATGCTTCCGCTGTATTGTAACGATGTATTGTTGGGGCATGTGCCCTCTGAATGATTGTATTTGCTATCTCTGCTCTAATGAGAGCCATTTGCACCTTATTTCAATCTTTTGTGTCGTAGAGATCTGTTGTGATATCACTTGTTAAACGCCGTTGACGTACCATGTGTGTATGGTTTGAAGTACGTCGACGGAAGTGCCTTCGATCTCTAGTGGATAGTTTACACCGACGATGGAATAGCAGGGCTTGTGTTGTCGCGCATAAGCGCAGGCCTACCAGGAAGCTGGGACGTGGGAGCAGTTATGCCCCATAATCCAAGCATCTGCTATCCAGTTCGTACGGTGAGTATCCCCTAGAAATCAGGGTGCGACAAATGGTATCAGAGCCTGTCTGCCTGTAGGATCCCTTTTGACTGGTCGCAGTTGAGTCTAGAAAAATATTTTGTAGCTATATAGGAACAAAATGAAACGTGAGAGTAGGAATTTTGTTCTTTTTCTTCTTTTCCCCACCCTCCCTCCCTTTTCTGGTAAGGAAGTGCAACGTTGATTTCTCCCTTCTCATCTAAACTTTCAAGTTAGGATTTCACGTGTTTTGGGTTTTCCCTAGTACCTCAGGAGTTTTGATCTTGTTTTCCCCGGTGTTGCTTCAATATCCTGTTCTTTTAAAGAACCTTTTCGTCCGTTGAAATCTTGTTGTTGTTTTCCACATCAATTCTTCTACCGGCGTCTAATCAAAGTTTCCCCGTTCATCTGCTAAACTCTATTCCAGCTAAAGTGTTGTTTCATACCGGAGCATCACATTCTTTTGTGTCAAAGATCCTATCCACAACAAACAACCTAGATGTGGTTCCACTAAGCAATCAAATCACCGTTCACTCTCCGGAATCTCAAATGTTGACTTCCAAGTTGAGTCACAGAAATCAAATTCTAATGGGAGGCCACATATTCCTTGTTTCTCTCATGTTGCTTGGCAATTCTGACATTGATGTCATTCTTGGTATTGATTTGATGTCAATAACTCTGTTCCACCATTCTAGCCAGATAATCTATTCTCCAAATGAATCAAGTTCTATCCAGCTATACAACCTAGATACAAAACCTCTCCCTTTACTTGAAAATGTTCCGGTGGTTTGCAAATTCCCTGACGTCTATCCAAGGTACACGATGTGTTTCACGTGTCACAACTCAAGTGGATCTTCCCAAGAAGTATCCGGACCTTTTCTTTTCTCAGTAGGAATCTCGAGGCGCGATTCCTTCAAGGGGGGGCGTTTTGTAACAGCCCAAGTATGAAAACCATCCCCTTAGAATGTTTGTTGCATGTTTATTTAAGTATTGCATCATGTCATCATATTGTTTCCATGTTGTTTGCTTTTGTTTCTAAATTGTTGCATTGTTTTCCACTGTTTTCACAACTCAAATTCAAACCTTACTCAAACAATGTTTTCATACTTGTTCTGTTATAACTTTTGGAATAAAAATAACAAGTGAAAACAACCAAATTGTTTCATTTTTATTCCATGTTGATCACTTATTAAAATTGTGGGTTTTAGTCAAACAAATAATTTCCAAATCACCTTTACCCTATTATTACAATCCTTGTTTTCCATATTAATCAATTAATTCCCAAACTGCTTTCAAATTCAAACCAAATCACTAAATAGCACCTCTTTGAAATTAAAACTAACCAAAACCTTGTTGTGCTCTTTATTTCCAATTACATTCTTTTGATCACCCTATTTCTAATAATATTGTGCAATAACCATTTAATAATAAAATTCACTCAAACACCATCCAAATCCAAATAGCTCCCAAGTTGAGTTATAACAAATTATACACATTATCAATTCAACCAACTATTTTTAATCTCTTAATTCATAGGGGTAACCCTATTAAAATTGTTGTTTCAATATGGTGTTCAATATTAAAATTCACCCAATTTTGGTTTTATTAACAAACAACATTTAAATTTGAAAACTTTGGAAAACCAAAAAATTAGTTTTGAGTGGCTATTTGAAAAACTCAACTAACCAAAAATTTTCCTAAATTTTATTAACTGAAAAAAACCCCAAAACCTTTTCTTTTCTCTCAATCCCTTCTACAAAAAAAAAGGAAAGAAAAACAAATAGAAAAGGGAGAGAGAGGGAGCACAGCAGCCCAGCCCGTTACCTGTTGGCCCAGTACCCCTGTCGCTGTCTTCCTCCTCTGGCAGACGTCATCCCTGTACGACATGGCTCACCACCACCCGATCAGCCCCCTCCTCGCTACGATTGCCGCCGTACAAAGCTCCAAAGCCTATATCTAACCTACCCCCCTGCTAACCCTAGCCATCAACCCTAGCACCACCCTCCATCGCCGCCAGCTCCTCTTCCTCTCCCCCCGATTCGTTCTCTGAACCTACTGAACCTGCACCACCAAGCCCCACTGCCTCCTCACCGCGTCGACGTCCTGGCCACCTCGAGGAGTCTCTGAGGAGGAAAATGGAACCGGGGCGGTCCCCGGCGCCTCCCCGTCCCATCGCCTCTCGCTGGGAGCTGTTGTGGAGGCCGCGCCGTCAACGACAAATTCCGGCCGTGGCTGCGCTCGGCAGCGGCCTCGACTGCATCGACGACAGCGACCAGCAGGTGATCGCCTGCTCCTTCCCCTCTCCCTCCCAATCCGTCCGCACCACGACCATCTGCACGATCCACCACCTATCAGCACCCCTTGCTACACCTCGGAATCGCACCGATCGTGGTTGAACTCCGGCAGCCGCGGCAGACCTTCTCTGAACCTGAAGATGAACGCTTGCGCCTTTGTCTCTGTCAAAAACATTCAGTTAACTTGATGCCTACCTTTTATTCTGTCCGGCTCGTTGTGTATCACTAACTGAATCGTACCGCATTGGTCCTGTTCCATCCGTGCAAGCCATCGATCCCGGGGTCGAATCCCCGCGGAGGCAAAAGCCTCCGTTTTTCCATTCTTTTACCGCGCTGACGGCGGGGTCCCACCCGTCAGCGGGTGGCTGCGCCACCTCATCTTCTAACCGCCACGCTGGCCACGGCCCCACGGGTCAGTGGCTGGGGTTAGCCCCCGTGGCTGTACCAAAAGGATAAAAAACATTTTCTGTTTGTTTTCTATTTTCTGTAAAATGGCAGAATAAACACCACATTTTAAAAATCAATAACTTTTGATATATAAGTCTAATAAATAAAACCTGTATATGTTTTCTGTCCCAAATTTCATAATCTTTCCAAATAACTTATTTGTATTCTGTTTTGAGTTTTCAAAATGCATTTAAAATTCAAATTTGTATAATTCAAATGCAATTTGTAATAATTCATAAGTAATTCATACTATTTCCAAATAAGTCAAATAAAATATGTTTTTCACACCATTTTGAATATCCTATTCAAATATAAAATTTGTTTTCTGGTTTGAACAATTTAAATTGCCTAAAAATTTTAAATCTTGTTTAATTCATTTAAAACTTGTTTACTATTGTTTAATTCATAATCAAATAATCCAAATTCCAATTTCAATATTTGAAACATGTAATCCAACTAAAATTTGATGTTCTTTCCAAATATAAACTTTGTTATTTGTTTTGCACACTTTAACTTGGTGAAAACAACAATTACTTGTGTGACATCAATAAGGAACCACAAATTCTTAACATGATAACTAAAAATTCCACACTTGGTATTCTCCTTTTCTTTTGCATCTAACTTGTTTACTTCTTGTCATCATCATGCATGCATCATGTTAAATCACTTACACTTGTTAATCAAATGTAGATCATTGCTTCAACCTAAACCATTTGCATCCATATGCCATTCACTTTGCATATGGGTCCAATTAAATTGTGTTATCTTGTCAAGTAGTTTATTTTGATGCATCTATTAACATGACATGCATCATCCCATGTTTGTGCACCTATGCCATGATAATGATTGTTTATCTTTCTGCCTTGTTTGTTTGCTTCTTCTCGGATACACGACGACGTTGAGACCGACGATACTTACGACATCCCTTCTAAGGATCTAGCTCAGTACCAGGCTACTGGGTTTTGCAGGCAAGTTATCACTCACATGAACCACTGTGTTCCTTTCAACATTGATTACCGATACTTTCCGTTGTTCTTTTCTGCTAGCCTTAGTAGTAGTTGATTCTGTTACGAACCTATCACATGAATCCCTTAACCCTGATATTGCCTCACCTCCATACCTATACCCATTGTTTGAGCCCGTGTCTTACTAGCATGCTTAGGTTGTTTTGCTCGAGTCTGTTACCCGTTACTTTCTGTTACTATATTCCATTACGTTGTGGGGGCTCGATGTTTAATCAATCAATCATGCTAATGTTACTATTAATAATAAATTTGATGATAAGGCACCGGCAGGAGGCCCATGAGAGGTTTTGAAGCCTGCTAGTGTCGACCCTAATAGGAAAAGGGTCTTGTCTACTGATCCATGTTGAGCGCACTACCCGCATTTGGGAAGCGAGTATGGGCGCCCCCCTCAACTTGACCTGATTCGCATCTCGTCCAAATCGCCTCATTTAGTTCGTGTTTTCCATTTGCCGCATGCATGTTTTTGCGAGCCCAGGCCAGGGTGGAACTTTTGTAGTCGGCATATAGGGGGACACGGTCTTAGAGTGCTATGAGGGTCCCTTTTCTTCGGGGCTTGATTAGCCGTGCGCCCAAGGTTCTTTGGGCTTGATGCGAAGAATGGTTGGTTGTGTTGAGTACCCCGCTTGGTGGAAGGGCCTTTCCATCTGGCGGGTTATTCGTGACTGTACGGCCAAATTGGTGCAACCCTGCAGGGATAATCTTCTCGAGAAGCCGTGTTTTCCGCGGTTATGGATTACTTGGTGAAAGTACTGGCTAACAAGTACTCAGGACAACTTAAACATAATGATCAAACATGTTACACCCAAGGATTAATAACTTGACTAGTAATAGGTTGATGACACAATAACCTGATTCACCTTTATTACAACTGTGTGAGTTATCCTCGGATTGCTTCTTTGGATAAGGGGCGAGATCCAGGATGGGTTTGTTTGAAGTTATCTTTCAGTTGGTTACAATCCTCGATCTTATCTCCTGTCTGTTAGCCGGAAGTGGTAGAATCTCTGTAGTTGGTTAGCGCAGCCAGTTGCAGCATCTTTTATATCCCCTTTCCTCCGTTGAACCCAAGGCATCTGTGCTTGGTGTTGACGGGTTACACTTTGGTGAACTGTGAGTCTTGCTTGCCAGTACGTTTATGTACTGACCCCTTTGGGGCTGTGGTTTCCGCAGACCTACGTTTCCGAAGATCTACATGGTGGCTACTACGTGGATCATGACGAGACTGCTGACGAGTAGATAGCGGACCCGGGCAGGATCCGAGACTTCGTGGATGGGCTCCGTCTGTTTGTTTCCGGCCGCTTAGGCCTATTTGGTTCTTGTCTGTACTCAGACATGTTGAATGCTTCCGCTGTATTGTAACGATGTATTGTTGGGGCATGTGCCCTCTGAATGATTGTATTTGCTATCTCTGCTCTAATGAGAGCCATTTGCACCTTATTTCAATCTTTTGTGTCGTAGAGATCTGTTGTGATATCACTTGTTAAACGCCGTTGACGTACCATGTGTGTATGGTTTGAAGTACGTCGACGGAAGTGCCTTCGATCTCTAGTGGATAGTTTACACCGACGATGGAATAGCAGGGCTTGTGTTGTCGCGCATAAGCGCAGGCCTACCAGGAAGCTGGGACGTGGGAGCAGTTATGCCCCATAATCCAAGCATCTGCTATCCAGTTCGTACGGTGAGTATCCCCTAGAAATCAGGGTGCGACATTAAGCAGTAGATATTGATCCTTTAGAAGCCCGGATGGGTTTTCCGTAGTACCTCAGGAGTTTTGTTCTCGTTTTCCCCGATGTTGATATCCTGTTCTTCTCAACATCCTTTTCGTCCGTTGAAACCTTGTTGTTGTTTTCCAGTTCAGTTCTTCTACCGGCGTCTAATTAAAACTTCCCAAATATCAAGTCTATCTGGCCAGAAAGGTTGTTGTTGTTTCGAAAGCTACCAGGCTATGAGAGATGGCATTCCTATCACCTGGGTTTGTTTCGAGGAAGCATTCCTGAATCACCACATTCCAGATAATCTATTCTCCAAATGAATCAAGTTCTATCCAGCTATACACCCTCGATACAAAACCTCTCCCTTTACTTGAAAATGTTTCGGTGGTTTCCGAATTCCCTGACATCTTTCCAGAAGAGTTGCCGGGAATGCCTATCGTTTTGAACTTCCAGAAAAACTATCCAAGGTGCACGATGTGTTTCACGTGTAACAGCTCAAGAGGATCTTCCCAAGAAGTTTCCGGACCTTTTCTTTTCTCAGTAGGAATCTCGGGGCGCGATTCCTTCAAGGGGAGGCGTTTTGTAACATCCCAAGTATGAAAAATAGCCATTAGAATGTTTTGCTCTCTGTTATTTTATGTTTTGCATCATGGCATCATGTTGATTGCATTTGTTTTGCTTGTTTTCCATTTGTTTTCCAACTGTTTTCATTTGTTTTCCTTTGTTTTCTATTTGAATTTCAAACCAAAATTCAAACCTTTTGTTTCATCCTTGTGATGTTACAATTTCCAAAATGATATTTCAAATCAAAACAATCAATTGTTTCCATTAAAGTGTGATTTCAAAACTGTTGTTCTGTTTCTATAAAAATGCATCCAATAATCAAACCCTTTTCAAATTCAATTTGTTTTCCATTTGAAACTCCAAACCAATTTCCAAATGCCTTGTTTCATACTTGTTATGTTACCAATTTCCAAATAAAAGTTTCAATTAAAACAACTAGTTGTTTCTCTTTAAATAGAACCATTAACTTGTTATTTCTATTTAATAACTCATTTGAATCAATTCACATTCAAATTCAAATCACATTGCCCAAAACAGCAACCATGTGGACCTTATAAAAATTTGCAACACAATTATTAATCATTTGTTTCCAAATAAAATCATTTGTTCACCCTATTTAAATTATTGTTTTCAATAAATCCCTTAAACTCAAATGCATTCAAATTTGAATCAAACCAATAACAACAATTTAATTTTTGACTTTTGAAAAACAAAACCTTGCAATTTGTTGCTATCACTTAAATAAGCATTATCAAATTTTTGCCCTAAAATTCCTAACCCAAAACTCCTTCCTTTCTTCCTATTTCTATTCCTGCAAAAAAAAAAATAACTAGAACAAAAAAATAAAAGCTAGAGGGAGAGAGAGAGCAACCAGCAGGCCTTTTTCCCTTTTCCTCAGCCCATCTTTTCTCCCCAGCCCACCATCTCCCTTGGCCCATACCCCCTTCTCTGTCGTCATCAACCTCTGTACGACCTCCATCCATCACCTCCACGTATACAGAGAAGAAACAGCAACGGTGATCCTCCTCTCCCCCCTCCCTATAAACCTAGACCTAACCCTAGGGTCTCCATCCCACCTTCCTTCTCCCTCTTTTCCCTCTCCCCCGCCACCTTCTTCCTCTTCCTCCCTCTGCTCTCTCTTCTCTCTGATTTTTTTTCTCTGTAACCATCACCCCACCGAATTGGCTCCTTTTTCCTCCGGCGATCGCCGGCCAGCGAGCCCCCCTCCGGCCGCGGTGAGGGCGGGAATGGAAAGCCCCCACCGCGGGCTCCCTTCTCCCCCCCTCGGCGGTGGCCGGGAGGGCCCGTGACGTCGGCGCCCTTGCCTCCCGTCGCCGGCGACCACACCTCTGTCCGCCCCGAGCCTGCACGCCTGTCTCCTCCATCGACCGCATCGAGGTGCGCCCCACCTCCTCCTTCCTCCTCTCGCCCTCCCCCCTCTTCTCCATCACCCCCACGCCCCTCCTGCACACGGCCACGGCGAGCGCATCGACTGCCGGCGAGCAGCAGCGAGTGTTTTCCGTCCGTCATGTTCAGTACGTGCAAAAAATTCAGAAATCGCGCACAGCCACAACACTTACCCCCCTAGATCCCCTATCTACCAACAGCAGCCGCACCAGCCCACTGGCAGCAGCCGCGCGCAGCGAGCCACAGGTGCCGGGTTCGATCCCCAGCCCCACCTTTTTCCTGTTAATTTTTCCGAGGTGTGCAGTTCTGAACCATATCCTCACCCCGAGCCCCCTCCTATCACAACTCGTAGCGCACCCCAGTGGTGCTGTTCCTTGGCGCATCAGCAGGAGGTTGGGGGATCGAGTCCCCCCTGTCCCAAATAAAAACAACCTTTTTATTTTCAATTGTTTTGGCACAGAAACATCTCAGAAATCACACATAGGCCCTTGCAAATTAATTATAGCCCCTGCAAATATTTTCCAAGTCCCTAGATTCATAAAAATGGCAGATTTGCACCCTAATATTGTAAATTGCATAACTATTTCATTTTAACTCCAATTTTAACTTTTTAAATATGTTTTCTGTCCCAAATTAAATGTTCTTTCCAAATATAAAATTTGTTTACTGTTTTGAATATTTTAAATTGGTGCAACATTTGAATTCTTGTCAAATTCACTTAAACTTGCAAAATTCATAACTTGGGCATAAAAATTCCAAATTCCACAAACTAAATATGTTTTCCAATCAACTTTTCATGTACTTTCCAAATATAAATTTTGTTTGATGTTTTGAATTATTTAAATTGCTGAAAACAAATGTTTCTTGTTTAATGCATTTAAAATTGCCAAAATAATAACTTGCTCATTTTAAATCCAATTTCAACAAATGAAAATATGTTTTACATGCAAAATTAAACCCTCTTTCCAACTATAAACTTTGTTTTCTGTTTTGAATAATTAAAATTGGTTAAATGATTTAAACCTTGTTTAAATCATTTAATATTGCTAAATTCATAACTTGATCAAATCAAATTCTTCTGGGACATATAAAATATGTTTTCAAACCAGAAAAGCATAACCTTTTCAAATATGAACTTAACTCAATGTTTTGAACAAATAAAAAATTCAAATAAGTTCATGTTTGAATTAAATTCATTTAATTCTTGCTTAAACTTGTTTAATTCCTAAATAATTTATTTGAAATCCTTTTTCAACAAGTGAAACATGTAATCCACCTAAAATTTGGTGTTCTTTTCAAATATAAACTTTGTTATCTATTTTGAACAATTTAAGTTGGTGAAAACAACAAATGCTTGTGTGACACCTTTAAGTAACCAAAATTCCAAAACTTAATAAATGAATTGCCAAACTTGTTAAACCTTATTTCCAATTGCTTCTATTGTTGTTATTTTTCTGTTTTCCTCATCCATGCATCATGCTAATCCACTTTCACATGTTGCTTAGTTGTAAAACAATTAATTCAACCATAATGCATGGGCTTTCCATATGCAATCCAAATTGCACGTGGGTCCATTTAATCATGTTGTTATCTTGTCAACTAGTTTATTTTGTTGCATCAATTAAATGCTCATGCATCATCCCATGTTTGTGCACTATGCCATGGTATTGATTGTTTATCTTTCTGCATTGTTTGTTTGCTTCTTCTCGGATACACGACGACGTTGAGACCGACGACACTTACGACACCCCTTCTAAGGAGTTAGCTCAGTACCAGGCTACTGGGTTTTGCAGGCAAGTTATCACTCACATGAACCATCGTGTTCCTTTCAACATTGATTACCGATACTTTCCGTTGTTCTTTTCTGCTAGCCTTAGTAGTAGTTGTTGCTGTTACGAACCCATCACATGAATCCCTTAACCTTGATATTGCCTCACCTCCACTCCTATCACCCCTTTGGTTGAGCCAGTGTCTTACTAGCATGCTTAGGTTGTTTTGCTCGAGTCTGTTACCCGTTACTTTCTGTTACTACTCTTTTATGTTCTGGGGGCTCGATGTTTAATCAATCAATCATGCTAATGTTATGGCTAAATAATAATTTGATGATAAGGCACCGGCAGGAGGCCCAGGGTGGTTTTGAGGCCTGCTAGTGTCGACCCTAATAGGAAAAGGGTCTTGTCTACTGATCCATGATGAGCGCACTAACCGCATGTGGGAAGCGAGTATGGGCGCCCCCCTCAATTTGATTCGATTCGCATCTCGTCCAAATCGCCACACGTAGTTCGGGCTTTCCATTTGCTGCATGCATGTTCTTGCGAGCCCAGGCCAGGGTGGAACTTTTGTAGTCGGCATTTAGGGCGGCGTGGTCTTAGAGTGCTATGAGGGTCCCCTTTTCTTCGTGGGGCTCGATTAGCCGCGCACGCACATCATGTGGTTCTTTGGGCTTGATGCGAAGAATAGTTGAGTTGTGTTGAGTGCCCCGCTTGGTGGGAGACATCCCATCTGGCGGGTTATTCATACGTGTACGGCAAAATTGGTGCAACCCTGCAGGGATAATCTTCTTGAGAAGTCGTGTTTTCCGCGGTTATGGATTACTTGGTGAAAGTACTGGCTAACAAGTACTCAGGACAACTTAAACATAATGATTAACAACCTTACACCCAATGATTAACAACTTGACTAGTAATAGGCTTACTGACACAATAATCTGAACTATCATTATTTCAACTGTGTGAGTTATCCTCGGATTGCTTCTTTGGATAAGGGGCGAGATCCAGGATGGATTTGTTTGAAGTTATCTTTCAGTTGGTTACAATACGCGATCTTATCTCCTTTCTGTTAGTCGGAAGTGGTAGTAACTCTGTAGTTGTTAGAGCAGCCAGTTGCAGCATCTTTCATATCCCCTTTCTTCCGTTGAACCCAAGGCATCTGTGCTTGGTGTTGACGGGTTACACTTTGGTGAACTGTGAGTCTTGCTTGCCAGTACGTTTATGTACTGACCCCTTTGGGGCTGTGGTTTCCGCAGACCTAAGTTTCCGAGGATCTACATGGTGGCTACTACGTGGAGTATGACGAGACTGCTGACGAGTAGATAGCGGACCCGGGCAGGATCCGAGACTTCGTGGATGGGCTCCGTCTTTTCGTTTCCGGCCTCTTAGGCCTATTTGGTTCTTGTCTGTACTCAGACATGTTGAATGCTTCCGCTGTGGTGTAATGATGTATTGTTGGGACATGTGTCCTCTGAATGATTGTATTTGCTATCTCTGCTCTAATGAGAGGCATTTGCAACTTATTTCAATCTTTTGTGTCGTAGAGATCTGTTGTGATATCACTTGTTCAAACGCCGTTGATGTACCATGTGTGTATGGTTTGAAGTACGTCAATGGAAGTGTCCTGATTTCTATGGGATAGTTTACATCGACGGTGGATAGTAGAGTTTGGTTGTCGCACATAAGTGCTGGACTACTCGTAAGAGGATGCGGGAGCAGATAAGCCCCGTAATCCAAGCATCTACTATTCAGTTCGGCCCGATGAGTATCCCCTAGAAGTCCGGGTGCGACACACATCCTCGCAAGATTTAAAAGGTATCAACTGACTCTTTCTGCTATGATGATAGGCCACCTTCTGTTTGTGTAAGGCTTGTTTACCCTTACGTTATATTTTAGGCAAGAGAGTTATAACGATGTTGAAATACAGCAGAGAGCAGTTGAATATTTTGAGAAAGGGTGCTCCTTTGGTAGATGTGTTGGCTGAAGTGCCAAAATTTCCTGACTGCGAGGTAAATATGTATCTGTTTACCTCTTACTTGTGTATTGTGTACTCACATACTCTCAGTAAAGATCCATTTTAAATGTTTAACTATGTATTTGCTTGTTGAATCTAGTCTTAAAAAGGCTGAAGATGCTGAAGTTGACACAGCAGAGCAGAGTGCCATAAAACTACGGACTCAGCAGCAAACATCATCCACCGCTCTTATTTTAGCCGACCAGGCCCCTGTACATGGATCAGCACCAGCTGCTAATCATTTCACTTTTGTGAAGATACCGAGTCAAAATATTGCCGAGGTATGACCTTCTTAGTTGTTAAATACATTTGGCATAATTCATGAGTCTTATTTAAATGAATATTTATGATATTCAGGAAAACAATGTCAGTTATGAAGAAATTGTGTTAGAAGCCCCCAAAGAAAATGGTGCTCTTGTTAAAGCCGAGAGTAATGTTGATATGATCACCGAGACTGCTGCTCAGAGTAAAGTCGAGACTCCTACTTCTGACCCGCCTTCTCAAGCAGATCTCCTTGAAGACCTGTTGGGTCCTCTTGCAATAGAGTGTCCTCCTGCTGCTGTAGAACAAAACCCTGTTCAAGGATTGGAGGCTAATCAAATGCCGGTAGGTAACCTGGCACTAGCCACAGTGCTTTCTCATAACATTATTTGTTCCTTTATCTGGAACTACCGATTGATGTCATTCCTTTTTATATGGGATTGACGTTGTCTTCTGTTGACCAACTCTGCTTTATACAGCCAATTGTATTGTCGAGGAGTTTCATGTATTGTGCACCAAAGATAGTGGAGTTATGTATGAGGATCCTAACATCCAGGTTTGCAGAAGAAATAAACCTTTCCCCATTCCCTTCATTTCTTATCTCTCCTGCCTTAACATTCTTTGTGTGTTTTTTCCCTACTGGTTCCTACCTCTAGATTGGTTTAAAAGCAGAGTGGCGTGTCCATCATGGCCGTCTTATTATATTCTTGGGGAATAGAAATACTTCACCAATTGTGTCAATGCGTGTTCTGATTTTGCCTCCTTGCCATTTTAAAGTGGAACTCTGGTCAGTTCCTGATACAAATTCCTCCTAGAGCACAGGTATGGAACACTGCAGTATAATGCTTTCACCCTTTCCATGTTTCCTTTCCTAATTGTATCTTATTTTCATTTTCCCATGTTCTTTGGGTGCAAATTCCAGTTGAAGTTACAAATCTCTGTGCGAGCATAGATGTTTCTGTTCTTGACCTCTCACATAAACATTGCACTGTGCCGGTAATTATTTAATGTCATCTTGTTTTCTCGAGAGTCCAGATATTCACTTTTTTTCTCACAAGGTAACGATAGTGTCCCTCCTCTGCCTATCCAGGTGAATGCTAAGCTTCGACCCCCTCTTGTATTGCATAGCTCTTTCCTGGGAAGAATTTTTCTCCTTTCTCCGCCCTTTCTCTTGACCTTCTTTGTCGTCAACCCATATAATTGGCTGTATGAAATTCCCCGAGGAGATCTGCCTCAATAGCCTTATATGCTAAGCTTCCATACCAAGAGTGGGATGCCTATATGACCACCCAATGGTCTTGCACCTTTCTCCTTTCTCCGCCCTTTCTCTTGACCTTCTTTGTCGTCAGCCCCTCGGTGAGCGCCCCCCCCCCCCCCCCCCTCTTTTCCATGCTCTCTTTTCTTGAGACGTTCTTGCCCCGGCTACGGGTTACGTGGTATTTGGCCTCGATCTCGCATCTTGTTTCCCTTGCTATGTGTCCCTGGTCTTTGCGACAGGTAGCGCCGTGCTCGCATGCGCTCTTTGTCTTGTGCGTCAGACGCGGTGGTGCTGACTGCTTGCGGCTATGGTGGTGCTCGTGCGTAGGGTGATAGATGTTTCCTTTGTGTGTTGGAGCACTGAGTAAAGTCCATTCTGAACATTTAACTCTTAGAGGGTAGCATAATTGAAAACCCCTTTAAGTTGGCACATCGAACTTACTAATCTAGGTAAGAAGAAATTATATCCCAAATAAGGTAATCAACTACTCTCATATTTCAACGCACTCCCTACTTCTTGATGGTCTAGCTGGACGACTCACTATCTAGCAGCAATCTCACATCTTGTGTTCCCTCGTTGGGTGTCACTGCCTTGTCGACATGTAGCGTCGTGCTCGTATGCATTCTGTGTCCTGTGCTTCAGACGCGGTTGTGCTGACTGCCCTTGCGGCTATGATGGTGCTCGTTTGTAAGGTGGCACATGTTTTCTTCGGATGGAGGGCCTTGAGAACATTTAATAGAGGGTAGCGGAATCGAAAATCTTTAAGTTCGCACACTTGACTTACTAATATCGGTCTATCCCAAACTCGTGTTTGTGGCTAAGAAAAAATATATCCTAAATAAGGCAATCAACTACTCTTTGGTTCTTTATAGTCCAGTTGGGCATTCTTGCCTATTCCTTCCAGACTACGGGTTGCTCTGTACCTGGCTCATATTTTGACAACGTTTTCACCCAATTTTACATGCATTCTCTGCTTCTTGATAGTCCGATTGGGCATTCTTGCCTATTCCTGCCCGACTACGGGTTGCTCGGTATCTTGCCACGAACTAGCATCCTTTTGTAGCATCGTGCACGCACGTTGTGTCCTATGAGTCAGACACGGCATCTGTGGTGCTCGGGCGTAGGTGTGGATGGTTCCTTTCGGTAGCCCTAAGTAAAGTCCATTCGAAAAATTTAATCCTTAGAGGGCAGTGAAATCGAATATCCCTTAAGCTAGGATGCCGAATTTACTAATCTCGGTCTATCACAAACTCTCCACTTGTTTTCGGGTAAGAAAAGTATATCCCAAATAAGATAATCAACTAGACATATTCCGACAAGGTTTTCACCCCTTCCTCATGCACTCTCTGCTTTTGGAAGGTCTGGTTGGGTGTTCTGCGTCACGTCATGTGCGTTAGACATGATTGTGCCTATGGTGGTGCTTTCGTGTAGGGTTGCGTATGTTGCCTTGTGGGGTGTTGGACCGAGATTGTAAGGTCGTTAGGGCATGGTGGTACTAGTACCGCATCAACATCATCATCAGGCACTCTACTTCTAGGAATTCAATTCTACGTGAGGACGAAAAAAATTAAAGATAGTGCGAAGTATAAAGTACAAAACAAATCGACGCAAAAACAGTAGTAGCCTAGACTAGGTTTTTCCTCATCGAGTTTTTTGCAACCATTCAAGACATCAATAGAGTTCGAAACCACCTTATGTGTGTGTTTTGTTTGGGAGAGTTTCACTCACTCGACTTCACTACCTCGTTACTCCGCTCCGCCTCCATGCTCTAAAGCTTAAGAAAGGTATGACCGCATCAACGGCATCATCAGGCACTCTACTTCTAGGAATTCAATTCTGTGTGTGGACAGAAAAAAATTAAAGATAGAGCGCCTTATCGAGCTTATAGATGTGATCAGAGTGGTTGGGATCCGCGAAACCCGGAGGTTGCTTGACATATACTAACTCATTAATGGAACTATTTAGGAAAGCACTTTTAACATCCATTTGTTGTAACTTGAAATTATCATGAGAAAGCAAGATACTAATGGATTCAAAACGAGCTATGGGGGCAAAGGTTTCATCGAAATCAACACCTTCGACTTGAGAAATACCTTGAGCCACCAATCTCGCCTTGTTGCGAATGACGATGCCATCTTTATCTTGCTTGTTCTTGAACACTCACTTGGTGCCAATAACATTCTTTCAATCCTTGGGTCTTGGCACTAACTTCCACGCTTCGTTGTGCTCGAAGTTGTTGAGTTTATCATGCATAGCCTCAAGCCAATCTTGATCTTCGATAGCTTCATATATTTTCTTAGGCTCAATGAAAGAGACAAAAGCATGTGCCTTGCTAAAGTACGCCAATTGTCTTCTAGTGGCAACCCTTCCACGAACTTGCCCAAGAATCATGTCCTCCGTGTGACCCGCACGCTCAAGACTTTCTAGCCTTCTCTTTGATCTACAAACTAACATCTCCTCCAAAGTTTCCTTGGATATAGCTTGAGCATCACCTTCTTCATCGAAGTCATGTCCATCTTGATCTTGGCCTTGATCATCGATGGGTGAAGGATCACCACTTGGTTGAGCTCTCTCAACAATGGGAGGATCTTGATCTTGGCCTTGCTCATTAGCTTGGCCTTGCTCATTAGCTTAGCCTTGTTCATTAGCTTGAGGGCATAATTGAGAACTTTCTCACTTCCTACAATGTTACTTGTAGCACAAGAGTTGCTAGAAGATATAACAATGCCATTTGAAGAGGAAGGTACAACTTGCTTAACGGAGCATTGAGCTAGAAGTTTATCACGAGACTTGGTAAGTTTTTCATGAATTTCTTTAAGAGATATTTCATTATCCTCCCTATGCTTAGAAACACTAAGATCATAAGTCTCTCCAAGACTAGAAAGTTTCTCCTCGAGAGAAGATCTAACAGAACGCTCTAACAGAACGCTCTTTCTCAAGGGCCTCTTCAAGCTCTTTGTCATTGCTAGAATGACCTCCACCATAACTTTCCAATGTCATTATGATTTCTTCCTTTTCATCTACAACATAGTTCGCTTCATCGAGCTTCCTTAACAGGGAATTCACCTTTTATTTTTTTCACCTTCAAGGCTAGCCAACCAAGAGCCTACCGCTTTAGACTCATCATCCTCCTCACAAATATTTCCAACACAATCCAATAGGGAGGGAGAATTAGAGACAATAGTTTTGGAAGGAATTACCGAAGTGGCTTTTGCCATGAGACATGTAGGTCGGATAGGTGCGTTCTCATTGGGGGATTCAAATAGAGAGACTGATGAAGATGTAGCTATGGCGACGTGGGCCACACCTACACCTTCATCTTCTCCTTCATCTCCGGAGATGTATGTTTCCAACACAGACCCTTCTTGAACGTATAGAGCCCTTGGAACTGTTCTAGTGAAGTTCTTTTTTTGAGGAGCTTTGGTCTTGTATTTGCGAACAAGCTTTCCTTAATTCTCTCCTCTCGGCTCAAACAAACACTCTTTGATGAAGTGATTTGCACTTCCATATTTGTAGCATGTCCTTGGCCGCTCCCCTTCTTCTTATAGTTCTTGTTTCTCGGGGGTCTAGGAGCACCAGCCTTATGAGCTTCACATCTCTTCTAATAGTCATGCATAGCAAGAGCAATGCACTTGTGAGCACCCTTGTATGTGTCCTCATAGTCCTCATGATCATCATCAATTTTCTTAACCTCTTCAACACGAGCAACCGCCTTTGACTTCAAAGCTAGATTGGGTGATTTTCCCAAACCTCTTGAGTGGGCAAGGGCATCATCGGCACTCTTATGATATAGAGATATAGCAATGAACTCACTAAGAACACCAACGGAGTTGACGGAGCTGTAGTCTTCCCTTGTATGAATGCTTGTAGTGAGGTTCTTCTCGAAAGGAGTGACGTCCTTGACAAACTTCCTCTTGATCCACCCATCGGTGATCTCCTCTTTTCTGTAATCCCTCAATTGATTTGCGAGGGTGACGATTCTTCTGTAGAGATCTTCGAGACTCATCCTCTTGCATGACAAAGTTATCGGCCTTGTCAAGAGCAACATCATACTTGGAGGATTGGATGCTTTCATTTCCTTGAAACAAAGTGCCAAGGCTATCCCAAGCTTCCTTGGCGGTCTTGCATCCTCGGATGTGAGTGAGATGCCTTTTGAATGATGTTGAGGGCGGTCTTATTGAGTTGGGACTCAATGTCCTTCCTTGGAGTCAAGTTTCTTGCATCGTGAGGATGGAATTCATGAACCACACTTCTCCACAAGGCGGTGCATGAGAGGAAGTCCAACATTCAAGATGTGTGGCATTGAAACAATGTGATGGATGGAGTCGAAGTTGGAAGGTGGTTGAACTATTGAGTTAGTCCCCGAGCCATTAGCCGATTGAGACTTTGAACCTCCGAATTTCTCCCCAACCTTTGCCTTTTTAGCGGCTTTCGGGGGCTTTGGCAATGTTAGCTTCCATTTTTGGCAATATCCGGAATAGATTCATCATCCAAACTTTCCACATCGGAAACATGGAGAGGATCCTCGGGCCCACGAGGTTTTCCCATCATGACCTCCAACATCTTTTTTATGCTAGAGACCTCCGAACCAACACTAGAGCTAACCTTTGACAATTCGGTTTGGATGGTTCCAACCGTCACTTGTAGGTTAGCTATAGTCGGCCATTTTGGAGATCTCCTCCTTAGAAGACTCGGGGTCATCTCCGTTAACCATAATACCTTTTATACCAATTGAATGTACATTATGGTCAATGGAGGGGGGGTGAATAGGTGACTAACAATTTTTCTTATTTTCCTTTAGTTTGGGCTAAATAAGTAAAGACAAGGTTATCTAGATGTGCAACAAGGTGAACAACCTATGTGATATAAAACAAAGTACGCAACGGAAACAATATGTAAAGCACAAGATAAACTAAAAGTGTAAACAAGCAGACAACGATATGATTTTTGTAGTTCCTTCCCAAGGGAAGTACGTCTACGTTGGAGAAGTGTGGAGCTACTTAGGCACTCCAATAGCACGGATGTGCATACCTTTTTCTCCTTGGAGAAGTGTGGAAAGCGTTGACCAATCCTTTACACAAGGTTGAGGCTACTCCACAAGATAGATGGAGGCTCTCAACAATCTGAATCTTCTTGAATCGAGGTGGAAGCTATAAGCACTATTGTTTGCTCTAGGGTTACAAGGCACCCAAGGAGCTCTCAAGATTCGGAAGGATTGAGTGGATAGATTTGCAATTCCTTTGGGGCAATCACGGATCTAGGTCCCCCTACCTCTCCAAAAGAATCGGAGTGTAAAACGGCTCTTTCTCTGCGAGCTAGATTCCGCAACACCGAAGGTACCGGTGGTGCAAGAGGTACTACTAGCCTCCCCCATTGCCTCCTCAATGTACCAGCCGAACGTTGATTTGGTGGTGCCACCACCGGTATCGCCATTGGTGGCGGATAGCCCCTAGGAGCCTAATGAACAACCGGAGCTACCGGAGGTACTACCGGTGCCACCAATGTTGTTGCCTCCGTGATGTGCTAACAGAACGACGAATAGATGGTGCCACCACTGGTACCACGACCGGAGGCTGCCTGGCAGAAGGGTCAAACTGTGCTAGAAGTACCAGGGAGCGGTACTATAGTTGATTTCACCGGAACTACCGTCACCTGGAAAAAGGCTGGCCATCTTTATTTTTTAAAGATCTCCGCCGATGAAATATCGCCACGATGCCCCTAGAGATGTTTATAGGGAATATGAGGCACCGTATGAGTGCTGCAAACAGACCCTGCGCCGTATGAGTGCTGCAAACAAACCCTGCACCGTATGAGTGCTGCAAACAGACCCTGCACCGTATGAGTGCTGCAAACAGACCCTGCATAAACTACAAAAGGGATTAGTTCTCGAATTGTGTTGTCATCAATTATCAAAACGGAAGATGATCGTTCAATTGGGACAATGGGATGGATAGTAATAATTAGAAGGTGGTGGAACTTTTGAGTTACTCCCTGAACCATTAGCTGATTGAGACTTCGAGGCTCTGGAATTCTTCCTACCTTAGCCTTTTTTGCGGCTTTCGCTTTGGCTTTGGCAATGTTAGCTTCCATTTCGGCAGTGTCCAAAATAGAATCATCTTCCAAACTTTCCACATCGGAAACATGGGGAGATTCCTCAAGCCCCTTAGGTTTACCCATCATGGCCTCCAACATCTTCTTAATGCTAGAGACCTCCGAGCCAATACTAGAGCTAACCTTGGTCAACTGGGTTTGGATGGTTCCAACCGTCATTTGTAGGTTAGATAGTGTAGGCCATTTTGGATCTCCTCCTTAGAAGACTCGAGGTCATCTCCATTGGCCATAATACTCTTGGGCGGTTAAGCCCGATAAAAGAGGCGAGGCTCTGATACCAATTGAAAGTACAATATGGTCAACTAGAGGGGGGCTATCAATTTTTAATATTTTCATTTTAATTGGGCTAAGCAAGTAGAACACAAGGTTATCTATATGTGCAACTAGGTGAAGCAACATATGTGATAGGAAACAAAGTACGCAACAGAAGCAATATGTAAAGAGCAAGATAATCACAAGTGTAAACAAGGAGACAAGAATATGTTTCCCGTAGTTCCTTCCAAAAGGAAATACGTCTACATTTGAGAGGTGTGGAGCCACATAGACACTCCAATAGCATGGATATGCACACCTTATTCTCTTTGAGCTTCTCTGGTGAATAAGATTCTCGTTTCCACTATGGGGTCGACTTAAAGACGTTGATCAAACTTTTACATAAGGTTGAGACTACTCCACAAGATGGTTGGAGGCTCTCAACGATCTTAACCTTCTTGCAACAAGGTGGAAGCTCCAAGCATTAGGGTTTCTCTAGGATGACAAGGCAATCAAGAGATCCATAAGATCCCAAAGGGGAGTATGGGGGAAATCGATTTTTGGCTCGATGAATATGTAGATCTAGGTCTTCTCTGCCAAATCCATGAAGGGCATCAAGTTTGGTTGGTTGAGTAGGGAGATCTAGGCATTTAAAGCTTTCTATTCATGTAGGAGAGAGGAATGAACGAGCTGGTTGTGTCAAGGTAAGGGACAACTATTTATAGCCCTCTCCGAATTATGGAAGTTATAGTCTTTCAGGGACGAAAATTTCCAGGGTAAGTGCCGGAAATTTTCGGGCACGCCGGTCGGATATTTCCAGAAGTCCGGGGGCGGAAATTACCGGTCCAATATTCCGCCCCTGTCTAGAGAGCGGGCAAGCGGGGCGCGTCATCTTCATGTTGATCTTTACAGGCCGGATATTTCCACCGGAATATTCCTGCCAAAATGTCCGCCCCAGTCTAGAGAGCGGGCATCTTGATGCGCTGATTCTTCAAGGTCAGACTTCAACAAGACGAAAATTTCTAGGGGCCAGCCCGAAAAGTTCGCTCTTTATCCACCGGAATATTGCGGCCTCCCGGCGGAAATTTCCGCCCCCTGTTTATTCTGGTTATCATTTCCAACAAGGAGGATTCTTCTATTTTGATCAATAAGATAACTCCAGCTGTGAACACTTAAACAAACGTTAGTGGGATTACCTGTGTTGTTATTACCACCAAAACTTGATTAGAGGAGACATGAGCTTTCACTCTTCCTCGAGGAGGAGGTCCGAGCAGGCGTACACCTCGCCAGGGTCCTCGGGGGCGACTGCAACAAAAGACACGGTGATCCTCCAAGTGGATGGTGGAGCCGTTGTCGGGCAAGACGTAGTTGGCGAAGCATCCTGCGTTGTCGAGGACGCAGTCAAAGGCGCCAAACGTCATGAAGAGGCCGGAGGAGAAGTGTTCGCTGGAGTTGGTTGGGGTCCCGTGTAGAACGAAACTCCGGTCACCACCATATGCCCCACGGTGGGCGTCATCGAGCTAATGATGGAGTTTAGTTTGGGGAGCAACTAGGGGGCAACGGTGCTCACACGGGATTGGGTAACAAGCGTGAAGACACAATGTACCCAGGTTTGAGACCCTCGTGGTAAGGTAAAACATAAACTCCCAGAATGCAAGGATGGTCTATGATGTAAGGTTACAAAGTGCTCCTTGAGTTGTATCACTAGGTGGAAGACGAAGTAGAGACTTAGAGATCAATCCCCTGCTCTAGGCTCCTAGCCTGCATTATTGAAAGATCATCTTCCGTTTTGATAATTAATGACAACATACCTATTGGACTAATGTATATTTGAGAGTACTTGCAGGTCCTATTTTTTATATATGAAAATGCCCAGGTTCATCAAGTATACAATCTCTATGGGTTACACATTTGTTTCCAATGAAAAGAGCTCGAAAAACAAAGCTAGGGAATTATTTTTGCAAACAGCGGAGGCTCCGGTGAAACCACAGGAACCTCCGCCACATTCATTTTTCAGCACACTTCAGGCACGGGCCTCCGGTGTTGGGTCCAGTATGGCCTCCGCCAAAATGGCGTTCGGGTGGATAAGAGCGAAGGCCATAGCGGAGCCTCCGGTGCACATCCGGTGGGTGGAGCCTCCGCGCGCTCCACTACCCCACTGTGGGGCTAGCCTCCGGTGGAGCCTTCGCCAAAATGGCGTTCGGGTGGATAAGAGCGGAGGCCCCAGCGGAGCCTCCGGTGGACCTCCGGTGGGTGGAGCCTCCGTCCCGCAGTATACAACGTGAAGAAAATGGGCTGCGCATTTGCGCACATGAGAAGACCACCGGAGCCTCCGGTGCTGCGTGGACTGCACAACGACCACTTGGGGGAAGGGGTATTTAAATCCTTCCCCTACCTCATAAATGCCCAAGCTTTTCCACTCTGAAAGATTCAACCTCCTAGATCTCCCTCTCCAACCACCCAAACACTCTCATACTTTGTGGAGAGCTAGAAGAGACCTAGATCCGTGATTCCACCAAAGGAATTTCAAATCCATCCACCACATCCTAGTAGATCTAAAATCCTACTTGAGGCCTAGAAACCTTAGTAGATCTTGTTCTTGTAGCTTCCACCTTGTTGCAAGAAGCTTCGGATTGCTTGAGAGCCTCCATCCATCTTGTGGAGTGACCTCGAGCTCGTGTAAAGGTTTGGTCAACGCTTTCAAGTCGACCTCATAGTGGAAACGAGAATCTCCTTCACCGGAGAAGCTCAAGGAGAATAAGTTGTGCACAACCGTGCTATTGAGGAGTTCCTAGGTGGCTCCTCACCTCTCCAACGTAGACGTACTTCTCTTGAGAAGGAACTACGAGAATCATATCCTTGTCTCCTTGTTTACACTTGTGGTTTATCTTGTTACCTTTCGTTTTACTTCCATTGCGCATCTTATATTGTTTACATAGGTTGCTCACCTAGTTGCACATATAGAGAACCTTATCTTATCTTGCTTAGCCCTACTAAAAGGAAAAGAAAAGAAAAATTCATAGTCAACCTATTCACCCGCCCCCCTCTAGTTGACCATAGTGCACTTTCAATTGGTATTAGAGCCTCGGCTCTTGCTAAGGGCTTAACCGCCTAAGAGTATAATGGTCAATGTAAATGAGCCCGACGGTTCTAGTGCGGAAATCGCCAAAACGGCCGACAATATAACTAACCTACAGGAAACGGTTGGAACCATCCAAACAGAATTGTCCAAGGTTAGCTTTAGTGTTGGTTCGAAGGCTTCTAGCATAAAGAGGATGTTAGAGGCCATGATGGGGAAAACCAAGGAGTCCGAGGAACCACCTCTCATCGCCTATGATGTTAGCTCGGATGATGATTCCATTCCGGATATCGCCGAAATGGAAGCTAATATTGTTTTAGCCAAGGCGAAAGCCAATGCAAAAGCCGATAAAAAAGCTAAGAGCGGTGGGAGCTCCGAAGGCTCCACGTCTCAATCGGCTAACGGTTCAGGGTCTCACTCAAAAGTTCCACCACCTCCCAATTATGATTCTATCCATCCCATTGCCACAATGCCACACATGGTTAATGTTGGAGTTCCTCCCATGCTTAACACTAATGAATTTTCATCTTGGAAGTTCAATATGGAGTCTCATATTACAGGATCTTGCACCGCTTTGTGGAGAAACATACTCCATGGATTCCACCCTCGTGATGCAAGAAACTTGACTCCAAGAGAAGACGTGGAATTTCAACTCAACAAGACCGCTCTTGTCACTATCCAAAAAGCTCTCCCAAGTGAACACCTTGAACACATCCGCGGTATCAAGACCGCCAAGGAGGCTTGGGATAAACTTGACACCTTGTTCCAAGGCAACTAGCATCCAATCATCCAAATATGATGTTGCTCTTGACAAGTCTGAGAACTTTGTTATGCTTGAAAATGAAAGTCCCGAGGAGCTATATAGAAGAGTTGTCACCCTTGGCAATCAATTAAGGGACTTTGGAAAAGAGGAAATCTCCGATGAGTGGATCAAGAGGAAGTTTGTAAGGGCCATAAATCCTTTCGAGAAGAACCTCTCCACTAGCATTGGAACAAGATCAGACTACAACTCCCTCAACTCCATTGGTGTTCTTAGTGAGTTCATAGTCATATCCCTATCACACAAGAGCGCGGATGATGCCCTCGCTAGCTCAAGAGGAGTTGGAAAGTCTCCAAACCTCGCCTTGAAGTCTAAGGCGGTTGCTAGGATAGAAGAACTGGATGAGGATGATGAGGATGATCAGGACTATGAAGACACATACAAGGGTGCTCATAAGTGCATCGCTCTTGCCATGAATGGTTATTGGAAGAGATGGGAGGCTCGCAAGGCCGGTGCTCCTTGACCTTCAAGAAACAAGATCTACAAGAAGAAGGGGGAGCGGCCAAGGACATGCTTTCAATTGTGGAAGTGCAAATCACTTCGTCAAGGAGTGTCCGTTCGATCCAAGAGAAGAGAATGAAGGGAAGCTTGTTCGCAAGGACAAGAACAAAGCTCCACAAAACAAGAATCTTGCTAGGACAGTCACAAGGGGTCTATATGTTCAAGAAGGCCCCACATTGGAAACATACTACTCCGGAGATGAAGGAGAAGATGAAGTCGTAGGTGTTGCCCACGTAGCCATAGCTACATCTTCCTCTAGACTATTTGAATCCCCCAATGAGAATACATTGATCCGACCTACATGTCTCATGGCAAAAGCCACCACGGTACTATCTTCCACCTCCAAGTCTATTGTCACTAGTTCTCCCTCATTATTGGATTTTGTTGAAAACATTGTTGATGATGAGGAGGAGGCCAAGAATCTAGGCTCTTGGTTATGTAGTCTTGAAGGTGAAACCAAAGAAAAGGTAAAGGCCCTTTTGAGGCAACTTTATGATGCTAACTCTCTCATAGATGAGAAGGAGGAAATCATCATGACTTTGGAGAGCCATGGTGGTCGCCACGAGAATCATGACAATGAGCTTGTAAAAGCTCTTGAAAAAGAGAGATCCATGAGGGCCTCTCTTGAAGAGAGACTATCTAGTCTAAAGGAGACTTATGCTATTAGTGTTCCCAAACTTAGGAAAGATAATGAGAAATCTCTTGCTTTACTTAAGATCTTTGAAGAAGAAGAATTGAAGCCAGGAATAGCTCATGAGGAACTTGTTGAGAATCATGAAAAACTAGAAAAGGAGTTCACGTCTCTTAAAGAAATTCATGACAAACTCACCAAGTCTCGAAATAAGCTTCTAGCTCAACAATCTAATAAGCAAGTGATATCTCCGTCTAATAGCATTGTTATCATGCCTACCTCTTGCACTACGGCTAACATTGTAGGAAGAGAGAAAATTCTCAATGATGCCATAAGATCTCAAGGAGCCAAGAAAGGGAAAGAAGGACTTGGCTTTGTTGCCAAGTCAAAGAAGAAATCCAAGAATGTCACTTCTTCCTCTCAAAATGTTGTCTTTGTGAAAGAGGGAGAGGTGACCAAGGAGAAGGAGACGAACAACATTGTGGGTGGTGATACCTCTAGGGGAGCATCACTCACAATGATTTCGCCGGAAAATATAACCCATCTTATGTCCTTATGAAATCTAGAGATGGAAATGTTTATGCTAAATACGTTGGTACTTCTTATGGTGACGATTATCATTGGACTATTTGGGTTCCTAAGACCCTTGTTACTAACAAAAGAGGACCCATTGAAGGATGGGTACCTAAATCAAGAAATTGATCTCTTGTAGGGAAGTGCTTCCGGGTCGGGTAGATGGACGGTGGATAGTGGTGCATCCCAACACATGACCGGAAGCAATGACGCAATGAGTAATATTGAACCTCCATTACCTCATCTCAATTGCGTTACTATTAGTGACAAGTCTGAGCTTAAGGTATTGGGACGAGGCAAGGTGGCTATCTCAAATGATTTATCAATTGAGAATGTTCTCCTTGTTGAGTCCCTTGGCTATAACTTGATGTTTGTTCTTCAACTTGCAAATTGTGGCTTTACCTCTTTCTTTAATAAAGAGAATGTGACTGTCACTTGGGAAACAACTCTTAAAGTAGCTTTTGTTGGGTTTATCGAGAACGGCATTTATGTAGTGGACTTCTCTAAAGGAGACACGTGTGCCGCGACACGCCTAATGGCTAAAGTTGATGTGGGTTGGCTTTGGCATCGCCGGTTAGCCCACGCCAATATGAGGATGTTGCATGAACTTCAAAGTGGCAATCATGTTCTAGGTCTAACCAAGGCTAAGTTTGCTAAAGATCGTGTGTGTAGATCTTGTGCCTTTGGGAAGCAACACGGAGAACTTCACGCAACCAAGACTACCATCTCCACCACAAGAATTCTCGAGCTAATTCACTTAGATCTCTTTGGTCCACTATCTTATGATAGTCTCGGAGGAAAGAAGTATTGCTTGGTGATTGTGGATGATTATTCAAGATATTGTTGGGTGTATTTCTTCAAGAGGAAAAGTGAAACTCAAAAGAGAGTCATCGAGTTCATCACTCTAGTGGAGCGCCAACACAATGCTTCCATATTAGGCATCTGGGGTGATAATGGCTCGGAGTTCAAGAACTATACCGTTGAGGGTTTTCTTAGTGAAGAGGGCATTGCCCATCAATATTCCACTCCTTATACCCCTCAACAAAATGGTGTTGCGGAGAGAAAGAACCGGACTTTGATGGATGCGGCTAGGACTATGGTTGCAGAGTTCTCTTCTCCCTATAACTTTTGGGATGAAGCCGTCTCCACCGCGTGTCATGCTACCAACCGGTTATATCTTCGCAAGATCTTGAACAAGACTCCCTATGAGATTCTCACGGGCAAGAAACCGGATGTATCTTACTTCAAGGTCTTCGGTTGCAAGTGCTTCATTCGCAAGAAAGGTAAACGGTTGTCAAAATTTGAGACCAAATCTTATGAGGGCATCTTTGTTGGCTATGCCACAAACGCTCACGCCTATAGATTCTACAACATGTCCACCAGACAAGTTGAAGAAGCTATAGACGTGGTGTTTGATGAGGATAACGGCTCCCAAGGGGGCGTATAGATCATGGTGTTGTAGGAGATGCAATTCCTCCCATCGTCATAAGAAGAATGGGGATTTGTGAAATAATCCCCACTGAAGGTTACGGGATGACGGATGGAGAAGGACTATGCCCCACTCAAGTGGAGCCATTGACTACACGCATTGATGATCAAGCTACTCAACAAGATGCACCAAGCCCTCAAGCTAATGATCAAGGTCAAACGGGAAATCAAGGACAAGCTAATGATCAAGGCCAAGCTACTCATCCTAATCATGATCAAGGTTCTATCATTGTTAAGAAAGCTCAACCTAGTGGTGATCCTTCACCCATTATGTTGGAACGCGTAGAGATAAACGAAAAACTTTTCTACGCGGTACTTCCAGGATCTAGCCGAGGAAGAAGGCCACGAGGATTACCACTAGACGCGCAGGTGCGGGTTATCGATGCAACGCGTCGATGCAGTGTAGCCCCACGATCCGATCCAGCCGATCCAATCCCGCGAACGTCGAAGTGCTGAACGTACAACACCTCTGCCGATATCCACACGTACGAGGAGGAGCTCCGACGGCGGACTGCTAGGTCCTGTGCGACGGCTCGACTGAGTGGGGCTAGGATTCCCAACGTATGGGAGTGGAGTAACGTGCCCACTAGGCAACCTGCGCCCCTCTTTATATAGCGAATGGTAGTGGGCTTCACAACACTTGTGGCCCATTCCCTCTGTGAGTCCGACTCACAAACTCAGTCCATTTTCGGTTCGGGTCCAACCCAACCAATACATTTGCTCCCGCTCTTAAGTGTGCAACCTTGCAGGCTCATGGCGACTTGGACACGATTGGAGTCCGACTCCCAATCGATCAATCGGTAGCGGATCCTAGCAGAACGTGCTGACTCCCAAGTCCCATTGAGTCATGACGACATACCTTCCAATGTGACTTTCATCTTAGTCCTTTTTGCCTCACGGTATACCTTGTCGAACTATAGGCGATTTATCATCATCCCTTAATAGCTCAACTCTCTTCTTGGTCCGTGATATATGATTCATCTGACTAACTCTTAGTCAATAGACCCAGTTAACACTTAACCAAGTCACGCATGGCCATGCTTCCAGAATCATATCACTCGAGAGGGCCCAGAGAATATCTCTCCATTCGGATGGGCAAAATCCCATCTTTATTATCCACATCACGTAGCTTGCTTCTTATTCAACCCGAACTCTGCCTTTATAACTGCCTTGTCACGGAACAGCATTTGACAGAACCTAAGTCGGTGATCCACAACTCGGATTGTGCGACAACCTCAGGTCTAAGAATTACATTGATTGAGACATGCAAATGACGACTTACTCGTTGCATCTCAATATGGGTCAGTTCGACTTGCTAAATTCTTTAGCCAAGTCTGTGAATGTTGGAATGGCATCGCCATGCCCATGACAAGTGGAACCGATTCATCAGCCAACACTCACATTAGTCTAGGGTGTGTGTCCAGCACAACCTTAATGACCAAGGACAATTTAGTATGAACAACATGAATACATAGTTCCACAATCGAATCACATATTCAATGACATGTATCAGATGTTCTAAACAAGGACAACTTAACAAATTTATGAATACATTGGGAATTACATCATACATGATTGCCTCTAGGGCATATTCCCAACACATTATTGGTCAAGGACAAAATGAAGATGGACATGTCTCCGATGAAGAAGGTGATTCTCAATCTATATCCAAGGAATCTTTGGAGGAGATGCTAACTCGTAGAGCAAAGAGAAGGCTAGAGAATCTTGAACGAGCGGGTCACACGAAGGACAAGATACTTGGGCAAGTTCGTGGAAGAGTTGTCACTAGGAGGCAATTGGTGGATTTTAGCAAGGCTCATGCTTTTGTCTCCTTCATTGAGCCCAAGAAGGTCTATGAAGCACTCGAAGATCAAGATTGGCTTGAAGCCATGCATGATGAACTCAATAACTTCGAGCGCAACAAAGTGTGGAAATTAGTGCCAAGACCCAAGGGTTGCAAGAATGTTATTGGCACCAAATGGGTGTTCAAGAACAAGCAAGACAAAGATGGTATTGTCATTCGCAAAAAGGCAAGATTGGTGGCTCAAGGGTTTTCTCAAGTCGAAGGAATTGACTTCGGTGAAACCTTTGCCCCCGTAGCTCCTCTTTAATCCATTCGCATCTTACTTGCTTATGCATCTGATCATAATTCCAAGTTGCAACAAATGGATGTTAAGAGTGCTTTCCTAAATGGTCCCATCAATGAGTTAGTATATGTCAAGCAACCTCCAGGTTGCGATTATCCCAAACACCCCGATCATGTCTATAAACTCGATAAGGCACTATATGGACTTAAAAAAGCTCCACGTGCGTGGGACGAGCACCTTAAAGAGTTTCTAGTAGATCGTGGGTTTAATGTTGGTTTAATCGATCCCACCCTTTTTACCAAGACGGTTGGAGGTGACTTATTCATATGCCAACTCTATGTGGATTACATCATTTTTGGTCTACTAACACCTTGTTCAATGAGTTTTGCAAGCTTATGACCGATAGGTTTGAGATGTCCATGATGGGAGGATTGGAGTTCTTCCTTGGCTTTGAAGTGAATCAATATCATGAAGGAACCTTCATCAAACAAGCCAAATACACTCAAGACATGCTCAAGAGATTCAATATGCATGATGCCAAGCCTATGAAGACTCCCATGTCCACAACCACTGACTTAAAACCCGACCCCAACGGTAAAGAGGTAGATCAAAAGGTATACCGCTCCATGATTGGCTCTTTGCTCTACCTTTTGTGAATCTAGAACAGATATCATGTATACCGTAGGTAAATGTGCAAGGTTTCAAGCCTCTCCGAGGCAAAGTCATTTGGAAGCGGTGAAACGAATCTTTCGATATTTAGTTCATACCCAAAATTTTGGTCTTTGGTATCCCAAGGGTTCAAGTTTCAGCTCATTGGGTATTTGGATGTGGATTATGCGGGAGAGAAGATGGATAGGAAGTCCACATCCGGGGGTTGCCAATTCCTTGGACACTCCTTAGTATGTTGGTCTTCAAAGAAGCAAAACTGCATTGCTCTCTCCACCACCGAGCCCGAGTATATCTCCGCGGAAAGTTGTTGTGCCCATTTGCTTTGGATGAGGCAAAACTTGAAGGATTATGGTATTCATTTTGACAAGGTGCCTCTTCGTTGTGACAATGAGAGTGCTATCAAGATCGCCTACAACCCCGTTCTTCACTCCAAGACGAAGCACATTGAGATCCGTCATCGTTTTATTCGGGATCATGTTGAGAAGGGTGATATTAATCTCTCATATGTATCCACCAAGGATCAACTTGCCGATATCTTCACGAAGGCCCTTGATTAACCAAGATCTCGAGCTTTGAGGAATGAACTAAATGTCATCGATTCTTCCAACTTCACTTGAAACCTTGCATATGTACCTTCATTATACGTGTTATTAGGTTTGGATGTAGGCATGGACATAGGGGGAGCGTCACTCAGCTCATGAGTATACACTCCTCTTATTATGCGAAAATCAATTCATCATTACATATCTAGTCAATTTGTGACTTATTGTGCTTAATTATGAGTAGTACTCTTGGACCCAAGATATATCTTCGCGGTGCCGAAGTACACACTCAAACATAGCGGCTTCGGCCACCGACCTCCTTCTCTCGGAGTTGTTTTTATTTTTGTCTCTTTCACGCATATCCTATTCCCCCTTGACAACTTGTGCGGGTTCGGCTTTTATTTATTTGCATCTTGTGAACCCCCATCGAGTAATGTCTCTCGTATGCCAGTTACCATCCTCCAACCCAAGCTCCCTTTGCCCAAAACACCATTCCAATCTTAATGCTCTCGTTTTTCTGTTCTTGGCGTGCGAAAACTGGGTCTGGCGGAGGCTCCAGTGAAACCACCGGAGGCTCCGCTGCGCCTGTCCACCGGAGCCCACCGGTACCTCCGCTGGTGCGAAATTCGCCTAGCGGATCCGTACCGCACCGTGCTACATGGACAGGGGCGGAGGCTCCGGTGAAACCACCGGAGGCATCCCAATCTCATTTCCCCCAACTCGCCCTCCCTCTTCTTCCTCCAAACCGCCGCCGCCACCCACGTCTCTGCCGCAGGGAAGGGTGCTCCACCGTCGGGAGACTCTCCTCCTCGCCTTGGACCACCCCGGGACCTTCTTCCTCCTCACCTTCCACCATCGATGCGGGTATGTTTGCTCTCTCTCTCTCTCTCTCTCTCTCATCTTGTTGATGGATGGGGAAGCACTAGGAGCCACATGTTGTTCACATCTAGATGTGTGGATTTAGGTTTTGGAGTAGGAAATCACGAGTAGAAAACCTAGAAACCTAGATTGTGAGTATTAGGCTTGAATCACTTTGGTTCTTAGGGTTGATTTGTTCATGTTACCTACCCCTTGTTATTCAACCCTAATGTTCTTCATATCTTTGTTTCTTGGATTTGTGCGTCACATAAACTTGAGCATTAGCTTTTCTTCATGCTTTTCTTGCTATTTCTTTCATAGATGCCTCCGGGTCCAAGGGCAAGGGCCCTCACACCAAGAGCGTGGCTAGTCGCTAGGCTCCAAGGGTTGATGAAATCGAGGAAACATTGGACCCATCTCAGCCCAAGCGCGGGACGAGATTCCCGGCTCCCGAGAAGACTTTGCATCGCAAGGAAAAATCAGCTTCTCAAATGTCTGAGGGAGTGTTCTTGGCACAATGTCGCGAGAACCCATATATTATTGAACGCAACTGTTTGATGCCACAGTTCCGGGGTAAGGACCCTCGATTCCACACCGTCTTTCAAAGCCAAATTTATCATGAGATCTTGATGAGGAAGCCCAAGGAGAATGTTGCCCCTCAACATGCTATTAATTTTGGCCATAAGGAGAGGAATCCCAAGTACTTCGGAGAGGCACTAGAGATTGTTGATGCACTTGGCCTTGCTCCCATTATGCAAGTCCAACAAGATTATGATGAATGATTGGTCTGTGAGTTCTTGGCCACTGTGCACCTCGCCAATGAGACAGAGCGTCATCTTATTTGGATGACCAAGGGACAACAGCTGACTATCAAGTGGTCTGAAGTTGGGGTTCTTCTTGGAGGATACCCGGATCATGGACCTTTTGCCAGTGGCGAGGGATTTGACAGTGGATGGTTCCGTGTTCATGCCACCAATACTCAATCACTCTCCAAGGATCAACTCACCCCTCTTTATCACTGGAAGAAATTTTTTGTTGGGTTTGTCAAAGGTCTCTACCCCACTTATGATGTTATGCTCCGCATCTATCGAGAGACCATCAACCCAAAGGAGGGGAACATCGATGAGATCCAAGGCTTCCTCAAGAATCTCATGCTTCTTACTCATGAGAAGCGGCTTGCCGGTTCTACTCAGAAGTTTGATGTGCTCGATTATCTGTGGCATGTTATTTTCCAGAGGAAGAATGCTTGCTTTGGGCCTTTATCATGAAGATCATCTTGAATGTGTGGGAGAACAAGTTCCTGGACGATTCTATTGATGATGCTAATTGGATCCCACACACGGAGAAGAGACTTCTCATCAAGGACCACACCGAGCCTATTGTGCATCCTACCCCTGCTCCTCGCAAAGGCAAGGCCAAGCCGCATGTCATCGTTGATGAGGAAGATGAAGAAGAGGAAGTTGGTCCCTCTCGTCCTCCTCCTTCTAACAGTGCCTTCAAGTGGATGGCAAGGGCCCTCAAGAAAGTGTTCCGAGTGAACAAGAAGATTGAGCAGCATCAATGGGAGCTTCATTATGACAAGGAGCTTAAGCACCGCACAACAGCACAGGCAGAGCGTCAGCTTCGTCGTGATGGTGGCAAATCTGTGGAGTCCCCGGTGCTTCCTAGCATCACCAACTGGAACAAGTGGCAAGCCAAGGATTCCAAGGGAAATCTTAGCGAGTGGTCTGATGAGGAACCTGGAGAAGAGGTCACCAGCTCTCGCCGCCACGCCCGCCCTCCGAGCATGGATAACTCCTCCGAGTGATCTTTGGGACGTTAGCATCGGTCTCCTCCCTCTTTTGGTATCTTGATGCCAAAGGGGGAGAGATATCTACTTAGGAACGGGCATTTTCATGGGATATCTCTCAAGCGTGTTTTCGATGTGCATCTTTCTTCTTGCTTGAGAGAGTTGGTTATTTGGAAACCTCGTTTGTTTCATTATTGTGCGTTGTGAACCTCGTTATCTGCATTATGTGAGCTCGTGAACTTAGTATCTTAAATCTATCACTTGTTATGTGCTCACTATTTCATATGTGTTTAGATATCCATATTGTTTAAATTCTCTCAACATCAAGGGAGCATACCTCTAGGGGGAGCTCCCTCCATGTTGTGTGTTATAATTATGCAAATAGGGATGTTGTCATCAATTACCAAAAAGGGGGAGAATGAAAGATCATCTTCCGTTTTGATAATTAATGACAACATACCTATGGGACTAATGTCTATTTGAGAGTACTTGCAGGTCCTATTTGTTATATATGAAAATGCCCAGGTTCATCAAGTATACAATCTCTATGGATTACACATTTGTTTCGAATGAAAAGAGCTCGAAGAAACAAAGCTGGGGAACTATTTTTGCAAGCAGTGGAGGCTCCGGTGAAACCACCGGAACCTCCACCCAATTCATTTTCCAGCACAGTTCAGGCGCGGGCCTCCGGTGTTGGGTTCGGAGTGGCCTCCGCCGAAATGGCGTTCGGGTGGATAAGAGCGGAGGCCAGAGCGGAGCCTCCGGTGCACATCCGGTGGGCGGAGCCTGCGGTGAAACCACCGGAGCCTCCGCTGGCTCCACTACCCCACTGTGGGGCTAGCCTCCGGTGGAACCTCCGCCAAAATGGCGTTCGGGTGGATAAGAGCGGAGGCCCCAGCGGAGCCTCCGGTGGGCGGAGCCTCCACCAAAACCACCGGAGCCTCCACCCCGTAGGATACAACGTGAAAAAAATGGGTTGCGCATTTGCGCGCATGAGAAGATCACCGGAGCCTCCGGTGCTGCGTGGACTACACAACGGCCACTTGGGGGAAGGGGTATTTAAAGCCTTCCCCTACCTCATAAATGTCCAAGATTTTCCCACTCTCTCTCCTAGCCATTAATAAAAGGTTCAACCTCCTAGATCTCCCTCTCCAACCACCCAAACACTCCCATACTTTGTGGAGAGCTAGAGGAGATCAAGATCTGTGATTCCACCAAAGAAATTTCAAATCCATCCATCACATCCTAGTAGATCTAAAATCCTACTTGAGGCCTAGAAACCTTAGTAGATCTTGTGCTTGTAGCTTCCACTTTGTTGCAAGAAGCTTCAGATTGCTTGAGAGCCTCCATCCATCTTGTGGAGTGACCTCGAGCTCGTGTAAAGATTTGGTCAACGCCTCCAAGTGGACCTCATAGTGGAAACGAGAATCTCCCTCACCGAAGAAGCTCAAGGAGAATAAGGTGTGCACAACCGTGCTATTGAGTGCCTAGGTGGCTTCTCACCTCTCCAACGTAGACGTATTTCTCTTGAGAAGAAACTACGGGAATCATATCCTTGTCTCCTTGTTTACACTTGTGGTTTATCTTGTTACCTTTCGTTTTACTTCCGTTGCTCATCTTATGTTCACATAGGTTTCTCACCTAATTGCACATCTAGAGAACCTTATCTTATCTTGCTTAGCCCTACTAAAAGAAAAATGGGTACTCAACCTATTCACCCCCTCTAGTTGACCATAGTGCACTTTCACTTATATAGAGACTAGCAGGCTAGCTTACATGTGGGGCCGGCTGAGACTCCTTCAATGAGATTAGCCACAATGCGATACATGCGGGCGGCCGGGCACTGTGGGTGATGAAGGTGGCCAAAGTCTCCGGTACAGCCACCTGCATTAAGACGTGCGGCGGAGTTGACATGACGTGCGACGCAGTTGACATTGTGCTTTACCCTATCCCTCCTTGTCAAGAGGCCGATTAGTGGAGGCAAGCTCCTCCAGCCGGTCGATGTCTTGGGGTTGGCCTGATGCTATGGCAGTCCCGGGTAAGTGGGATGAGCAAGCCGCTATCCGGCCATGCTCCTTTATCAGAACCTTCTTCATGATGTCCACCATGGGTCATTTTCCCGACAATTACATTCTTAGAAAGAAAAAAACAAAGCATGATGTGGCAGCTGTGTATAGTATACTCCAAGAAAGTTACATTTGTTCCACAATAAGACACCGACTTAGCAAGAGCCCAATTCATAAACAAACTTCTATATAAGAAACTTTAATATGGAACATAATCATACAATGTCTTGTATCTTCCGCCCGCGCCAAATCTCATCCGCCCCTAATGGAGAACACATGGTTTTCATACGCACGTGCTTATCTTGCAAAATCACATATTCTGGGGTCGATGATCCATAATTACAGCTTCGCCCACAGAGTCGTGCCATGATGGATAGCACCAAAAAGGCTTAGGCACATGCCATCTGTTAACAAGTTTCAAGCAAAAATAAGGTGTTGAACAAAAGCATTTAAATATACAGATGTAAGGTGTGTCACTCAAGGTGTAATACCTGTTTGGGTTATGATGGTCGATCAAATCGGTAGCATCAGGCCTACAGATAGAACAAAATTTCTTTAGTTAGTTTCAAAATGGCTTGACCAATAAACACCATGGAATGATCAAAAGCATGCACAAAGAGAGATGGGATAAATGGTTCTAATAAAAGAAAGTTGGGACTTCTACGAACCGGCACAACTTTTAACTTAACCTAAACAACCAAGAGAAACTGACACAGGATTTTTTTTTTTTGAATGGTAAATTCTAAATTCAGATTGCAATGACTCAAAATTCAGTTAGTAAAAGTAAAATGATGACAAAAGAATTGTGAAGGCAAATGAGTCCCTCCAGCTTGAATGTTGTGGTGCATAAAAAGCACTTGCAAACCATACAAAAAAATCTACAAGGATACAGAAATTAACATACTTTGCATTGAAACTCCTCAAGACTTCAAGGATGACATTCCTCGGTAAGTATGGAGTTTCTTCCAATCCATAGAAGTCCATGCCAATAAAATTCCCACCACAATCAATAAGAGGGCCTCCAATTCCAGCCTAGTGCAAAAAACAAAAGTAGCAAGTAAAGAAACATGATGTTTGTAAACCTTAATGGATGAAAAATGTAGAAATTACCGCATGTAGTATACCTTTGTGATTTTACATGTAGACATCTTAAGCTCTTTGCAATCGAGTTCACTCGGCTTATCAGTCAAAGTCCCACCAGTGGCTATTAATTTTCCTGATTCGTAGATACGCCCTACAGCTACTACTTCCCCACACGGTTCAGTTAGCAACTGATCATAGATTTGTGATGTCTGAGTACAGCGAGAACCCATGATGCTGATGACAGCGATGTTGTAACTTAAATTGTAATGTTGCAACATGCCCGTGACAAGTTCATTATCTGGAAGGCGAACTTCAATCTGCTACGATAAAGCTAGTGAGATTAACCAGATGTGCCTTAATAAACGAGTAAATTACGGGGTTAACCATTATTAGCAGTACTGACCTTCAAGTTGCCAGCAACCTTAGCTTCATCATCAGAATTTCTAACCAAACTCGCCGAGGTCAGAACTCTTGTGGTGAGTTCACTGCAGCCTATAACTATGCCTGTGCAAGCAAAAACCCTTTTATCTCCTACAAAAAAAAAATTGAGATCACTGTAGTTAGTAATGGAAGATGAAAAGGAATACAGGCCGAAAATCGATGAGCTTATTATAGACACAGTACCACTGAATGAAGCCAATGCGACAACACTTTGAGACATAGCCGAAGCAACTCGTTCTGTGAGTTTACTCCGGATATCTTCATCAAATTCCTCTTCAAAATTACAAAGTAAACGCATGCCACCTGGTTGCAGAATCAAGTTGCAGTAGTTAAGGCAGTGAACTGAAAGTGTGCAGCAAAATAGATACGCACAAGAAAAAGAAATAACTCACTGTCACTTGAAAGTGGGAGGGGATAACCTCTGGACCTTAACCTATTCCTAGCAGCCTCCTTGGATACTGATGCAACAAGGTGAAGTGATTGATCACCCATATATATGCGTAAATAACATCGATCAGGAAAACTGAAAGAAGGGAGTAAGTGACTTACCACTATCACCACGAACAGGCCAACTAGGATCACGGAATAAACGTATGAACCTGCCTCCAGGTGCTGGTGCCACAAGGTAAAGCAATTGTTAATAAGAATGTAGTAACGGAAATAATGATCATAGATAAGTAGCATTAGAAGTGGCAGGTCCAACCTGGTTGACGTTCGGGATCACAATAATGACATGCGGACTGTTTTTTTTCCATCCTTGAGCTGTCTGCAGTTGAAAATACGAGATAGAGTAAGCAGAATTTTCAAATACTAAAAATTGTTGTGCAGTACAGGACATGATTATATTCTTGTACTGCATATTCATGTACTTAGTGTTGAAAAACTAGCACAGATCGCCGCTATAACCATAAAACTGGTCAAATTTGCAGCACTAGCAAGGAAACTACAAATGTCGTTGTAAATATGCCCTTATTAGTGTGATGGACTTCCATATAGTTCATAATTTAGCAGTACTTCAGAAGTGAGTGTGATCTACTCACCTTCTAAATAGGACATATGAGATGGCGACCATGTTGTCAACTTGATTTCTTTTCCTTCCATTTCAATTTTTTTCATAGGGACCTTCCACCGTGAGGCACGGCTACGTTTAAGATAAGCTGATCTAGCCCTCCTGCAGAATTTGGTGAACTCATACGAGTAAATCCAAAAGGAACAGTCCATATATTGTATGTGTGTATAGATAAAGAACTGTGCAAACTGAAATGATAAACAGGGAAACAAATGTTGGGATTGGCAAATGCCGTTCTCCTGTGTAGTGTGCCAATATTGAAACGTGGAAAGGTAAATCACAGCAATGACATCACAAAAACGCACATTTAACCCTTATTATAATTTTTTCTAAGCATAAGTGCTGGAAATACGGAGGGCGTACTCATCGGCGCCTGCTTTCTGAAACAGAGCCAGAAAATCTAGCAATGTACTCCTTGGTATGAAAGTAGTCCCTTGTTTAGCATAGCAGTTCAACCCAACAACGTTCCCAATGGAATCAATGTGGAGACCTTCAGCTGCAGCCTAGAGAAAAAGAATAAAGTCATGCTCAGTCAAGCGGAATAAATCAGTGTTGTTGAGCGAGCTTTGCATAACTGAAGAAGGAGAGTAAAGGTTCGCTGCAGGAAAATATAAATTTTGGTGCATGTGATGGTCAATTAAGGTATCCATATCGATTATTTAGTTTCACCATGTATAGAAGTAAAAGAGAAATTTCATGTTGAGAGATGGCAACCTCTTTGCCCATTGGGCCGGCAGCCAACGTCCTAGTGGTGGCCATTAATTTTCCTGAGCTGAAGCAGCGCCGAACAACAACCAATTGACTGAGGAACTCGAGCTGCTGCTGATCGCGATGATCTAGACAAGCCGCACGAACACAACCAGCTTGTGGCAAGACACTGACAACAGCAAGATTGCGTTTTAAGTCGTGGAATACCAGAAGTCCTCGGACAAGCTGATTGCTTGGAAGGCGCACTTTAGCCTGCAATGACAAAGAATATTAATAGCGGTCAGCTGCTGAATGATTATTGATTACCATCTGCTCCGTATCTTTAAATAGGCATCAATAGGACATAGCAGGGAGAAGAATTTGGTAGTACCGACCTTAATGTGGTAACTGATCTGTCCATCACCACCACTAGATCTGAACAAGCTTAGTGAAGTCAGAAGATACGCTCTACGTTTAGTGTGGTCGACGACTAGGCCTGTGCACGGAGGATGTATGGAACGACCTGCACATGCAAGAAGGTAAATATATATGCGTGAGACGTGTAAAGACGAATTGATGATAAAATTACGCAGAGGTAAACTGCACATCTGTGAATAAGTAAGTACCCTGCTGGGAGGAAGTGGTAAGCGACACAACACTCTGAGCCCAGGTCGAGGCGATCTGTTTAGGCTGACCAGCATCATCGCTGGAGCTGCCGAACCCGTCCTCTTCTTCTTCTTCTTCTTCGCAATGGCTGGCCAGATGCGGATCTCCTAGCTCAGGTCACACAACACAAAATAGGCGGGTGGGGGTTATAAAGCTGTAGAGATTGTGGATGAAATCATCAGGGAAGAAGTTGTAGAGAGTAGAGACAACAATGGCGGGCTCACCTCCAGTATCTGTGGGAGATTTTCGCTTTCTCCCTGGGGAAACACCCATCTCAGACGACATCTTTGCAACCTAGATTAGCTATTATTCTGACAATATATTCTGGAGGATGCGGATCTGACTGGAATCCGATCGTGTTAGGTGAACTAGAGTTACGATGCCCCGATGGATTGGATTGCACGATTGGGAATTACGGAGTAATAATTTAGAGGGATCTGGGGACGACACTTCACCAGCGATTCCGATCGTTTTCACGCCCTTGCGCTGGTGCTGCAGGCCCGTCAGGCATCTCCTTGTCCTAGTAGGACTCGCCATTTCTTCCTTTTGGGACAGAGCATGATTCGAACAAGCAATTTAAGGGTCGTGCTGAGCGTCCCGGTGGATAATTTCCTCCGATCCCCGGGTGGACCGGACGACACGTGTCCGGTTTAGTCAACCCGGAATAGGTCCCCATGAACCTCTCATCCTCTCGCACGAGAAAAAAAAAAAGCACCAACAAAAAATCCGGCTGGCCCATGGCGCAGCGCCTCCGCGCAGAACCTTTCCCGTCCGGTGGCTTCGCCTGCCATCGCCGGAAAACATGTCGTCGCCGGAGAAAAAAGCGTCGTCCCTCCGCCCGCCATGGCTAGAGATCATGCCCTCACCGGAGAAAAGCCGGCGTCCCAAGAGACGATGGCGTTGAGCACCATCCTCGTCGCTCGAAGCCCCAGCGAGGCATCGTCAGCGACGCCGTCGGAATTCATGGAGCATCTGCATCTCGTCGGCGCATGGGAGCATCGTCGCCCCGCCTTTGTAGCAATGCCGCTCGCGTGCGGGAGCATCGCTGTCCCGCCTTTTAGCAACGCCGTTGGCTCACGGGAGCACCGCCGCCCCGCCTTTGTAGCACCGTCGGCGTCGCTGGGTGACGGGAGCAACGTCGTCCCGCCTTTGTAGCACCGCTGCTGGCTGACGAGAGCGCCGACGTCCCGCCTTTGTAGCACCGCCCTATGCATACAGTAGCAGTGCCGCCGGACACCTCTCGCACCACCACAAGTCAAGGCAGGCGGACACCACTCTGAAGACGCTAGCCACCGCGGTGAGCGCCTATGGCATTTCAGGCGCAGACGGCGGAGAGCTTGATAGTTGTGGGTGGCGGGCAGAAGGCGTCTCCGACGAGCGGGCGGCGCATAGAAGGTGTTTCCGGGGAGCTCGAGGACGTGAAGGCGTCTCCGCCGCCGGCCTTCGGCACCTCGAGGACGTGAAGTCGTCTCCGCCGCCGGAGACTTGAGGGGAGAGGAGATGGGAGAAGGAGGTGCTGGGCACCGGCAGAAGACACCTGCATGCGGAGAGGAGGCAGCGCTGCAGCGGCACGCGGAGGGGGCGGTGCTTGTCAATGGAGAATTTTGGTGATGAAAGGCAGAGGTGACGAGCGGATAAGGAGAACTTGAGAAGGTAGAAGATAAGACATGTGAGGTGGGCCCTCCCACGTTGCGCGCTTAGGGCTCTCCCTACGTCCACGAAAAAGGACGCGTGGCGTGCCAGCGACCAGGAGGATGGGAGCGCACCCAACCCCCGGTTGTTCCTGAGCTTTTCCCGCAATTTAATGCATCGCAGAAAGCATAGCCACTGGGCTACGGACGCGTTCTTGTATAGCTTTTCGTTTTAACGTTTTTATTGCCTATTATTTCATTTTTTACATCTTTCCCAATTTTCTTTTCTGCTCTATTTTTTTCTTCACCGATTTTTTTTTAAGAATTTTTTTTTTATTCAAACTATGCTCAAAATTTAAAATGTTCAAATTTAAAAAGAAGATGTGGGACCTGCACACTGCCTCGTCGCATCCACTATTACTCGCTCTTTGCGAATTCTAGTAGGACTCGCCCACTGCGTTCTTCCGTTTAGGCCGACCTGTTTTTATGTACCTTGCGAGTTCTGCAGACACTCGGTGTCAGGAACTCAGGATTCGATTCTCAAGAAAAAGGAACTCAGGATTCGCTCTCTGTTTGGAACTCGGAATCCGAATGACATAATAACTCGTTTGTTGTATAGTTCGCAACACGTATTTGTGCCAGCGACTCGTCCACGTGAGGTGAGGTCCCCGTCTCGTGCCGGCTTCATTTTCAGTTCACTATTATTTCCGGTTCACTCGCATTTTTTGTTTACTATTATTTTTGGTTCGCCGTTAATTTTGGTTCACCATTTTTTTTTGTTTGCATGCATTTTCAGTTCACTATTATTTTATTTAACGGTATTTTCTATGTATTTTTTAATTTACTAGGATTTTGTGTTCACTTGTATTTTTGGTTCACTGTTATTATTTAGGATTCATATGTATTTTTAGTTCACTATTATTTTTTATAAACCGGGTTTTTCCGTTCACTATTTTTTTTTGCTTCACATACATTGTTAGTTGATAGTTATTTTGTTCACTCCCATTTTCTGTTCACCGACATTTTTGTTCTCGGCATTTTCAGTTCACTATTATTTTTTGGTTCACATGATTTTTAATTGATTATTACGTTCGATTCACCACCATTTTCTGTTCGCGAACGTTATCGGTTCACATATATTTTTGATTTATCGGCATTTTCTATTCACCGGTATTTTCCATTCACAGGCAAATTTCTAGTCACCGACAGTCTCGGCTATTTATTTATTGGTTCACATGCATTTTTTTGTTCACTATTATTTTTTGGTTCAACATTATTTTTAACTCACTCGTATATTCGGTTCATGCATTTCTTTTTTTCCTATTATATTCGGTTCACCTATATTTTTTATTCACCAGACGTTTTGGATATACTATTATATTTGGGTTCACATATAATTTAAGTTCACTATTATTTTTTGTTCATCGACACTTTATGTTCACTGGCATTTTCTATTCATCGTCATATTTGGATCACTATATTTTTTCTGGTTCACATGCATTTTTAGTTCACTATTATTTTTGGACCACGTGTGTATTCTGTTCACCGGCATTTTTGGTTCACCCGTCTTTTATTTCCTTTTCGCCTTTGTTAATTTCATTTTTAGATCAGTATTGTTACACTTCATGACGAATTTTTTCCTTTTCAAATTTGGTTCATACCTTATTTGGTTTGCCATAATTTTTCCTATTCATTATTATTACAAGATACCCTAATTTTGTTTATTAGTTATTCGCTCAATTTTATTTTTGCCTCTGCTAACCCCCGGCCTTATCTTTCTTATCACTACGAAGACTTCTCGATTTTTTAGCTACACGTATGAAGTGTTCTTGGATTTGTTTTTCTACAATGAAAACTCCCCAACAAGACCGTGATACAAATCTTCTTGGTTTACCTTTGATAATTTGGTTCTATGTGTTAAAAACCATTCATTTTTTAAAGCAAAAAATCTAAAAAAAACAGAAGAGAAGACAAGAAAGACGCGCTAGCTACTGGTGTGTTTGGTTCAGCTGTGAATTCCAAAAAATTATTGTGGAATGTGAGCTGTGAAAAAACTACTCTGACCTGACAAATGTGGCAGAGGTGAAAGTTGTTTGGCTGCACTGAAACTGCGGATTTTGTGTGAATCGTCTGGAATACCCTTGAGACCTTCGGATCATCACCTGTTTGAATTTATCAACATTTCAGGAGTTGGTCGGAACCTCGTAGTACTTCTCTAGATCACCGCTTCGAAGCGCCTCGCTGGAGCTCCAGCGCGCCGGATATCCACCATCGTCGGAACACCTTGTGGGAGATGAGAAAAGGCACATCGTACCGTGTTGGAGCCACGCCGGACCGCCGACGACCACCTTGGTCCTTGATGGACCTTGCAAGACCCTCACCAGAGTATGCCGGACCTTAACCAAACCTCGCCGGAGATGATTAGAACCACTTTGGAACTCATTGGAGCCGTTTGGGACTTCTTCGGAGTTGCGCGGACCTCGCCGGACCCATCCGACACTTTGAGGAAGCCCTATGATCTATGTCTGGCTTCTACATCAACACTAACCGGCAACCGCCTTCGAGTCCCTACTACACGAATACTACCTCGACAAGAATTCCTGGACTTCACTGTGCCCCCTCATCGACCCGCAGAAGCGCGATCCAGCGACGACAACCCAGGCATATAATACTCTCTTCTTCCACACGCGGGTACTAGAAAAAACTGAGCTGAGGATCAAGGTCATGAAGGAGCGTACTGTCAATGTTCACATGAACACAATATTGCACCATCTTCACGTCACCACACTACAATACATATGATCAACTAGCTTGTACTGGCGCGCGGCGCACGCCGCGCCCACATGATAGCCGCGCGCATTGACAGATGGAGGATATTCCATGCCATGTTATACCAATGATCGTACTGATCTAGAGAAATCGTTTAACATAGGGGGAGGGCATTTCTTCTTCGAAGGCTAGAGAGGGCACAGTATTAACACTAAACGGCTAATAATGTTAGAACCTGATACTTTAGGTTTTTTTTCTTTTCCTGAGATCTGAATCACAAATTAATACAAAAATAATGCAGATCTTAGTTTAATGGAAAACACAGAAGGCATCTCCATACCATTCAAAGCCAACCGATTCAATCAACACACATGTTTAGCCTTTTTCCATGCCCTCATATAAACCTGTACATTTCTTACATAAAAAGTATCATCTTCCCGAAATCACAATAATATATCGAACTTACAACCTCAACCTCGAGCTGCTTTTGGGAAAGAGCTAAAGAGGATATTAATAAGTAGGAGACTTGACTCTTACATAGGAGTACCTAATTACTAATAACATTTCGTCGGCCTTTGTTGATTCGGAGAATTATTCCCAGTAACTGCATGCTTGTAAAACCATGCATCATTAACTTGTTGCATCTATTCCATGTGCATGATCACCCCGAGCAATGATAATCTGAGAGACATAAAGGACCAGAATGGTAAAGCTAGTAGTAACACTGTGGCGGCAAGGAAAATGCTAAGTACTATTTTATGAGCCAAGAATGTTAAACAACATTTATGATATCTCAGAAGTAGAAATAACGCCTATGCCATATTAAACATGTGCTACGATGATGTTCGCTGTTCATACCCATATCAAACAACATTTGTGTGGTATCTCAGAAGTAGAAACCGTATTAGCAGAGCAAAGAATTAGTTGCGGCAGTATCACCCTCCTCCTACATGCTACGATGATGTTCTCTATTCATACCCAGAGACAAACCAAGAAATTATAGATCAATTTCTTGGTCGGGCAGCTCATAAAACTATCTTACCTGTCCTAGTCTTAGACAGCATAATCAAACTTATCCATTGGAAAAACATTTTAGTTCTCTTTTTAGTATGGTTAACAGCACTGAGAAGCACATAAGGAAGATTCAACACTAAATAATCTCTCTATTGGTATAGAGAGAAAATGCAGGCACAAAAGGTGCATCACTACTCAAAAGGAGACCGTAAACGATCATACAATCAGAACTCCCCCGACACGTACCTTGATGGTTGCTTTTCTTCTCCTATGAACTCTTCTTAGAAATCTCGTATAGGACATGATCAAGCATAAGTTCTTTGCAGACCTAAAAGTTCAATATGGACTATTTTCCACGCAAAATCAGACTATCACAACCAAGTCAACTTAGTTATATGACACTTGGCAGAAAAGTCCTGTGATAAAAAGAGTTTCCTATTCATCATGAGGAGAAACTACGAAGATATGATAATAAATACATATCGTTTGTGCCCATTAGTATTGGCATATGTTCTCTTAGAATATCTTCCCTCTTCACAATGCTGACATACATTTTTTTTTTAAATGAGTTCTTTCAAGCAGGAGTTACTTACCCATTAAATCATGATCTAAGATCGCCTTCTTAACTAAGTCATTCTGCAGTCATTTGGATTCATGGAGGAAAATCGTATTTTCGGGTGATGACATGACAACCGGAAAATGACAATCTTAGGCTGCAGATGCATCTGAGAGAAAACAAAAAATCTTTCAAGACAACAGGGAGCGCCATACTTGAAAGGCTAACTTACATCCATACCGCGACATGCAGAATATTACATTTTTGAGCCAGCCATCTACATCACAAACCAGATGCAGAATATTTTTTGAGCCAAGAACGGAGTCAAAACCATCAATAGGTGGATATTCCTACCTTTTGTAGGATGCATTCAACATTCAACTGTTCTGAATGTGATTGGCTGCTGGTGTAGAGGAAGTTGAAGGTTGTAGTGCTGCAGGTTAGAGTTGGTATAGGGGATATGCCGAAGGCTCGCAAAACGACGTGTGTGAGTAGTTGGGGCCTGACCGGGCACAACATGTGTTCACACGGAACGTGAACTTGTGGCCCGCAAAATGCACAAAAGTGTACACAAAGTTAAGAAATGGACACAAAAATAGACAAAACAGGTTAGGCACAACAAACAATACCTACTGCAGCAGACACAAGGTGGCAATGCATTAATCAACGCCCCTGAAACTTTCAGCAACCCTATTGTTGGTGCAAATTAGAAACATATATTGTAACGTTTCAGGAATTTAGCTAGTGCCAACAATGTGAGAAGGAAAGAGTAAGACAACCTGCTATTTGTTGATGATGGTGATGCAGGGAACAGGTAGAAGCAAAAGAAAGTCCTCCTAGTTAAGCGCTAGCAAAAATGCAAACGGGGCTACACCCTAGAATTGACCTACTCTTGACACTGCATACTGCTCCTCTTGTTTCTTGTTTGTCTCAAACTTGAGTCCTTACATGCCCCAAAAAAAATCAGCAAAATAAATGAGCAAAATGAGAATTGCTTCGGTTCTAAGCATATGAAGAGCCTTAGTATGACAAAAGTACTCTAAATATATCTAGACCATGAAGAGGATGGGTTGCATACCATCAGACATTTCGTGTGGCTCTGCGATAAGAATGGCGAATGCTCCGTTTTCTAGGCTGCGATCTGCAACGGCCTGTGATGACCATTCTTATGAAACACCCTTAGTTTCAGATGAATCATGTGAGCGTTAGCAGCTAGCAGCTGAGCAGTGTAAAGATCTGAAAATGAAATGAGCATCTCCTATTTGGACTGCTGCCTATATAGGAGCACAACACTCGTAACCGTGCTGATTTAGATTGTGCATAAAGTACCCTCCAAAAAAAAAAGATTGTGCATAAATAAATCAATCTAAAGGTGTATATCATGACCTCTGATTGATATGATTCAAACAATGTGGAAGCAAATTGCGAAATACATGCCGTGGAAAAGGGAGAGAGAGCTCACCCAAATGGCCACCTGACAGCTACCATGGACGCGGCATCAGCCGGTTGTTTTCTTACTCATCGGAGAGCAGGTGCACGCTGCTGAGACAGCTGAAAAAATAGGTTTAGGTGTAAGAATCTTTGAAAACTTTAGGTGCAAGCCAAAGAACCGACGGGATGTGTGTGTGTGAGAGAGGGCGGCCAGGCAGCGTAGCTGCTCCTCGACGCGTCATGTGTCGGCCGCAAGCTCCCATACTCGGACGCCGCATGGACCTCGTCTTGCTCCGGCAACTGCGGCGCCACAACGACCAGTCGCAAGCTCCACCGTTGGGACCCGTCTTGGTCCGGCGACCGCGCTGCCGCTGCTCCGACTGCTCACAAGATCTCGCATGTAGAAAGAGAGAGAGAGAGAGATGAGGTGGTGGAGCGCACGGTGAGCAAGTACGGACATCAGGAAAGGTGTGGGGTCTCACCTGGTGCTCCTCCCTGTCGCCGCAAACGCCGCGGCCAAACTCGCTGAGCCGTATTTCCGGTGAACCATGGCGCCCGTCTCCGTCGTCCAATCCAAGGGCGTTGGAAGGGGCAAAGGGAGGACGGCGGCGATGAGGGTGCGGTGGAGCTGGAGTACAACGGCGGCGGAGGGCGACAACGATGAAGGTTCAAACGGTGGATCTGGAAGATAGGAGAGAAAGAACTGGAGATGAGGAGAAAATTTGGGAGACAAAATGTGACAGTTGCGTGGAGGCACGTCCCACCGCTTTGACCAAGAAATGAAAAGCAACCCGGGACAAAAAGGAAAGCTGGCCCACCACGAGCACAATGCGAGACGCGGCGACGGAGTAGCAACGCAAAAACCGTACACGCGTCAGCATCTAAAATATGGTGATGACCACGCGAAAATTGAGCGAATTAGGAACTCACGTGGTTTTGGATCTTACTTAATAGTAAATCAATGTTTCTGTGCTGCTAGTTAATAAAAAATAACAAGCAGTGCACAGTGACCGACAAAATTGAACTTCGTTTCCGATGACAACTTGGAAATGTTGCTGGCATGTGGCATCTACTTCTTTTGCACTCGACATAGTATGTGACGGCAGCAATGGAGATGCATGGCTCAAGCAAGGAGCATGTACGCCATGTCATACACTCCATTCTGGCGCAAGGCACCCGCATACAGAGACCACCCCATCCCGGTGCTAGGAGGCCACCACCTCAGCGCGAGCGTCTGTTATGACTGGAGTCACGTATAGGAGGAGGGGGCCCAACCGTGGGTCACCCTAGGGCTTAGCCCATTTATCTATTTCAGTTTTCCCTTATATATATAGATTGTAATAGGTCGTGAGAGGCAAGCAATAAGAATATTTCTATTGCCGGCTCCCCGAGGAGCCGGAACCCTAACCCTAGCCGCACCTCCTCCCTGCGCCTCCTCTCCCTCTCGCACGACGGCGCCCAGCCGCCGGCGTCCGCGAGATCGGCCGCGCTCAACTCCCTCCTTCCCCTACAATCTACGCCCTAGACACGGTAGAACCCTAGTTCCTACCAACTTGGTATCAGCTAGCACTTGTTCGATCATGTCATCGCCCCCGTTCGCCTCCGCGGCCGCTGCGCCGCCGCCGCCGCCGCCCTCCACCACGGTCGCCGCCTCCACGGCCGCCGCCACCAACACGGCCGCCGCCGCCACCACGGCCGCCGCCGCCGCCCCCGCCGCGCCGGTCATCTACTCCCCCGAGCAATTGAGCGGGGCCATCAACGACCTCGCCACCGCCGTCCAGGGGATACGGGTGTTCTTGATGAGCTCCCACGGGCCCCCAGCGCCACCGCAGCACCCGATCTTCCCCGTGCCGACGCCGTCGCCTTGGCCGCCGGCGTTCTCCGTCGGCCATCTGCAGCCGCAGCCGCAGCCGCCCTCGACGCTGCCGTGGCCGCATTGGCCACCACCCGCCACCGGAGGGCCGGTCTCCACCGCGCCGGGGGGCGTTCCGATCAACCAGATACGCTTCCCCCCGTCGCCGTCACCGCTGCCGGCTTGGCTCGCCGAGTCGACACCTCCGCCGGTCTACACCGCCGCCGGGGAACCGCCGCTGCCCACCCTCCCGAGTCCCACCGCCGTGGGCTTCGCGCGCCCCCAGGACGACCGCGCCGGGGTATACGGCCACGGAGCCGCCGCACCGCCACCGCCCCGCTACGCCAAGGTCGACTTCGCCACCTTCGACGGGTCGGAGGACCCCCTGAATTGGCTCAGCCAGTGCGAGCAGTTCTTCCGTGGGCAGCGCACTCTGGCGTCGGATCGCACTTGGCTCGCCTCGTACCACCTTCGGGGCGCTGCCCAAACCTGGTACTACGCCCTCGAGCAAGACGAGGGCGGCATGCCCCCATGGGACCGCTTCAGGGAGCTATGCCTCCTTCGCTTCGGGCCGCCTGTTCGCGGTAGCCGCCTGGCGGAGCTTGGGCGCCTCCCCTTCACCTCCACGGTGCAGGACTTCGCCGAGCGCTTCCAGACCCTCGCGTGCCACGCCCCAGGCGTGACAGGCCAGCAGCGTGCGGAGCTCTTCATCGGCGGTCTACCGGACCACATACGGGTGGACGTGGAACTACAAGCCCCCCAGGACCTGCAGACGGCGATGCACTACGCGCGGGCTTACGAGCGCCGCGCCCAGGCCATGCTGCCGGGTCCCCCGAGCCGCGGAGCTCGACCACCGACCCGACCCCCGCCGCCGACCACGTCGTCCACAAGACCACCGCCGCCGACCACGCCGACCACCGCTCCGGCGTCTGCGCCGCGCACGTTCCGGCGTCTCACCCCAGCGGAGCAACTTGAGCGCCGTCGCCTCGGCCTGTGCTTCAACTGCGATGAGACCTACGCGCCGGGCCACGTCTGCCCGCGCCTCTTCTACTTGGAGACGGTCGACGACAGCGAGGCGGACACACCCGCCGATCCACCAGTCGAGGCCACGGCGTGCGTGGTCTCTCTCTACGCGTTGGCGGGTATCCGCAATGAGCAGACGATGCTCTTGCCGGTGACGATACTGGGCGAGCGTCTCGTCGCTCTCGTCGACACCGGCTCCACGCATAACTTCTTGCCGGCGGCCACGATGCGCCGCTTGGGACTCGAGCCGACGAGCGGCGATCACCTCCGCGTCACCGTGGCCAACGGCGATCGCCTTCGCTGCCACGGTATGGCGCGGAACGTGCCGCTATCCATCGGCGACGAACACTTCACCATCACGTGCGCCGGCATCGATTTGGGCTGCTTCGACTTCATCATCGGCGTGGACTTCTTGCGGACACTGGGTCCAATACTGTGGGACTTTACCGCACTGACGATGACCTTCTCTCATCAGGGCCGCCGCGTCCGGTGGGAGGGAATTGGGGGCGCCACCCCGGCACCGCAGCTCCAGCTCGCCACGGCCGACCCCGACGCTGAGCACCCCCTGCTCACTCACCTCCTGCAGCAGCACGGCGACCTATTCGACGAGCCGCACGGCCTTCCGCCGGTCCGGGTGTATGACCATCGGATTCACCTCGCACCGGACACGGCACCAGTTGCAGTACGGCCGTACCGCTACCCCCAGCTGCAGAAGGACGAGCTCGAGCGACAGTGCGCCCTCATGCTCGCCGCGGGCATTATTCGGATTTCTACATCACCATTCTCCGCTCCGGTGCTGCTCGTCCGCAAGGCGGATGGCACATGGCGTTTCTGCATCGACTTCCGCGCCCTCAACGCACTCACGCTCAAGGACAAGTTCCCTATTCCGGTGGTGGATGAGCTCTTCGACGAGCTCCATGGGGCGCGCTTCTTCACCAAGCTCGACCTCCGGTCGGGCTACCATCAGGTGCGCATGCACCCGGACGACATCGCCAAGACGGCGTTCCGGACTCATCATGGCCACTTCGAGTTTGTGGTGATGCCCTTCGGCCTCACCAACGCCCCAGCAACGTTTCAGGCCCTGATGAATGACGTCCTCCGCCCCTACTTACGTCGGTTTGTGCTCGTTTTCTTTGATGACATTCTTATCTACAGCCACTCGTGGGCGGAGCATCTACAGCACGTCGCCATCGTCTTCAACGAGCTTCGAGCGCATCATCTACACCTTAAGCGCTCGAAGTGCTCGTTTGGGACGACATCGGTCGCCTACCTCGGCCACGTCATCTCCGCCGAGGGGGTGGCCATGGACGCCGACAAGGTGGCGGCCGTCACAGCTTGGCCGCTACCTCGCTCGCCGCGCGCTCTTCGCGGCTTCCTAGGTCTCGCCGGATACTACCGGAAATTTATCCGGGACTTCGGCCTCATCGCGACACCGCTCACGCGACTGCTACGTCGCGATGCATTCGCCTGGGATGACGAGGCCACCGCGGCATTCGAGGCCCTTAAGGGGGCCCTCACGACGGGCCCCGTTCTCCAGATGCCGGACTTCACACGGCCGTTCATGGTCGACTGCGACGCCTCCGGGGTGGGGTTCGGCGCCGTCCTTCACCAGGGGGAGGGGCCCCTCGCCTACTTCAGCCGGCCTTTCGCCGCACGTCACCTCAAGCTCGCGGCGTACGAGCAGGAGCTCATTGGTTTGGTGCAGGCCGTGCGGCATTGGCGTCCCTATCTTTGGGGGCGCTCGTTCCTGATCCGCACGGACCACTACAGCCTGAAGTATCTGCTGGACCAACGGCTATCTACAGTACCACAGCATCAATGGATCAGCAAGCTGTTTGGTTTTGACTTCACGGTGGAGTACCGTCCAGGGCGCCTCAACACTGTGGCCGACGCCCTCTCGCGCCGCGACACTACCGACGACGCCGACGCTTCCGAGGGGACGCTGATGTGCATCCGCTCGGGGCCCTCCTTCGCCCTCTTCGACACCATTCGCCGGGCCACGGCGGAGGCGCCGGATGCCCAGCTCCTGCGGCAGCAGCTGGAGGCGGGTGAGCTCGACGCACCGTGGCGTCTTGCGGAGGGACTCCTCTTGCATGGGCGCCGCATCTTCGTCCCCGACCACGACGACCTTCGGCATCAGGTGTTGCTGCTGGCCCATTCGTCGGGCCATGAGGGGATCCAGAAGACCCTCCACCGTCTCCGCGCCGACTTCTACATTCCGAGTGATCGGGCGTTAGTCCGTGATTGGGTGCGCTCTTGCGAGATATGTCAGCGCAACAAGACGGAGACCCTGCGGCCCGCCGGGATGTTGCAGCCACTAGAGGTGCCCTCACAGGTCTGGGCCGACATCTCCATGGACTTCATCGAGGGCCTCCCTAAGGTGGGCGGCAAGTCTGTCATTCTCACGGTGGTCGACCGCTTCTCCAAGTACGCGCACTTCATCGCGCTCGGTCACCCGTATACAGCCGCATCCGTGGCACGTGCCTTCTTCGACGGCATTGTTCGTCTTCACGGCTTTCCCGCGTCGATTGTCAGTGATCGGGATCCCGTGTTCACGGGGCATGTGTGGCGCGACCTCTTCAGGATGGCGGGGGTGAAGCTCCGATTCAGCACGGCGTTTCATCCTCAGACGGACGGCCAGTCAGAGGTGGTTAACAAAGTGATCGCTATGTATTTGCGTTGTGTTACAGGTGATCGTCCTCGCGCATGGGTGGATTGGCTTGCATGGGCGGAGTACTGCTACAACACCTCTTACCACTCCGCCTTGCGCGCCACGCCATTTGAGGTGGTTTACGGCCGCCCACCACCGCCCATTATTCCGGTCGACTCGGCGACCGCCCGGACGGAGGCCGCGGGGGAGCTCCTACGCGCCCGCGACGAGATGCTGGCAGAGGTGCGGCAACGCCTCGTGCAAGCCCAGCAGTTGGCCAAGCACTACTACGACAGCCACCATCGCGAGGTGGAATATGCAGTGGGCGACTGGGTGTGGCTGCGTCTTCTTCATCGATCCACGCAGTCGCTCGACCCACGCGCGAAGCGCAAGCTTGGGCCGCGCTACGCAGGCCCCTTCGTTGTCTTGGAGCGCGTGGGGACACTGGCCTACCGCCTACAGCTGCCAGCGGGCGCCCGCATTCATGACGTCTTTTATGTGGGACTCCTGAAGCCCTACCATGGGGCGCCACCGGCGGCACCGCCGGCGCTACCACCTACATCTGATGGGCGCCTACTTCCCAGTCCCGCGAAGGTGTTGCGCGCACAACTCCGTCGCGACATTTGGTACTTGTTGATCCAGTGGGAGGGCCTTTCGGAGGAAGAGGCCACTTGGGAGAAGCGCGAGGAGTTCAGCCTCCACTACCCCGACTACCAGCTCAAGGACGAGCTGTTTGTGCAGGCGGGGAGAGATGTTATGACTGGAGTCACGTATAGGAGGAGGGGGCCCAACCGTGGGTCACCCTAGGGCTTAGCCCATTTATCTATTTCAGTTTTCCCTTATATATATAGATTGTAATAGGTCGTGAGAGGCAAGCAATAAGAATATTTCTATTGCCGGCTCCCCGAGGAGCCGGAACCCTAACCCTAGCCGCACCTCCTCCCTGCGCCTCCTCTCCCTCTCGCACGACGGCGCCCAGCCGCCGGCGTCCGCGAGATCGGCCGCGCTCAACTCCCTCCTTCCCCTACAATCTACGCCCTAGACACGGTAGAACCCTAGTTCCTACCAGCGTCCTTCCGGATGGCTGTGGAGCAGATCAGCGAGTCTTCTCGGTATAGGAGCAGCGCTCGTGCCCATCTGTCGCTGCAACAGTAGTAGCAGCACTACAGGAGAGAACTTATACGCCGATGGGGTTTTATCGTTGCCGTCGGCGTATCGTCCGAAGTACGGCAGCCTTCGCTGTGCCCGTCGACGTAGCATTTCCGTCGGCGTAGGCGTCTATACGCCGACGGTGACCGTCGGCGTTTGGCTTCGTACACCGACGGTAGCCGTCGGCGTATAGAAGGCCGTCGGCGTTTCCTTTTTTTTCCCTGTTGAACTGCCCTATAACATTAAAAAAAACATACATATAAAACATACATATAAAAGTATATAGCTCCATTTTTTATAGACACGGGGTTCCGGATCCCCTCTTTTCGGAAAACACTATTAACATGTGCCTACGTCGTGTACCCCCTAGAAGGGCATCGAAGCGGGGTGAACAGTAGAATCTCAATTTATTTTATGCATAGTTAGGTCATAACATATGTGAAGACAAATTTTTACCAATGATTCTATAAGATTCCCTCGGGTATGCCCTCTGCGAGTGATCCGCGGTTTTCGGTCCCCGCTTATAGGGTGAAACTCCCATATCGGACGATACATCGGGAATCTTCCGAAGAGTTGGGTTCTACCTATGTGTTTTGTGTTCCTATGGACTACCCTAACACAACCAAGCAACTTTTTCCACATTACTACCCCCTTTCGACGTTGTTACCGCGTGTATCCATATAAATCCGGTATTTCTCCAGCGGGTCTAGCTTTTCACCGGAGGGGGGCTACGGAGCGTCCGGGTCCCCACACAAGCTAGGGGGTGCCATACCATGTTAGTATAGGTGTGTTGTGGTCTTTGGATGGAAAAGATTGCACTCCAGTGTGTGACCCGCTTCACTGGCGTCCGCTTATCTCTAGCGAGTTTATAATGGGAACATAGAAAATTGTTTTTTGCTTCAATGAAAAGGAAAACTTCCTCCGTCAACATTGTCCGTGCTTTCAAGATGCATGTTTGTGTTTAATATGGGAACATTTGAGCAAACTATACCATGGATATGACCATAACACTCGTCATTTGGCCCGAAACCCGAATGTTCGTAGGAGATAGCTAATTTTTGTGAACACGTTTTCAACACAACTGTCGTATTCCAAGTTTATTATTTTTGGTGTATACTATGACCTATATAATGACACCAAGAGAAGGTCTCGCATCATTTTGTTTTTTTTTGAATTTTTTGGAATTTTCTAACCCCGTTTGAGGAAAAAGTCAAGGCGGCGGGCATGACTGTTCGTAGCTAGGGGTTGAATATTGAGAAACTCTTGGTGTATCTATGTTGAAATAGGTACTTGTGTACCTAAAAATGATTTTTGCCAAAAATCATGAGCAAACTATGAGGTACTTGTAGTTCAAATTTGACCAGTTTCCAGCGGAATCGGCAGAAACTTCTGTTCTTCAAAAGAGGTGGATGGAAACCTTTTCATATGAAACAAATTGGTTATTTGTGCATATAACATGCTCTAGTATTTTCAAAAATTATAGCTCATAAGTTTTGCAACATATTTATGGTAGGTCCTTCACAAAAAAACCTTTTTTTTTTACACTCGGAACATATAAAATGGTTTTTTGCTTCAATGAAAAGGAAAACTTCCTCCGTCAACATTGTCTGTGCTTTCAAGATGCATGTTTGTGTGTAATATGGGAACATTTGAGCAAACTATGCCATGGATATGACCATAACACTCGTCATTTGGCAAGACACCCTAGAATGTTCGTAGGAGATAGCTAATTTTTGTGAACACATTTTCAACACAACTGTCGTATTCCAAGTTTATTATTTTTGGTGTATACTAGGACCTATATAATGACACCACGCGAAGGTCTCGCATCATTTTGGTTTTTTTTGAATTTTTTGGAATTTTCTAACCCCGTTTGAGGAAAAAGTCAAGGCGGCGGGCATGACTGTTCGTAGCTAGGGGTTGAATATTGAGAAACTCTTGGTGTATCTATGTTGAAATAGGTACTTGTGTACCTAAAATGATTTTTGCCAAAAATCATGAGCAAACTATGAGGTACCTGTAGTTCAAATTTGATCAATTTCCAGCGGAATCCGCAGAAACTTCTGTTCTTCAAAAGAGGTGGATGGAAACCTATTCATATGAAACAAATTGGTTATTTGTGCATATAACATGGTCTAGTATTTTCAAAAATTATAGCTCTCAATTTTTGCAGCATATTTATGGTAGGTCCTTCACAAAAAGACCCTTTTTTTTTATACTCGGAACATAGAAAATTGTTTTTTGCTTCAATGAAACGGGAAACTTCCTCCTTTAAAATTGTCCGTGCTTCCAAGATGCATGTTTGTGTGTAATATGGGAACATTTGAGCAAACTATGCCATGGATATGACCATAACACTCGTCATTTGGCCTGAAACCCTAGAATGTTCGTAGGAGATAGCTAATTTTTGTGAACACATTTTCAACACAACTGTCGTATTCCAAGTTTATTATTTTTGGTGTATACTAGGACCTATATAATGACACCAAGAGAAGGTCTCGCATCATTTTGGTTTTTTTTTGAATTTTTTGGAATTTTCTAACCCCGTTTGAGGAAAAAGTCAAGGCGGCGGGCATGACTGTTCGTAGCTAGGGGTTGAATATTGAGAAACTCTTGGTGTATCTATGTTGAAATAGGTACTTGTGTACCTAAAAATTATTTTTTTCAAAAATCATGAGCAAACTATGAGGTACCTGTAGTTCAAATTTGACTAGTTTCCAACGGAATCGGCAGAAACTTCTGTTCTTCAAAAGAGGTGGATGGAAACCTGTTCATATGAAACAAATTGGTTATTTGTGCATATAACATGCTCTAGTATTTTTAAAAATTATAACTCTCAAGTTTTGCAACATATTTATGGTAGGTCCTTCACAAAAACCCCTTTTTTTACACTCGGAACATAGAAAATGCTTTTTTGCTTCAATGAAAAGGAAAACTTCCTTCGTCAACATTGTCCGTGCTTCCAAGATACATGTTTGTGTGTAATATGGGAACATTTGAACAAACTATGCCATGGATATGACCATAACACTCGTCATTTGGTCCGAAACCCTAGAATGTTCGTAGGAGATAGCTAATTTTTGTGAACACATTTTCAACACAACTGTCGTATTTCAAGTTTATTATTTTTGGTGTATACTAGGACCTATATAATGACACCACGCGAAGGTCTCGCATCATTTTGTTTTTTTGTTTGAATTTTTTGGAATTTTCTAACCCCGTTTGAGGAAAAAGTCAAGGCGGCGGGCATGACTGTTCGTAGGTAGGGGTTGAATATTGAGAAACTCTTTGTGTATCTATGTTGAAATAGATACTTGTGTACCTAAAAATGATTTTTGCCAAAAATCATGAGCAAACTATGAGGTACCTGTAGTTCAAATTTGACCAGTTTCCAGCGGAATCGGCAGAAACTTCTGTTCTTCAAAAGAGGTGGATGAAAACCTGTTCATATGAAACAAATTGGTTATTTGTGCATATAACATGCTCTAGTATTTTTAAAAATTATAACTCTCAAGTTTTGCAACATATTTATGGTAGGTCCTTCACAAAAAAACCTTTTTTTTACACTCGGAACATAGAAAATGCTTTTTTGCTTCAACGAAAAGAAAAAAAAGTCTTATATATGATGGAAATATTATATGGATGTCATATTTGAATTTCTCTCATTTTTCTAATCGATATAGACATATTATTTGTCAAATTTTGATTTACGGATTTATAGATATGAATTTTTGAATATTAAATAGAAAAAGCAAACATGTTAATTATTATTTAAATTCAAGATTATTTGAATTCAAATTTATTATTAGTTCTTATATTTTATTTAAATAGTTGTTTGAATTCACAAAATAAAAGAGTGTGACATGATGGTCCAAACACAATTTGTAGCATTACATAAAGATTATCCTGATCATGTGAGGGAGCTCACGAGATCTAAACATGAGGCATAAAGTAGAGGAGACAACCATCTAGCTACTGGTATTGACCCGTAGTCGAGGGATGAACTACTCACACATCACTTCGAAGGATGCATGGCATGGTGGTGTAGACCCCTCGGGTAATGAATTCCCCTCCCGGCAGGGTGCCGGGGAGAGCTCCCGAACCCTCCTGATCTCGAGATGACGATGATGGCGGCCTCGAGTGTTTCTCGGGAAAAAGTGGTATATCTCTAGGGTTGGTATGTCGGGGGGATTATATAGGCGAATGAGCGATGTCAGAGGGCACCCGGGGGCCCAGACCACCCCCAGACGCGGCCAGGGGGCGCTCCGCCCTATGGTGTGGCCCCTCTTCGGGTCTCTTTGGGACTCCATGGAACCTTCGGGAATTCTAATACTTCCGGGTTTCAAATTTTCCAATTACGGGAATATTTGCAGAACAACTTTTCTGAAACTAAAAACAACAGAAAGAGTGAACTGGCTCTGTGGCATTTTGTTAATAAGTTAGTCCCGAAAATCGATAAAATGACATAAAGTGTATAGCAAACATGTGGGAAATAACATGAAAACAACATGGAACATCAGAAATTAAGGATTCTGACGTATCAACATCCCAAAGCTTAGTTTCTAATCGTCCTCGAGTAGATAAAAGATAAAAACACATAATTTCTGAGGTGGCATGCTACCAACATGAACTTGATCATCAGTAATTTAAAAGAATATGTAAGTTGAGATCATAGGACTTCAACATAAGAATGATAAATAAAACTTTAATAATAAATCATAGCAATCACCTTGCATCATGAGAAGTAACACAAATAAAAGATCATGAATAAAACGCATTGAAAGTTATACGTTTGTTTCAAGTATAGAGAAAGAGTGGCAACTATGAGGAAGACTAGAACAAATAATTTGAGAGCAAGTAATAACACATCATGAATCAATTAATAATGTTTCTGAGACCAAAAAATTGTATGACACACCACCGGGATTTTGATTTCTCCCAAGGGCTTCGTCCAGTAAGCTGGGGACATCCTGTTAGCAGCAGCTCACATTTTGTAGCAGCAACTGAACACTCGAGCTGGCCTCTATTCAACGTCATCAATCTAAACTACCACATAAACCTCTGTGTTCCCGTCTCATGCTCCCAACGGAATGGTTTAAACAGGAACATCACCAAAGTAAACAAATCAGCAACAGCATAGACAGACCCCAAATCAATCAATTTGCCATTACCAATTACAGGGGAATTAAGAACTACTATGGCCAATGGGATTGTGCAGTATCTAAATTCGATCAATGGGGCGGGGACGAGTACCAGAGAAACTGCAACAACAAAGGACAACACCCAAACCCTTGTCTGCGATTTCCCTATAAGATACAAAAGAAAATAGAAATTGCAGTTGATCGCACTTTTCAAAATAGCCAGAATATTCTGAAATTAAATGGCAAAGTTTACCTAAGATGTTGATAAGAAAACCACGAGTACATTTAAAGTGGAATCATAATGTATTTCATAATCCAATGAGCTTGGATGACCTTCTTCCAGATATAGAAGGTGTAATGTCTATTGTCAGCAAGAAGATATGGATGAACGTTACTGCACCAAAACATGGGGCTATTAGGGTTACACAAACACACACGAGATAAATAAAATTATTAAGTAGAAGAGGAAACTGGAATTAATGTGGTTACACAAACACACACGAGATAAATAACATTATTAAGTAGAAGAGGAAACTAGAATTAATGATGATCTTCTGACATATATTTGACTGCTACTGTAGTTTATATAGCACCTAAAGTGGAAGTGTCACGAACTAATTTTTTGCGTGCAGTTGCTTGCCATGTAGCAAACTAAATGCAGAAGTGGTGTTAGTTAACATACCTGAAGAAATGTACATCCATGAAGCTTAAACCAAGAGCCACCAGCATTGCCAAAGAACTAGATGTTTTGTTCTTTGCACACACATGTAATAGGTCTGACACTCGTCTGGGAGTAAAATGCAAGGGTAGGAGGGCAGTAGCTAACACTAGACCAAAGTACAAAAACTGTGCAAAATGAGGTGAAACAACATGAGCTTCCTTGGCACCTGCATCAATCAAATCACGGGCTCATGGTTAGCAAAAACATAGATTCTTAATGAACTGCTAAGCCCAATGAAACTTGCAAAAGATGAGCGGTTAAAACTTCAGAGTTTACCTAGTACTATGCCACCATTCAAGATTACAAATTCTACAAATAACACCAGAACGATTGCAAATGGTGTAAAAGTGAGTAAAACTTTACACTTTGAATTCCATAACTTGAAGCTGATATCCAATATTTCCTCCGTAAAACCTGCATATTACTCATAAATGTTAGATATGGTGTGAAAAGTATTGCAAACATAAATGGAGATCACATGCTCGTGCTGAGTTTCCACCTTTTGAACAAAAATACATTTATGAACAAAAATGGGGAATGGGCACTTCTAAGGGAATTGATATGAAGTTTGACCTCAGCAGATTGGTTACAAGAGTGCAGGGATTAGAGGAGTTAGTCGCCCCTTTTACCGTGGAAGAGATGGATAAGGTGGTGAGTAGGATGCCAGTGGATAAAGCACCTGGGCCTGATGGCTTTAATGGTATGTTCGTGAAGAGATGCTGGGACATTATAAAATGAGATTTTTATTCCCTTGCTTATGACTTTATGGGGCAGTCCGTGTCTTTGGAAAGTCTGGATAATTCTTTCATTACTCTTGTCCCTAAGAATCCCACTCCTGAGAAGGTAAGTGACTATAGGCCTATATCTTTGACAAATACATGACTAAAATTTCTCACTAAATTATTGGCAGATAGAGTTGCAGCTAAGAATTTTGGAGTGCATTCACAAAAACCAGTATGGGTTTATTAATGGCAAATCAATCCAGGATTGTATTGCTTGGTATTTTGAATATTTCTATCAATGCAAGGCATCTAGAAAGCCAATTGTGGTGATTAAATTGGATTTTGAAAAGGCATTTGATTCCTTGAGCATGAAGTCATTTATTTGATGTTGAGCCACCTGGGCTTTCCTGAAACATTTATTGCCTGTGTGAAGAATATTCTAGATTCAGGCACCTCTGCTGTGCTAAAGAATGGTGTTCCTGGGAGTTTCAGACGTAGAAAAGGGATCAGGCAAGGTGACCCTTTATCGCCTTTGTTGTTTGTTCTTGGTGCTAAGCTCTTGTAGTTGTTATTAATGATCTCATGGAGAGAGGGCTTATCAGGCGGCCAATAAATGTTCGAGATGCTGATTTTCCTGTGGTACAGTACGCAGATGACGATTTTAATTAGGGAGGAAGATTGCAGCCAGCTTGGGGTTCTGAAGCAAGCACTCGGTGATTTTGGTAAATCAACTGGTTTAGCTATTAATTTTCACAAGTCTTGTATGCTCCTTGTGAATATCTCTGATGAAGAAGTGAGGATACTAGCAGAAGACTTTGTGTGCATGGTTGCCAATTTTCCTTTCACATATCTCGGCTTACCAATGGTTACTACAAGGCCCAAGATAGTTGATCGCATGCCTTTAATGGACAGAATTGAGAGGAAACTCATGGCTAGTTCATCCTTTCTTGTTATGGTGGTTGTCTGCAGCTTATCACCTCATGCCTCTCTTCCATGATGATATATTTCTTGTGCTCTCTAGACATTCCACCGGGTATTGTGAAACAGATAAACAAAATTCTTCAGCAGTGTCTATGGGTATTTTGGATTTCAGAAAACAGAGTGAAAACTTCTACTGAAACAGCTTCATAAATTATTCAACAAGCAGGATAGACCCTGGATGAATCTAGTTTGAAAGTATTATCCTGATCGTGTTCCACAAGTTGCTAACCTGTGTGGATCTTTTTGGTGGCGCGACATCATGAAACTAGTTGATAAGTACAAAGAGGTGTGTATAGTGCTGGTGAAGTTGTGTGACACTGCTCTGTTTTGGTATGATGTTTGGAGTGCAAGGGCCCTACATTTAGTATTTCCAAGATTGTTCTCATTTGCATTGGATGCTAAATCATATGTGAAACCTGTAATTGAGGTCAAGGACATGGATCAGCTGTTTCACTTGCCCTTATCTCCATAGGCGTATGATGAGTTTCTTCGGCTGCAGCAGTTCATCCTGACTATCAATTTGGATGCGAATGGCGAGGATGAACGGAAAACAATCTGGAAGGATGGGTGTATAGCTCCAACAGGTATTACTAATCACTGCTTCAAGGACACTGTTGCTACTGAATTTATTCCTGCATTTGGAAAAGTAAGGTACTGCTTCGAATAAAGGTTTTTGCGTGGCTCTTGGTGAGTGACAAAATAAATACAAGAGACATGTTGAGAAGGCGACGCTGGAATGTCACTTCTGATCTTCATTGTGAGTTATGCCCATTGAGAGTGACTGAAGACTGGATACGTCTATTCTTCATGTGCGACTTCAGTTTAAGAATTTGGAATTATCTTCAACCAATGGGAACCTAGGGATTCTTTTGAGCAAGTGTTTTTTCAGGCCAGAAAGAATTTTGGACAGCTTTTCTTCGTAGAAGTAGTTATCCTGGCAGCTTGGCACATATGGAAACAAAGAAATGATGCAATTTTTTGGAATGTGTTGCCATCAAATAGGTCATGGAGGAGGAACTTTATTCATGAGATCACCATGCATGTGAATAGGGTGAGGTCCAAAATATGCCCAAAGTTTGTCATCATGGATTGACAACTTACTTTGATTTCTTTTCTCCTTTTGTAATTATCTTGCACAGTGTTCCCCTTTGGTTCTTTAATTTCTGTGGGGCTCAAGCCCTACAGTCTTTGCTAAAAAAAACCTTTATCACATTCAGAATTAGAACATATATAAACAGCAAGGTTGTGTCGAGTGTTCTATTAATGTAATAAAAAACTATCAAGTATATATATATAATTTTCCATGTCAACAATCTTTTCTAACCCTGATTGCCAAGCAACATTAAGCATGACATCTACTCCAAAAGGGGAGGAGAAAACTTGCCGTAAAAGTTGAAATATGAAATGAAAAATCTTAACTAAAACAGCTGCAGTACTCACTGGTGTACAATTTAGTAGATCCAGAAACAACTCTCCTCTTACTTATGGAACTATTAGTTCGTCGTCTTCTCAAACCTGGAGCACTCGCTATGTTATCCCTATCGCTATGTTATCCCTATCGGACACTAAAATGTGTCTAGATACATCCATATATAGATATGTGGAAGTCATCTATTGTTGAACGGAGGGAGTAGTCCACTATTCTCGTGAGAGAAATAGTCACTAATGCAAAGATCTTGTGTATATGATATGGCACCGTTGGCAGCAAAAATAGTATCCATCTTACATTAGTCGTTCGGAGAAGTATTGAGATGGCACCAAATTGCAGGCAAAAGGAATCCACTTAATTCATAATTGCAGGACGTAAATAAAAAGTTCCAAAAACAAGACTGTGAAGGTGTGCATATGCAGTAAGTAGCTACAACTAAGTGGTTAGATTCATTAAAAGGGATTTGGAGCATTGAACAATTTTTTTATGAATCAACTAGATGATGTCTACCGAGTACGCTCTTGATAATTCTTACAAATGTGTGACTAGCTACAATTCAACAGGCTAATAGATTCTTTTTTGAACACAACAAGTCAACAATAGAGTATATGCTCCCACAGAATGCAACTTTATCTCACTCAAATCTATGAAGCACTTAGTTCCAATACTCACCATTGCACTAACCCAAAACCGTTTCTTTGTACATCGCAAGAACTACGGATAATGATGCTACATCATTATAATATAGAAAGGTAAAGAACCAGTGAACAGGATACAACGCTACAAGAATAGCATACGCAGTTGCCTTCGTCTTGCCAATGCCTGGCTTGATACACAGAAGCAGATCATGGACAAGAATACCGCAGACCATTGCCATTATAACATTAGTTGACCGGAGAAGTGTTGTGGTGCAAAGAGGGTCAAATGCCTCTGTGTGGTGACCCAGCACACTACTTCATGTGTAGTGCGCAAGTCGGTGACATAATACTCACAGAAGGACTTATCCGTGAATATTACATCTCCCAGAGTGGTACAACAGAAACACAGCGGGTCCAAGCAAAGCTATAGAATACAAACTTCATTACCAAATCTTGAGAATCTCTTTGATGAATCAAGAAGATCTCCTGCAAATGAAATATCAGAAGAAGCAATTCGAAGCTCCAAGCCGGAGAAGAACTCTAGCTCAGAACCAATCCACTACGGCTGATGTCAGCCCTATTCTATGGCTTGCAACACCTAAGTCCGAGAATGTTCTCCACCTACACCTTGATAGCTTCTCCTCCACCAGCGTTGTTGATGACGATGCTTTACCAACTAAGTAGTAGATCACTCCACCTAGCTTCATGAGGTAGCGATGGCTTCACTATGACGGCTTCCGTAGGGCTTCAACTCTAAGCAGGGGGTCAAACGGGAACGAATGAGTAACAAGCGTTACTTAGCAAGTTCATGATATACAGTGGGTAGTTTGATGCACTAACTACAGCTTTAGACTCGAAAGAGTCATAAGATAATGTAAGGTTTTGTAAAACTTTCTTCAACAGGTTGCTTTTAATTTTGAAAACTATGCCTGCCAGATCTTCACAGGACTAGAACTTCATGGAGTTGCCTTTCCTGCGGCGTTCGCAGCTCCTTCCCGGAACAGGGGGTAACATGCCACATCCTTTTACACTCTGCAGAGGTGCGTTACTTTACCCATGGACGAGCAAGACCATGTTGCACAACCAGGTGTACATTCATGTCCACTCCCACTCAGGTGTGGGGCCCGGTTGTTGGTCCAAGCCAAACCGTGCTTCTCCGCACAACGCATGCCCACCCATTTCTGCCAGCAGGTTGAACGCCTGATTCCACCCCTCATGATGGATATCTACGCGCCCCTGGAAGACCATCATAGACCCGCAGAGTCCGTGGAAATTATGGGATCCCACCCATGTGCATGTAGTCTCGCAAGACCTACAGCGTATGTCTCTGGCAGCCCGTTGACATGCGAACGATAAAAGATCACAGCTGACTTACTCTCCCCATAGAAGACCATGGTTAACGCGAATTTACGGCGCAAGAATCCTGACGGCAGTCGTGATTAATCCTAGGTAATACTTTCCCATGCAGATGGAACCTTCCTTTCACCTATTCATCTTACCATGGTCCCATCCTCCCACCAAACAGAACACTCCCACTTGGGTAGTCATTCAATTAGTCATATTATTATAAAAATATGATCATGCATTCTTTTGAGACTAGGAGGTAATACGAGTTTTTGCAATTAGTTTGTTATGAAGTACTGCAAAGGATATGAGCAAGTTATGAACTTGACTGAGATTGGAATAACAATAATAATCCAGGTCTTCGGGGCTCGAGGGTCGCGTAGAAATTCCTGACATCTGAAAGATAGCAATGTAGTCCCGATAAGGACTACAGAAAACATTGGCAAGATGATACATGCATAGTAATGAGATGCATCGTGAATTACCCTGGAAAATACCCCAGCTTACAAGTGTAAGCCACGTTTGACACGATAACTTACTCACACAGGTTTTAGGTGAATTGTTTCATTACTTGGGGTGATGTGGTTATTACTTCTTTTAGACTTACATGTGTTTCACTTTTACTTAACAAACAATTGTTATCATGTTTGAGTAGAAGTGTTGATTACTTGGTGAGGTAACAAGACAATAGCACATGGAAAACAATTATTGAAAATGTAACAAACATGTTTGATTTTATATTCCAAAAATGTAGAGCTAATGATAATGAGTTTAGTTGAAAATGATAAACTCGTACAGTGAACCCTATCATCACAATACTTGCTAACTACTTGTGATGATAGGTTTAGTAGGTGTGAAAACATGTGGGTTTTATTAATAAGGAAAATGATATTAAGATAGTTATTGTCGGTTATAATGGAATATTATAGAATTCCATTATACCTTTAGAAACAACTTTATAAGTTAAACAAAACGTTTTTTGTTTGACATATTTGAGTTAAAAGTGTTTTTATCTTTAATTTGGTACCTTATTTGAAGTATTCTGAAAATATTTGAATAAGATATTAATTTATTAATTTTAAATGAATTAAATGATTAGGCAAAATATTGCACACATGAAAACTTGGTCAAATGACTATGAAAACATCATAGATGAGTTGCATTAGTCATTTGGAGCATTTTCGTATATAACTTGTTTTTTTTTCTGATTTTATGAATTATTTATTATTTTTCTCAATTTTAAATGATTTAATTTAATTTAAAAATATTTAATTTAAAATTTTATTAAACATTTTTTTAAAAGTTGATAAACAAATTGATTTTATTTTTCTAATCATTTTCATATTTTATTTATATATTTCTGATTATTGTATTAAAAGTTATTGAATTATAAAGTTTCAATTAATTTCTGCTAATATTCGAATTGACATGTGAGTCCCACCTGTCATATTCGAATTTTAAATAAAAAGAAAACGAAAAGAAAAAGGAAATTTGTTCATGGCATCATGATGAAGTCATGAACGCGTCACAGAAGAGGAATTCCTCACAGCTCAACTCCAATCGGCGATTCTACCCCGAATTGGTTCGATTGCTTGGTATTATGATGTCGAGTGTGTCTCAGGGATCTTATGGGTGGTGGCGATTGGACCAAATGGTCAAGGGGTCGCTGGTGGCGAGCTCCAGTGCAGCGAACGGCGGCGGTCTTCGATGAACTCCACACAATCGGACCCTATTAACCAAACGAAAGGCACCAGAAGGCTTGTAAGCTCACCAACATCTCGATGATGAGGTCGGGGAAGCAAGGGCTCGCCGGAATCGACTGGAATAAACCGCGGCATCCGGCGGCCGGTGATGAAGAAGACGGCTCGATTCGGCATCCTCCGGGCTTCCCAGCAAACGAGGTTCTCTGGAGAGGTAGAGCACGTCGAGAGGAAGCTCGTGGTGATCTCCGTTTCTCCAGGGACGACCGGAATCAACGGCAATGGCCGGCGGCCATGGAACTAGGGTTTCGGGTTCTAGAGTCCTCACAGAGAGATACAAAGATTGGGAGAGGAGGAAGAGAGAAAGAGAGGCACGACGTCTGGCTCCTACTTATCCTCGACGAGGGGTGGCCAAGCAAGACGTGGCAGCGGCGGTGCTGCCACGGCGTTGCTTCTCCTCTGCCATATGGCAGAGGAAGAAGAAAGGAAAAGAAACGCCGAATTTCGATACCCCCTACAAGTTCTAAATTTTACAGATAGGTCCCTTTGTCTTAAAAACGGAGAAGAAACACATGTTTTCAGGGCCTATTTGTAGGTATAAAAATTATTAAAAATTATATTTGGATTCCTTATCAAATTTTATATCTCACCATGTTTTGTTTTGGTAAATTTGAAGAATATTTGTATTTTTAATTTAGGGTGCTAGATTAAGTGGTTTTGGTGTTTTCTCTTATTTTAATTTATTAAATAGCTATTAAATTATTTTAAGCATGATTTTTATGATTACACATGAACCATGTGGTTAATAAGGTGGTGCATCATAATTGGACAATTTTAAGTATAGTTCCTTATGGAAAGTAATTTAGTGAAACTACCTGGTACTGGTTCTCTACACTGTTATGAAAATTATTTAATATGGAACTTTATTCGATGTCACAAAAAATGGTTATAATGGGCGAAGAAACTTGTTTTCTTTTTATAATACTATGTTATTTTCATAGTTCAAACTCTTAGCAATTTTGGTTGGCATTTTACTAAGGTGTGTGTACTCTAGGTTTGCTGTTTTCAGTACTTGATCAAGTGGAAAACATGTGTGGTTTTGGGATCTTATTTGCTTGTTTTCCACATAGTTTCCAATATGGATATTATCCCAGGTTTGTTTTAGAACATGCAATCATTTACTTGGTTATGTGTAGATGAATTTTTGTTATCATCTGTTAGTCTTATGTATGAAAAGGTTATGGAAAACAAGGTGTTTAAGCTTGTTACCATCAACCTCCACATATCAAGACATGTGGATGAAATGGCTGGTTATTATCTCATACTTGATAATTGTTTCCATTAAAGATATTATTATGAGGTCCTCATCTCTGATGAGCTTGTCAGAGGTTATTGGTTCTCTAATATATCCTAATGATTCACTGGATAATTTCTTATGATCCCTTAGAGAGTTGTTGTTTTATAGGAGATAACATCTCTACTGATGAGATGTTTCAATTGTGCATTACTCAATTGTGGAAGTATGATCATCAACTATGTGATTTAGATACTCACCCATCTTTGAGTTCTAGATACCTAATGCATTATCCCAAGTCACTTCAAGACTTGTGGTTAAGGTTGTTGAGAGTTTGTGTTGGTCCTAACCAACTATGGTTTATCTTATCAGGTGATTTGGTTTCTTAAGATCCTTGTTATAAAGAGCATTCCAACTTTACTCTTAACTAGATGAACTAGACCTATTTCATCATGTCAAGTGAAACTTTGGTCACTTTGATTTGTTTAAACTTTCGCGCCAAAAAATTTCGTACTTTTAGATGCATGCTTTGCAAATACACATATTATATTTAGATCCTTATAACCTCCCAAACACTGGGATGTTACACTCTGCTACCTTCATAGCCCATGCACCGGGTAACAAAGTAGCAATGTATGCTATAGAAATGTAGTACCTGCAGAGAAGGGTCCATCACAAGGAAACCTTGAGGTTGAAGCAATCAGGAGTTGTCGAAACTCACAGGCTATGAAGAGTGGTTATCATGGGATCCCACGTTAAGTATTCTCTGCGGCAGTAGCGTTGCGCCTGGGGGACATGGAAGATCTCATCCTAAACACAAAATAAAGTGGCAGTGAATATATTATCATGCTTTACTTGGAAGTATATTTGGCGCAATCAACTCTGTCAAAACGAGAATACAGCAAGATTAGGAAAATGCGTGGATCTTAAGGATCGTGCAAAAGCTCTAGCTATGCCTCACGCCTGCTTGCAAAACTAACTTTCAATTTTTGGAGAAGTTGAGTTGTTAGACAGCTATAACTCATGAAACTCCTATGCAAACACAATGTTCACATATTTTTGCAAATGTTGTACCAACCTTTTACTTGTATAAACAGACATGGGGCCAAAAATTGTCATTGCATTTCAGACTTGCCTACTCAACAAGATCGAGGACGGCAGGAGCATCGGGCCTTACGGCTCTTCTTCCGGTGGAACCTAGCTTGTACTCCGTAGGTGTGTGGCGTTGTATCCTCTCGAAAAAGGACACAAAAATTTATTACACATGAAGATGTTTAAAAGGGGCTTTTCTCTAATTTGTATACCATCAGAAATTCGATCAGCCTGAAACTATTTGCATTTCCTCGATGTACATCAGCAACATCTAAGGCAAGTAACTCAAAAGCTTGGCATCGTATCTACTCCCTCCGTTCCATATTAGATGACTCGTATATAGATGTATCTAGACACATTTTAGTACTAGATACATCTACTCGAGAATCATCTATTATGGAACGGAGGGAGTAGCTAGTTGAGAAGTCAAAACAAGCATATCCGGGGAAGATGGCTCACCATGTAGGGGTCAGGGGCTATGGGGACCGCCCATGCAGCCACCGCGGCGGCGACGACCAGCCTCCCCATCCCTCCACACGGGGCTCGAGGGCACAGAGCTCATCCTATATCCTATATAACTAAGTAGATCATCCCCACTAACTATATTTCTCTAAGCATGCAAGGTATCCACCTCATCAAGCACCATTGAGCAATCCTAACCCGCCACGTGTCATCAAATCTGCCACCTCGGTAAAAAAATTTAAAGCCACATCATCATTTAAATATATATTTATGTGTCAATATTTTGCCCGATGACTCTTTAGTTCGACCCTCTCTCTTCCCACTAAAAAATCAATTTCCTTAACACTCTGACTGTCGCACCCTGATTTCTAGGGGATACTCACCGTACGAACTGGATAGCAGATGCTTGGATTATGGGGCATAACTGCTCCCACGTCCCAGCTTCCTGGTAGGCCTGCGCTTATGCGCGACAACACAAGCCCTGCTATTCCATCGTCGATGTAAACTATCCACTAGAGATCAAAGGCACTTCCGTCGACGTACTTCAAACCATACACACATGGTACGTCAACGGCGTTTAACAACTGATATCACAACAGATCTCTACGACACAAAAGATTGAAATAAGGTGCAAATGGCTCTCATTAGAGCAGAGATAGCAAATACAATCATTCAGAGGGCACATGCCCCAACAATACATCATTGCAATACAACGGAAGCATTCAACATGTCTGAGTACAGACAAGAACCAAATAGGCCTAAGAGGCCGGAAACAAACAGACGGAGCCCATCCACGAAGTCTCGGATCCTGCCCGGGTCCGCTATCTACTCGTCAGCAGTCTCGTCAAACTTCACGTAGTAGCCACCATGTAGATCCTCGGAAACGTAGGTCTGCGGAAACCACAGCCCCAAAGGGGTCAGTACACCAACGTACTGGCAAGCAAGACTCACAGTTCACCAAAGTGTAACCCGTCAACACCAAGCACAGATGCCTTGGGTTCAACGGAAGAGAGGGGATATAAAAGATGCTGCAACTGGCTGCGCTAACCAACTACAGAGATTCTACCACTTCCGGCTAACAGAAAGGAGATAAGATCGAGGATTGTAACCAACTGAAAGATAACTTCAAACAAACCCATCCTGGATCTCGCCCCTTATCCAAAGAAGCAATCCGAGGATAACTCACACAGTTGTAATAATGATGGTTCAAATTATTGTGTCAATAAGCCTATTACTAGTCAAGTTATTAATCATGGGGTGTAACATGTTTGATCATTATGTTTAAGTTGTCCTGAGTACTTGTTAGCCAGTACTTTCACCAAGTAATCCATAACCGCGGAAAACACGGCTTCTCGAGAAGATTATCCCTGCAGGGTTGCACCAATTTGGCCGTACACTCATGAATATCCCGCCAGATGGGAGATCACCCCACCAAGCGGGGCACTCAACACAACCAACCATTCTTCGCATCAAGCCCAAAGAACCTTGGGCGCACGGCTAATCGAGCCCAGAAGAAAATGGACCCTCATAGCACTCTAAGAACGTGTCCCCCTATATGCCGACTACGAAAGTTCCACCCTGGCCTGGGCTCGCAAAAACATGCATGCGGCAAATAGAACACACGAACTAAATGAGGCGATTTGGACGAGATGCGAATCAGGTCAAGTTGAGGGGGGCGCCCATACTCGCTTCCCAAATGCGGGTAGTGCGCTCATCATGGATCAGTAGACAAGACCCTTTTCCTATTAGGGTCGACACTAGCAGGCTTCAAAACCTCTCATGGGCCTCCTGCCGGTGCCTTATCATCAAGTTTATTATTAATAGAAACATTAGCATGATTGATTGATTAAACATCGAGACCCCACAACGTAATGATATAGTAACAGAAGTAACGGATAACAGACTCGAGCAAAAGCAACCTAAGCATGCTAGTAAGACACTGGCTCAAACAATGGGTTGTAGGAAGGGAGATGAGGCAATATCAGGTTTAAGGGATTCATGTGATGGGTTCGTAACAGAACAACTACTTCTACGGCCAGCAGAAAGGAACAACGGAAAGTATCGGTAATCAATGTTGAAAGGAACACAGTGGTTCATGTGAGTGATAACTTGCCTGCAAAACCCAGTAGCCTGGTACTGAGCTAAATCCTTAGAAGGGATGTCGTAAGTATCGTCGGTCTCAACGTCGTCGTATATCCAGGAAGAAGCAAACAAACATTGCAGAAAGATAAACAATCAATATAATGGCATAGGTGCACAAACATGGGATGATGCATGTCATGTTAATAGATGCATCAGAATAAACTACTTGACAATATAACACAATTTAATTGGACCCATATGCAATGTGAATTGCATATGGATGCAAGTGGTTAAGGTGGAAGCAATGATCTACATTTGATTGACAAGTGTAAGTGGTTAAACATGATGCATGCATGATGATAACAAGAAGTAAACAAGTTAGATGCAATTGGAAAAGGAATAAAACAAGTGTGGGATTTTATTTGTCATGTTAAGAATTTTTGGTTCCTTATTGATGTCACACAAGTAATTGTTGTTTTCATCAAGTTAAAGTGTGCAAAACAATTAGCAAAATTTATATTTGAAAAGAACATCAAATTTTAGTTGGATTACATGTTTCACATTTTGAAATTGGACTTAGGATTATTTAATTATGAATTAAACAAGTTTAAGCAAGAATTAAATGAATTTAATTCAAACATGAACTTATTTGAATTTTTATTGGTTCAAAACATTAAGTGAGATTCATATTTGAAAAGTTTATGCTTTTATGGTTTGAAAACATATTTTATATGCCCCAAAAGAATTTGTTTTGATCAAGTTATGAAATTAACAATTTTAAATGAATTAAACAAGGATTAAATTATTTAACCAATTTTAATTATTCAAAACAGCAAACAAAATTTATATTTGAAAAGTACATGAAAAATTGATTGGAAAACATATTTGGTTTGTGAAATTTGGAATTTTTATGAGCAAGTTATGAATTTTGCAAATTTAAGTGAATTTGACAAGTTTTCAAATATTTCAACAATTTAAAATATTCAAAACAGTAAACAAATTTTATATTTGGATAGACAATTCAATTTGGGACAGAAAACATATTTAAAAAGTTAAAATTGGGGTTAAAATGAATTTGTTATGCATTTTAGAATTATAGGGTGCAATCTGCCATTTTTTATTGAACCAGGGACTTAGAAAATATTTTCCAGGGATCTAGATTAACTTGCAAGGGCCTAGGTGTGATTACCAGAAAGTTTCGTGACCAAAAACATGTAAAACAAAAAGGTGGGTTTTATTGTGTTGGAGGGGGATCGAACCCACAACCTCACTGCTGCGCTCAAGGGACAGAACCAGTGCAGCTGGTGCGTTGTTGTGTTAGGGAGGGGGGACTCGGAGGGTATATGGTTCAGGACTGGGTGCGATTTTTCTGAACTGAAACTGTCACCGAACAGGTACGCACGTACAGAGATCGACATGGACATGGCAGGCGGCCCGCTACTCGCCGGAGGGCTGCCGCGAGGGAGGCGCCGTGGCCAGAGGGAGTAGGAGTGAGAGAGGCAGGGGACCGGAGGGGGATGGCCTCACCTTGGGCGATCGGGACGAGGCGATCGGAGCGCTCAGAGGGTTCAGGTCGCTGTCGAGGTACAGGCTCGAGGCAGAAACGGGGGGAGGTTGCCGGCGACGGCGCGCCTTCCACGGTGCCTCCCGGCAAGCACCGAGGGGACGGCGGGCCTCAGGGGAGCGCCCCGGTTCCATTCCCGGCGGCGGCTCCCCTCGAGGTGGACGGTGGTGGCGAGGTGACGGGGAGGAAGGTGGCGGGAACAGATGGGTCTCGGTGGGTTTTTTCTGCTCGGTGCAGTTCAGACATCCAGAGGAAAGGGAAGATAACAGAGAGGAGAATGGCGGCGATGGAGGATGGGACTGGCTAGGGTTAGGGTTGGAGGTGGGCTCGGTGGGGATTATAAGAGGGAGGAGGGTACTGGTACGGCACACCATCGGAGGGACAGGGAGCTGATCGAAGGGCGCTGAGGTGATCGTACATGTGATGACGTCTGTTCGAGGAAGACGACAACGACAGGGGGGGTACTGGGCCAGAGGGGAGTTGGGCTTGGGGGAACGTTGGGCCCTTCTCCTTCTCTCTTTGCTGTTTGTTTTTTTTTTTTGTAGAAAACCAAATTTGGGAGAAAAACATGAGGTTTTGTTCATATAAAAATTAGGAAAAAAATTAGGATAATTTTCTTAATTGAAATGCAACCACTTGGTAGCTTTGTTTTTCAAAAAGTTAAACATTTGCTTGCTGTTTGGAAATCAAACAAATTTAGATGAAATTGCAATATTAATTAATATTGGTAAAACAAAGCATTTTCCATAGGGTTTTCCCCTAGGGTTTTTTAAAGTGATTTAAGAATACAAATGTGTGTTGAGATTCATGGATTCAAAAGAGGTACTGATTTTGAGAATTGGTTTGAATTTGGGGTAATTTGATAATTTAGTAATTATTGATGAAAACCAAATTTTTATTAGGGTGACCCATATGCCATTTGATTAAATTAGTTGATTAAATTCATAAGTTCAAATTGGTTCTGCTTGATGCATTGATTTGAACTTGAAGGTGATTTGAAAATCATTTGTTTGATTAAGCCCACAATTTTAATGAGTGATCAACATTGAATAAAATGAAAGCAATTTGGTTGTTTTTATTTGAACTCTCACTTTGGAAATTGTAACATCACAAGGATGAAACAAAGGGTTTGAATTTTGGTTTGAAATTCAAATGGAAAACAAAGGAAAACAAATGAAAACAGTTGGAAAACAACTGAAAACAGAGAAAAACAATTGGAAAACAAACAAAACAAATGCAATCAACATGATGCCATGATGCAAAACATGAAATAACAGACAGCAAACATTCTAAAGGCTATTTTTCAGACTTGGGATGTTACAAAACGCCCCCCCTTGAAGGAATCGCGCCCCGAGATTCCTACTGAGAAAAGAAAAGGTCCGGAAACTTCTTGGGAAGATCCTCTTGAGCTGTGACACGTGAAACACATCGTGCACAGTGGGTAGACGTCAGGGAATTAGCAAACCACCAGAACATTTTCAAGTAAAGGGGAGAGATTTTGCACCAAGGGTGTATAGCTGAATGGAACTTGATTCATTTGGAGAATAGATTATCTTGCTAGAATGGTGGAACAGAATTATTGACATCAATGCAACACCAAGAATAATCATCAATGTCAGAATCATCAACATGAGAGTAACGAGGAATATGTGGCCTCTCATTAGAATTGGATTGTTCTTACTTATCTTGGAAGTCAACATTTGAGATCCCGGGGAGTGAACAGAGATTTGATTGCTTAGTGGAACCAGAATTAGTTTTTATGTTGTGGAAAAGATTGTTGACACAAAGGAATGTGATGCTCCGGTATCAAATAACACTTTAACTGGATAATAGTTTACGAGGAAGTTTTGATTAGACGCCGGTAGAAGATTTGAAGTGGAAAACAACAACAAGGTTTGAACGGACGAAAAGGATGTTTAGAGGAGCAGGATAACGAAGCAACACCGGGAAAACGAGAACAAAACTCCTGAGGTACTACGGAAAACCCATCCGGGCTTCTAAAGGATCAATATCTACTGCTTAAGGAATAGAGGTTCTGCTTCCGGGGCCTATTTGCCACCGTTCTCAATCGTGAGTAGGCAACATGATAAATCATGTCACAACCACCTCCATTCCTATGGTCTAGTAGATATGACCATCCTAGAGAAACCAGAATACGTGAAATCCTAACTTGAAAGTTTAGATGAGAAGGGAGAAATCAACGTTGCACTTCCTTACCAGAAAAGGGAGGGTGGGTGGGGAAAGAAGAAAAATAACAGAATTCCTACTCTCACGTTTCATTTTGTTCCTATATAGCTACAAAATAGTTTCTAGACTCAACAGCGACCAGTAAAAAGGGATCCTACAGGCAGACAGGCTCTGATACCATTTGTCGCACCCTGATTTCTAGGGGATACTCACCGTACGAACTGGATAGCAGATGCTTGGATTATGGGGCATAACTGCTCCCACGTCCCAGCTTCCTGGTAGGCCTTCGCTTATGCGCGACAACACAAGCCCTGCTATTCCATCGTCGATGTAAACTATCCACTAGAGATCAAAGGCACTTCCGTCGACGTACTTCAAACCATACACACATGGTACGTCAACGGCGTTTAACAACTGATATCACAACAGATCTCTACGACACAAAAGATTGAAATAAGGTGCAAATGGCTCTCATTAGAGCAGAGATAGCAAATACAATCATTCAGAGGGCACATGCCCCAACAATACATCATTGCAATACAACGAAAGCATTCAACATGTCTGAGTACAGACAAGAACCAAATAGGCCTAAGAGGCCGGAAACAAACAGACGGAGCCCATCCACGAAGTCTCGGATCCTGCCCGGGTCCGCTATCTACTCGTCAGCAGTCTCGTCAAACTTCACGTAGTAGCCACCATGTAGATCCTCGGAAACGTAGGTCTGCGGAAACCACAGCCCCAAAGGGGTCAGTACACCAACGTACTGGCAAGCAAGACTCACAGTTCACCAAAGTGTAACCCGTCAACACCAAGCACAGATGCCTTGGGTTCAACGGAAGAGAGGGGATATAAAAGATGCTGCAACTGGCCGCGCTAACCAACTACAGAGATTCTACCACTTCCGGCTAACAGAAAGGAGATAAGATCGAGGATTGTAACCAACTGAAAGATAACTTCAAACAAACCCATCCTGGATCTCGCCCCTTATCCAAAGAAGCAATCCGAGGATAACTCACACAGTTGTAATAATGATGGTTCAAATTATTGTGTCAATAAGCCTATTACTAGTCAAGTTATTAATCATGGGGTGTAACATGTTTGATCATTATGTTTAAGTTGTCCTGAGTACTTGTTAGCCAGTACTTTCACCAAGTAATCCATAACCGCGGAAAACACGGCTTCTCGAGAAGATTATCCCTGCAGGGTTGCACCAATTTGGCCGTACACTCATGAATATCCCGCCAGATGGGAGATCACCCCACCAAGCGGGGCACTCAACACAACCAACCATTCTTCGCATCAAGCCCAAAGAACCTTGGGCGCACGGCTAATCGAGCCCAGAAGAAAATGGACCCTCATAGCACTCTAAGAACGTGTCCCCCTATATGCCGACTACGAAAGTTCCACCCTGGCCTGGGCTCGCAAAAACATGCATGCGGCAAATAGAACACACGAACTAAATGAGGCGATTTGGACGAGATGCGAATCAGGTCAAGTTGAGGGGGGCGCCCATACTCGCTTCCCAAATGCGGGTAGTGCGCTCATCATGGATCAGTAGACAAGACCCTTTTCCTATTAGGGTCGACACTAGCAGGCTTCAAAACCTCTCATGGGCCTCCTGCCGGTGCCTTATCATCAAGTTTATTATAATAGAAACATTAGCATGATTGATTGATTAAACATCGAGACCCCACAACGTAATGATATAGTAACAGAAGTAACGGATAACAGACTCGAGCAAAAGCAACCTAAGCATGCTAGTAAGACACTGGCTCAAACAATGGGTTGTAGGAAGGGAGATGAGGCAATATCAGGTTTAAGGGATTCATGTGATGGGTTCGTAACAGAACAACTACTTCTACGGCCAGCAGAAAGGAACAACGGAAAGTATCGGTAATCAATGTTGAAAGGAACACAGTGGTTCATGTGAGTGATAACTTGCCTGCAAAACCCAGTAGCCTGGTACTGAGCTAAATCCTTAGAAGGGATGTCGTAAGTATCGTCGGTCTCAACGTCGTCGTATATCCAGGAAGAAGCAAACAAACATTGCAGAAAGATAAACAATCAATATAATGGCATAGGTGCACAAACATGGGATGATGCATGTCATGTTAATAGATGCATCAGAATAAACTACTTGACAATATAACACAATTTAATTGGACCCATATGCAATGTGAATTGCATATGGATGCAAGTGGTTAAGGTGGAAGCAATGATCTACATTTGATTGACAAGTGTAAGTGGTTAAACATGATGCATGCATGATGATAACAAGAAGTAAACAAGTTAGATGCAATTGGAAAAGGAATAAAACAAGTGTGGGATTTTATTTGTCATGTTAAGAATTTTTGGTTCCTTATTGATGTCACACAAGTAATTGTTGTTTTCATCAAGTTAAAGTGTGCAAAACAATTAGCAAAATTTATATTTGAAAAGAACATCAAATTTTAGTTGGATTACATGTTTCACATTTTGAAATTGGACTTAGGATTATTTAATTATGAATTAAACAAGTTTAAGCAAGAATTAAATGAATTTAATTCAAACATGAACTTATTTGAATTTTTATTGGTTCAAAACATTAAGTGAGATTCATATTTGAAAAGTTTATGCTTTTATGGTTTGAAAACATATTTTATATGCCCCAAAAGAATTTGTTTTGATCAAGTTATGAAATTAACAATTTTAAATGAATTAAACAAGGATTAAATTATTTAACCAATTTTAATTATTCAAAACAGCAAACAAAATTTATATTTGAAAAGTACATGAAAAATTGATTGGAAAACATATTTGGTTTGTGAAATTTGGAATTTTTATGAGCAAGTTATGAATTTTGCAAATTTAAGTGAATTTGACAAGTTTTCAAATATTTCAACAATTTAAAATATTCAAAACAGTAAACAAATTTTATATTTGGATAGACAATTCAATTTGGGACAGAAAACATATTTAAAAAGTTAAAATTGGGGTTAAAATGAATTTGTTATGCATTTTAGAATTATAGGGTGCAATCTGCCATTTTTTATTGAACCAGGGACTTAGAAAATATTTTCCAGGGATCTAGATTAACTTGCAAGGGCCTAGGTGTGATTACCAGAAAGTTTCGTGACCAAAAGCATGTAAAACAAAAAGGTGGGTTTTATTGTGTTGGAGGGGGATCGAACCCACAACCTCACTGCTGCGCTCAAGGGACAGAACCAGTGCAGCTGGTGCGTTGTTGTGTTAGGGAGGGGGGACTCGGAGGGTATATGGTTCAGGACTGGGTGCGATTTTTCTGAACTGAAACTGTCACCGAACAGGTACGCACGTACAGAGATCGACATGGACATGGCAGGCGGCCCGCTACTCGCCGGAGGGCTGCCGCGAGGGAGGCGCCGTGGCCAGAGGGAGTAGGAGTGAGAGAGGCAGGGGACCGGAGGGGGATGGCCTCACCTTGGGCGATCGGGACGAGGCGATCGGAGCGCTCAGAGGGTTCAGGTCGCTGTCGAGGTACAGGCTCGAGGCAGAAACGGGGGGAGGTTGCCGGCGACGGCGCGCCTTCCACGGTGCCTCCCGGCAAGCACCGAGGGGACGGCGGGCCTCAGGGGAGCGCCCCGGTTCCATTCCCGGCGGCGGCTCCCCTCGAGGTGGACGGTGGTGGCGAGGTGACGGGGAGGAAGGTGGCGGGAACAGATGGGTCTCGGTGGGTTTTTTCTGCTCGGTGCAGTTCAGACATCCAGAGGAAAGGGAAGATAACAGAGAGGAGAATGGCGGCGATGGAGGATGGGACTGGCTAGGGTTAGGGTTGGAGGTGGGCTCGGTGGGGATTATAAGAGGGAGGAGGGTACTGGTACGGCACACCATCGGAGGGACAGGGAGCTGATCGAAGGGCGCTGAGGTGATCGTACATGTGATGACGTCTGTTCGAGGAAGACGACAACGACAGGGGGGGTACTGGGCCAGAGGGGAGTTGGGCTTGGGGGAACGTTGGGCCCTTCTCCTTCTCTCTTTGCTGTTTGTTTTATTTTTTTTTTGTAGAAAACCAAATTTGGGAGAAAAACATGAGGTTTTGTTCATATAAAAATTAGGAAAAAAATTAGGATAATTTTCTTAATTGAAATGCAACCACTTGGTAGCTTTGTTTTTCAAAAAGTTAAACATTTGCTTGCTGTTTTGAAATCAAACCAATTTAGATGAAATTGCAATATTAATTAATATTGGTAAAACAAAGCATTTTCCATAGGGTTTTCCCCTAGGGTTTTTTAAAGTGATTTAAGAATACAAATGTGTGTTGAGATTCATGGATTCAAAAGAGGTACTGATTTTGAGAATTGGTTTGAATTTGGGGTAATTTGATAATTTAGTAATTATTGATGAAAACCAAATTTTTATTAGGGTGACCCATATGCCATTTGATTAAATTAGTTGATTAAATTCATAAGTTCAAATTGGTTCTGCTTGATGCATTGATTTGAACTTGAAGGTGATTTGAAAATCATTTGTTTGATTAAGCCCACAATTTTAACGAGTGATCAACATTGAATAAAATGAAAGCAATTTGGTTGTTTTTATTTGAACTCTCACTTTGGAAATTGTAACATCACAAGGATGAAACAAAGGGTTTGAATTTTGGTTTGAAATTCAAATGGAAAACAAAGGAAAACAAATGAAAACAGTTGGAAAACAACTGAAAACAGAGAAAAACAATTGGAAAACAAACAAAACAAATGCAATCAACATGATGCCATGATGCAAAACATGAAATAACAGACAGCAAACATTCTAAAGGCTATTTTTCAGACTTGGGATGTTACACTGACTCGTCGGATTCTAAAGGTGGCCCTTTTATATCTGCTAAAAGTGCGTCCTCTTTGGCCTCGGTGTCGCCGTCCTCGGCTCAGGCACCACCACGCCGGCCGCGTGTTCTGCCTTCATCCGATGAATCCAACAGCCACGTCCGTCGAGCAGCTCTCTACTGTTTCCTCCCGTTGTCTCTTTGAGCTATTGCACGGATGAGCGCAGAGATCGGGATGGCAGCTAACTTGATTCGTTGTCTATGGAGCACACCGCGTCTCTCTCACTCTAATCACAGGAGTCTGCAGCCTGTACTCCCCTTACGCATGATGCTTGCGCCACTATTCCAGGTTCCCACTTCCGAGTCTTTTCTCATAGTGTAATCTTACAGAGTAACAATGTTACTGTAGATCTTGCACAGGTGAAATTAACCTAGAAAACAATAATTTCTTTCTGTTGCAGGTCCTGTTGCGCATCTTTAATTTGGTAGTTTTCTAATGCCAATTTGAGACAGTCAATTTATATATCTGCTTGCCCGGGATTTAAAACAGTAACGCTTCTATGCTTACAAGCATGTCTGCGTGAATTATGTTATATCTCAAGTTTTGGCAACATAGTCATAAAGGAAGTGTCATCTATCCAGGTATGATAAAATTAGATAGGACATACTCCATCCCCATCCTTATTTTGTACTATTACAGTTTGGAACATACCGAGTATAAGATATTCTAGATGATATTTCCCTTCACTTGCAAGATCGTATCTATAATAAGTCCACCTTCACATCAATTAACTATTCTGTTTTCTCTTCTCAGGAATTGCCATTCTGTTTAAGTGATCATATGACCGCAAGGAGCAGGCACCGAAATGGTTGACAGAAGAAATTCATCTATCAGTTAGAGAAACATACACACTTCATCGACAATTCTAACATTGATTGTTCGCAAACCTTACATACTCGCTTTGTCCCCGCAGTCACGCATCGAACAATGGTTTTCCCCACAATGAAAAATAACCCACAATCCTTTCAATGTTCGGAGTACTATACATACACGGTTGTATTATTTCTGACGGCACAATTGCTATTTTGGTATTTCTCTTGAGAGTTGAATTTTTAAATAACCATTACTAACATAATCTTCCGCAGCAACGCGCGGGATTTCATCTAGTTACACGAATCCTCAGGCCTCGTTTGGCAGCAGGGCCGGTTTTTTAGCGTAAGTTCCCAGCCCAACCCGAGACACCAAAAAGCATGTTTGGCAGGCTAGGTTCGGACGGGCTAAGAGCATGTCTAGTAGTACCCCTAAACCCCCAAAACTGTAAAAATAACCGCTTTTTTACAGTTTCGGAGCAAAAAATCGCAAAGACTAGAGCCCCTAAACCCCTAAAACTGTAAAAAAATTTGCAGGCCCAACCCGGGAAACCCCTCCCAACCTGTAAAACTAGGGGTTGGAGGGGTCAACCCCTCCAAAACTGTATCCCCGCACGCACGCAAGGCGGGAGGGAAAAATCCCAACTCCCACCGCCCGCCCGCCCGCCCCGCCGCCATGGAATCCGCCGCCGGCGGCGCCTCCGCCGCGCCCGCCCCTCCCGCCGCCGCGCCCGCCCCTCCCGCGCCGGCCCCGTCTCGCCCCGCCCCTCCTCCGGCCCCGTCTCGCCCCGCCCCGGCCGCCCCCGTCTCGCCCCGCCCCGGCCGCCCCGCCCGCCACCGCCGACCTCCGCGGCGCGGCAATGGTGGCCGCCACCAACCCGGTGGGGGCGAAGCGCCGGCGGGCCGGGACGCACCTCCTCGCGCCCGCGGCCGCGCCCTCCGCCGCCCCGGCCGCCCCGCCCGCCCCGCCCCTTGCCGCGCCCGCCCCTCCCGCCGCCCCGCCCCGCCCCGCCCCGGCCGCTCCGCCTCGTGCGCGGGCGAAGACGGCTTCCGGCGGCCCGCGTGCCGCCGCCGCCGCGGTCAAGCCGAGGAAGGCCTTGGCCAAACGGCCCTCCAAGAAGAAGGACGTGGCCGCCGCCGCCGCGCCCGTCGCCGCCGCCCCGGAGGTGCTCGATGAAACGTCCAACCCGGACGTTTCCTTCATGGACTTGCTCAATGATGCGGCGGTGGACATCACCGCTCCACCGCTCGATCCCTATATGGAGGAGGACGAGTACGCCGGAGATGATGCGGAGGAGGATGATGATGGTGATGAGGACATCACCGAGATAGGGGAGGATGCGTACGCCGCCGTTGCTCGCCCCGCCGTCCGTTCGTCGAACTACACCGATGCGGAGGATGTGCTCTTGGTTCGAGCTTGGGCATCGGTGGGGATGGATGCGGCCACCGGTACCGACCAAACCAATAAGCGGTATTGGCAACGCATCGAGGACGCGTATCTACGGATGAAGCCGAAGAGGAGTGGGTTCGCCGCTCGCTCATTCCGGTCGCTTCAAGGCCGGTGGGACTTGATGAAGCCGGCATGTGCGCGTTGGAGTGCGGCGATGGAGCAAGTGTTGGAGGCGCCGCCGAGTGGCACCGTGGAGAGTGACTATGTAAGTTTGCATACATACAACTTTCAATTTATTTCTCATGTGTGTTGCTAGTTTCTCATGTGTGTTGTGTGGTTTGTAGGAAAGCATTGCCGGCTTGAGGTACACGGAGATGGCGGGTTCCAAGGGTAAAGCATTCCCATTCAAGCATGTTTGGTCAATCCTTCAAACATATGACAAGTGGAAGTTGCGGGATCAAGAAACCGCACCGAAGAAGAAGGAAATGCTTGACATGGATGATCCGGATGTTGAGGAGAGGAACTTGCACAAGCCCGAGGGAACCAAGAAGGCCAAGCTTAGAGTGAAGATGGAAGAAGAGGCGGGTAGCCTAAGGGAGAAGATGGATCACATGATGAAGGCAAGAGAGGCTATGACAACCAAGACATTGGAGGCAAAGTTGGCCATCACCCATGTCAAGAAGGAGGTGAAGATGGCACAAATTGAAGCAAAACGTGAGGAGGCAAAGCGCAAGGCCGACTTGGAGGAGAGGATGGTCAAGGTGAAAGAAGCCAAGGTATGGAAGGACCTCATGATGGAAGAGAAAGAGCACATGATGATGTCCAAGAAGGACATGGATGAAGAACAGCTGCAGTGGTGGAAGGAGTGCAAGGATGACATCGCGGAGAGAAAGAAGATGTTCCGTCGGTCCTCCTCTACCTTTCGAGTTGACACTCCCATGAGCGATGGCGGTGTTGACAACTCGCATGATGGTGAGGTTTGATAGTGGTTGAGTGTCCGAGTAGTTGGCGCCGAGGTGCAATTTTTTGGTGGTGCCAATGAGATGAGCAAGATGATGATTATGTGATGTAAAAACTTTGAAACCATGCATCCATTATTGTTATATCTAGTAGTATGTTTGATGGTTCATTATGTTTATGTGTCATATTGTGATGTATATGTGACAGTTTTAGGGGTTGGGGTTGAGGCAAAGACTAGAACCCTCAAACCCAACCCTTAAAACAGAATATTCTGTTTTAAGGGTTCTAGTCTTTGCCCCTGTTTTTCAACCCGTAAAAGTGCACGAAAAGTGGCATTCTCAACCCTTAAAACTGCTATAAGGGTTTAGGGGTTTAGGGGTACTACTAGACATGCTCTAAGCCCAGCTATTCCCCAGAAAACGCGTCGTTTTCCCCTGACTCGAGCGTGCGCTCTGGCGGCGCTTCCCCTGAGATCGCCGCCGACGCCGACGCCGACGCCGGCGCCTTCTGCTGCTGCGACATCCACGCAGTTCTACCCTCCCAGAGCCTCCCTCTCTCGCTCCTCCGACGCGTTTTGCTTCCATCCCGCCGCCACCGACGCTCCCCACATCGCCTTCCGCGCCACCGCCAACACCCAGCTCTTCGCGCATCCCTCCTTCTCCGGTCCAAGTCCGAAATTCTCTCAGGTACTGATTCCCTCCTCTCTTGATCTAGTCCTAAGTTTCCATGTGTGTATCAGGGTTTCCTCTGAGTTTCTAGGATAAAGTGACAAGTTCTTGATCGGTGGATGCAAGGCTGACTAGTAGGAGTTTCCTGCCAAGCCATGATGGAATGTGTGATTGCAAATTTTTTCGGTTGCTGGTACTAATAGGAGATAATTCAATTGTATAGAGGAACGAATGAATGAATAACGGTCCAAGAAACAACAAGAGTGGTTATCGGTACATACATAGATGTTGTCCTCCTGAGTTGCATGTATGTTGAGTTGTGGTTGTTTAGCAGAGGACGGCCGGCAAGATGACATGTAGCCTAGTCGGCCTGCTTCGGATATTATATATATACATCCCTATATATATTATAATGAATTCATCTTAACGAGTAGTCCATGCCGTGCCGGAGGTTGCCCCCAAGGCATGCCGAGTAGCTCGTCAACGTCTTGTTACAAAGGTTGATCCTTTCCCATGTTGCTGTCAGTTTCGATGTTGTAGTGTCTAGCTAAAACTAGTGCAAGACAGTACTCAAGTGTAATTTATTCCAGCACAGATTTGCCAAGATCTTAAATAGAGCACGAAATGATAGTTGAATACTGTCTTGCACTAGTTTTAGCTAGACCTAGGATCTTGGCAAAGAAGGAATGACTGTAGAAGCGAGGATGCCGGTTTGTTTTGTTTGAGAATGTTGGTCTGGGATATAATAGTGACTAGAGTATCTCGAAACCTCCCTGTAATTTTCTTTCTCGGTTTCTGTTACAGTTATCGATACATTCTTAGATCACTTGGGGCCTCCATGAGAAAGATCTGAATTTAGCACATATCTCTGATCCATTACAAGCTGGTATTCACCATCTTTCCACCCATTGCTATAACCAACATTAGCGACATGCCTATAATTTCTTGAAAAGACAGACTCAGTTTAGCCATGGCTTGGCTTCCTCATCAGTCACAAACTCTCCCACGCTTTAAGGAAGATGATCATTATAGTTTTATTCTGTTCTTTACTCAGCAAATTGTTGATATGTTAGTAACCGAACTAGATACTGCGAATGTGAACCTTTCATATGTCATCTTTGCAGATGCTGCAATCTCTACCATCTGCGCAAATTGGAGTTATTTAACTTAATTATGATTTTTTTTAACACAAAAGAACCTGTTTTGGAACACAATTTATACAGAGCTTCTTTTATTTATATTTGGCTTGAATAAGAACAGTAACAGAGTCCTAATAAAATGCATTAGCCATTAGCCAGCAGAAATGGGATGAGATGAGGTTGCAGTTAAAGATTAAAGTAACTCTGAGCAACAGAACACACGCACATCAGTTACCGCTAAGACTAACAATGCGCAGAAGGATATGCCAGTAATTTAGAAAACATTGTAGGTCTATCTGGTTTGGGTTGACTGTTGGTGAATTTTCATACTTATTCTGAATGCATAATGTTATTCTCGGGGAACTGCAGTAATGGTGCATTAATTTTTGCTGACGATTAGTTTCTATGTTCAACAGCAATTCCCTCCCAACTATCAAACTTAATTTTCTTTTGCAACATCGTGAAAATTGCTGTCAGAGTGAAACTAGTCTGTGTTGGTGGAAATGGCAAGTACAGCATGCTTCGTGATTGTAAGTAAGAACGACATCCCAATTTACGAGGCAGAAGTTGGATCCGCACCCAAAGTATGTGTCTCGCACTCCATTTCATCTCTGTCTATTACATTTAGCTATAGTTATAGTATTTCCTTCTTACCACAGTATGAATCATTTGGCTGGTGTGACGTAATGTATAAAAATGTCTTTTAGATATTAAAAGTGTAAACATTTAATGGATGAACATAAGTCATTTTTGGATCATGCTCTTACTATTTTATCTCCCACATACAAAAATCTATAAGAGATAACAATAATGGAGTTGTGTGGATTGTTTTCTTTTTGTGTTAAAACAGTGTTCTAGGTTGTGTCTTTGCCCCTTTATATCCACGTTTTTGTCTGTTACCTCTATGATTGATGACATTATGTGCCTAATATAATGTGCCTCCTGGTCAAATTTATAAAATTTCAATATTCCCAACATACTTAAGGATTTCTATGTAATAGCATTAATTTATTTGCAATTGTATATTAGAGATGTCTTACATGCGGTCTGTTTTCTGAAGTAGCATAGGCTTACTGAATTATTACTTTCCCTGTCAGAAAGAAGATCTAGCTTATCACCATCAGTTCATCCTACATGCTGCGCTAGATGTTGTCCAGGACCTAGCATGGAACACAAATGCAATGTGAGAATATATTGGTTGAACTTTTTTTCTGTAGGATGCGCCCACAAAATGTCATGTGATTTTTCTGTAGGACACACCCACAAAATGTCATGTGATTTTTCTGTAGGATGCATGTGAAAATACTACGGCCAATAAATATTCCTATCATATACAGAGTAATTTTTATATTGTTTACCTCAACCAACCCTTTCTACGATTTTGTTGTTTTGTCAGGTTCCTGAGATCAGTTGACAGATTTAATGACCTTGTGGTGTCTGTTTATGTAACTGCCGGTCATATCCTTTAAACCGGCTTTTTACAGTGTTTTTGTTGTATTATATAGAAGCTCCATCATTTGCAATACTATTAATTTCCTTAACTGCAAGTATGACACATACTAGATTCATGCTGCTTCACGATTCACGCAGCGAGGATGGAATAAAAAGCTTTTTCCAAGAGGTTCATGAACTTTACATCAAGGTAAGATGATTATCGGCCCATCTACAATCTGCTAGCTTGTCGCATTTAAGATTGCTATAAACACTCAGTTAGGTCTATACTCAAACATCAATTCTCAAATCATGTGTATATCCAATACTAAAGCCTCTCAGGATCTCCTTTATTTCGCGTTAGTTTATTATGTTTTGCTGTTATTTTATCAATATATGCTCTGTCTGTGTCACGGCGATGGAACCTGTCATCTATCTTGTAGATAGGCAGATTATGGGTCTCAAAATTACATGGGTTGCTTTTGAGTCCCATAATTTGCAAAGTTGCGCACAGTTGTCCATACATAATAATTCATGACAAGTGTCGGTTGTAGAAAGAAGATCCTAGATGTAGCAATCAGTTTTGATATTATTAAATAGACTCTTATGAATGCGCAGATATTCCTCAACCCCCTGTATCTGCCTGGCTCCCGCATCGCGTCCTCTCATTTCGATACCAAGGTCAGGGCGCTTGCGAGGAAGTATCTGTAGCCATGGAGCAAGCGTTCCACTCTGTTTCAGCTCAAGTTCCATTGCATGTCTGTCGCATATGCTATGCAGGTGGCATAACTGAAGAGCATACTCATTTTGTCTCTCTCTTGAACTCTTGCCTGTAAGCTAGTAGTAAATCGTGAGTTTTGAACTTTTGAGAAGAATTTCTGTCCCAAAGTCGGGCCGATTCGACCTGAACGAGACCGCCGCGTTGTGCTGTATACTACAGTAGTACAATGGCAAATCTGTGTAATCTCCGTATTGATGGCGTGTAATAAGCTTCCTATTCATTTCCTGTTCTGTGGCCAACTTGATGGTGATGCCTTTTCCGTCTGGACAGACGATCTTACCTTCCTCCACCGAAGCCGTATCGTGTGCACTAGGCAGAAAGGTCTTAGGCTAACCTGCAATGCAGCCAGGGGGTTAGATCTTGGTGATAAGTAGCGTAAAAGAGGTCCAGTTGTGTGGTCACTTGTCGATCGGAACATGCACGTACGTAGCTAGCTGTTTCCAGCACCGGTTTGGGCATCCTACAGCACACTGGCTGATTGAAGAGGAGATCTCGAGGGGATCTTCGGTATCCAGACTGCTACTTGTTGGTCTGAGCTTATCAGGCTGGTGCCAGTGCGGGAGATAGGGGGGGCGATATCGCCCCCCAGCGGGCGAGAGTGGGGCGGTAAGGGGGCGAGAGGGGATCGGCGGGCGGTGCCCGGCTCGCCCGGCGGTAGCGCCGCTACCGCCCGCACTGGCCGGGCGAGAGGGGGCGACAGCGGGCGAGAGCGCAGGCGACGCGGGGCGGTAGGGGGGGCGATAGTGGCAGTGGGGCCGGGAATAACGGCTAGCTGACGTGGCGCCCTCTGATTGGTCCACGTCTGCTAGCCGTTGGGGGTTACCGTTGCTGCCCGAAAAAATACGAAAAAAATGCAAAAAAATTGAAATTTTCATCTCCTCCCCCATATAAATACCCCCATATGCTGCACTCATTCCACACCAATTTCAGCTCCTACACTCTCCATTTCCACTTCTCTCGACGCCATGTCTTCGTCCAGTAGCAGCGATTCGAGCGACGGAGTGGAGGGTGAGATGATCGCCACAATGCAGGCGGAGTACGAGGCGGCGATGCTCAACCTCCAAGCGGTGCCGAGACCGCCGCGACGCCGTCGAGAGTTCATCAGGCATGATCGTCTGGGCGCCCACTATCGGCTCTACGACGACTACTTCGCCGACAACTGTGCTTATCCTTCGAGCTTCTTCCGGCGAAGGTATCGGATGAGGCGATCCCTTTTTCTACGCATTGTGGATAGATTGGGTGAATACTCTCCGTATTTCACCCAAAGAGCTGATGCTCTCAACCGTGCTGGTTTTTCTCCCCTACAAAAGTGTACTGCGGCGTTGCGTCTGTTAGCTTATGGAGCAGCTGCTGATACGATAGATGAGTGGCTTAAGTTAGCTAGACAAACGTCGTCAGAGTGTCTAGATCGATTCTGTGAGGGCATACTCAACTGTTACGGGGAAGAGTTTTGCCGTAGACCTACTGTCGCGGATACTCAGCGTCTGTTAGCGAAAGCCGAGGAGCGCGGCTTTCCGGGCATGCTAGGGAGCATCGATTGCATGCATTGGCAGTGGAGGAACTGCCCAGTTGCGCATGCCGGTCAATTCACAAGGGGAGACATCAAACACCCTACCATAATCTTAGAAGCCGTTGCGTCGTATGATCGTTGGATCTGGCATGCCTTTTTGGGATTCGCCGGGTCCAATAACGACATCAATGTGCTCAATCAGTCGCCATTGTTCACGGATGTGCTTAGAGGAGAAGCACCCATAGTGAACTTCACGGTGAATGGACACCAGTACAACAGGGGTTGCTACCTTCCCGACGGCATCTACCCCTCCTGGCCGGTGTTCATGAAGGGTGTTACTCTTCCACAAAGTGAAAAGCATCGTCTGTTCACTACTGCTCAATCAGCTTGGCGCAAAGATGTCGCGTGTACATTTGGAGTGCTGGAGGCTAGGTTCAACATTATAGCAGTTCCCGGACGCTCCTACTCCAGGCGTACTCTTGGGTTGATCATGTGTGAGAACATCTATGAGACAGTTGATTCCAATGTCGGCCCTCCAATACATACCAATGCACCACCAAGCCTAGCAGCCAGGATTCAGATGGACAACGAAATGAGGGACTCGCCGATGTATACCCAGCTTCAACATGATTTGATTGAGCATGCGTGGGCTCATTCCTAGATTATGTAATTTTTTCAATTTTTTATGTAATTTTTATTTATTATTATGTAATCGGTACAATTTTAGTTGAATAAAATAATTTTCTTCCATTATTTGCAATGTTTTTTATCTTAAAAATAAATGTTGACGTGGAGGAGAGAGAAATGCTGATGTGGAGGAGAGAGGAGTGATAGTGGGGGCTATAGCCCGTGCACTGGCACCGTGCTGCGAGAGTGGCGTGAGAGTGGGGTGAGAGTGAGAGGAAAAACTGACGTGGCGGGGCTATAGCCCGTGATAACTTGTGATGCACTGGCACCAGCCTCAGAAGCCGGCAGCATCATCGGTGTGCTCTTACGACTAGTTTTCTAAAGTAACTTAGCGAGAAAGTTTGGAAAGGGATAAGAGGAGCCTACCTCCTGATGTCATCTCAAAGACTTTGAATCACTTCCCCCACCTCGGGGATTCCATTAATTAGGCCTGATCCGGCTAGTTAGACACCGGAGACAAACATGGAGATCCGGCACAGTGAGGCCTCTCGCTTTCTCGAGATCGCCGTCCTGGCCCGATCGATCAGTACAAGCGCGCAATATCTATCTACATCTATATCTTTTTTTTTACATACGATACCCCCAGAAGAGGGCCCGTGCTCCACTATTATCGAAATAACGGAGCCCACCGCCACCGCCAGCATTCACGAGTTATTACAACCATCTGGAGACCAGGAAACATAAAAGAACGACCCTAAACTCAGTCCTACAGTCTGAACAAAAGCACAACACAGTGCGAGATTTTCTAACAGCAAAACCCACAATTCCGACCGTCTAACAGGCAGCCAACAACTACCAGGGGACCCAAAACAAGGTAAAACCCGAACCGTAGAGACCAGCGCGAAAGAAAAAGGTGCCCTTCCTAGATGATGTCCTCCTGATCATCAGCCTCCGTATCTGCATCTTGAGAATCTTCGAGTTGTAACACCGCCCTAGTGGCACGAGGATTAGGAGTCGGATCCATTGCACGTGCAGTACGAATGAGCATTTCAGCTCCTCCCCTGATGTCAGCCTGCTCCTGAACAGGATGAAGACCTGTCCAATAGGTCAAAAAGACACATGCATAGCTAATTAGTTCAAAAGGTGTTTTTATTAGTTTGTTTTCAAAACAGGCTCGATTTCTGAGCTTCCAAATTGCCCAGCACACCGCCGCTATCCCCGTAATTTGAATGTTTCTACTTGCTGAGAGATGTTGAGGAATCCACCAAAAAAATTGAGTAAAGGAGCCTGGTCGATCACCAGCGCCCAAAGCTGTCCCAACCACCGACCAGACATACTTAGCTGCATCGCAACAAAAGAACAGATGAAGGCTAGTCTCCTCTTCCCTGCAGAACTGGCAAATGGTGCTTCCCTGCCATTTTTTCTTCTTAATGTTATCTTTAGAAGAGATTGCATTATGCCAAATCAGCCAGAGCCAAACCTTGATTTTTTATGGGATTTTTGCTTTCCAAAGATGTTTGAACGATCTATCCACTCCATTACTAGAAAGGTGAGTATACATTGTTTTAACTGACCCATTTTTTTACCATTTCCACCTGGGACTGTCATCTGAGTCATTTAGAGCAACACCTGCTAATTTATTTTGCAGCAGATCCATGTCAGCCATCTTCTGAAACTAAAACCCCACCTTCTAGCAGCCATTTGAGAAACGGTTGTTAGATGTGTATTAGGCTCGTATACGTATTGGTATGGCGTAGTACACCAACCATACGTATACCCCCAATGTACGCCACGGTAGGGGCTTTTCCTACCATGCTATTTAACACGTAACCGATGCCCCGAGAGGGGCCATCGTTCTTGCCTAGTACGATCGACATGGTATCAGAGCAGCCTCTTCTCTGACCTAGCCGCCGCAAGCCAAAACCAATCTACACCAAAAAAAACCTAGAATTCTCTCCATCGCCATGGCCAGTTCATCGAGCTCGCCCTCGGCCGGATTGGGGTCCCCCCATCCCAAAATCTCACACCTTACAATTTCCTCTTCTAGAAAGCGTTGGTGAGGCCGACTCTGCGCGGAGCGCGAGTCCTCGGCCTTCTCGACGGCTCCGACGCCGCCCGGGCCCAAACACTGGAGGTAGAAGATGACAAAGACCCCAAGATCAAGAAAACCGTCGACAACCCGGCCTACTTCGCCTGGCTCGAACGGGATCAGCAGGTGGTGAGTTTCTTGGTGAACTCCCTCTCGCCGGATGTACTCGCACATGTCCTCGGGATGGACACCGCCGCTGAGATATGGGCTGCGATCTCCGGCATGTTTGCATCTCAATCTCGCTCTCGAGTGCAACATCTGCGGACAGCCCTCAACACAACAAAAAAAGGCAGTATGACTACGGCGCAATTCTGAACCAAGATGAAGGGGTTCCGATCGGAGCTCATCGCAGCCGGAAAACCATCGATGACGATGAACTTGTTGGGTACATCCTCAACGGACTTGACGCCTCATACAATTCACTCGTGTCCTCCATCAGTGTCAACTCCAACACATCCCTAGCAGATCTATTCGGCCTACTCAACTCCCATGATATGCGTGTGAAGATGTTGACAGAAACCGGCCAGATCTCCGAGAGCTTCATGTCGTCAGCTAACGTCTCACGGCGTGGATACGGCAACTACAAGGGTGGGCATGACCACTCTCCTGAACGTGGGCGTCGCTCACCTGAGCGGCGTGACGACTATAGGCGCACCGAAGGAGGACGAGGACGCACGCTGTAACATCCCAAGTATGAAAATAACCCCTAGAATGTTTGTTTCTTGCTTTAATTAATGTTTTGCATCATGACATCATCATTGCATTTGTTTTGGGCTTTTGTTTTCAATTGTTTTCAATTGTTTTACTTTGTTTTCTATTTGAATTGCAAACCAAGAATTCAAACCTTTGTTTCATACTTGTTATGTTACAATTTTCAAATAAAAATATTCAATTAAAAACAGCTATTTGTTTCCATTAAAATATAAAGCTCAAACTATTAACTTGTTCTTTTTAATAATTCACTTAATTCAAATTTCATTCAAATTCAATTAAAAATTCCAATACAGCAACCATTTTGGAGTTTATGAAAAGTACAAAACAAAGCAATCATTTGTTTCAAATAAACTTGAATTTAAAAAACTTTTAAGTTGCTTAAGTTCAATTATCCAATTAATATTAAATTCAATTAAGTTCAAACAAATATACAAACATCAACATATTTTTAAACATTTTGTAAAACCAAGGTTGGCACTTTGGTGCTGTTACAAAAACTAGCTTATACAACAAATTTTCCTAATTTTTCTAACCCTAAAAACTAGCCTTTTCTTCCTTTTTCAAATCAGCAAAAAAAAAACAGAAAAAAAAAGAAATAAAAAGAAAAACTGAGGGGATAGGGCAGGCAGTGGGCAGGCCCAGCCCACCAAACTGCCTGGTACCCCCCTCGCATCGTCACCTACACGTACGGCAGCGCATCCGCGCTGCCCACGTCGACGCCGTCGTGATGGGACGGCCACGGCGCACTCCACCTCCACTTTATAGCTCTACCCCCGAGCCCCTCGCTGCCCTAACCCTAGTCTCCACCTATCTCCCTCGACGCCGCCGGTTTTTCCTCCATCCACCCACCACCATCCTCTCTCTGTATCTCACCGCAACCGAGCCCCCACCTCTGAACTCCGATGATCGCCGTCGATCTGGCCTCCCACCGAGCAGGGTAGGCACGGGAATCAAACCCCCGTACCTCCCTCTCCCTCTTCGACACCTCCACGACGCCAAGGAGCAGCTACGTCAACGCCGCCGTCCGTGCTCCCGCCGCCGTCGTGTGATCACCTCGCCACCGAGCCTCTGCTACGCCTCCACCGGAGGTGAGCATCACCTCCTTCCTTCCCCTCTCTGTTCTCTCTGCATGGGCGCACACGACCACCACGCAGCACCACACACATCCACGGCCACCGCGAGCAACAGTTCACCGCCGGTTGCCTTCCGTCGAGTTTCAGTTAACTGAAACCAATTCTTCAGTTTCGTCAGTCTTAAGCGCTATCTGAATAATAACCTCGCTGCGTATCCTTACCTGACAAGCATCGAACAGCAGCGCAGTGGTAGCAGCCTGCGCGCGCGAGCCCGAGCCCAGGGTTCGAGTCCCCCTCGCGCAGAATAAACCATCTTTTGACATTTGCCACGCGGGATGCACAGGCCCACCTGCCTGTGGCAGTGGTGGCCACGTAGGCCCACACCCACGCGCCACGCACGCACAGCTGGGCACTGGCCCACTGCCAGTGACCCAGGGGTGGTTCCTGTGCGCGTGAGAAAAGCCCCAGGGGCCTCTCTGTAGTTATTTATTTCGCAGTTAGGCCCCTGTGCAAAATCTAAATGCTTTTAAATTGCAGAATAGCCCACAGTTTTCAAATTTGAATAACTAATTCATTTCAAATCCAAATAAAATAAATAAAACATGTTTTCCAACCCAAATTTAATTCTCTACATGAATACATCATTTGTTTTCTGTTTTGAACATTTCAAATGCATTCAAATTTTAAATTCAAACAAATCATTTTCCAATTGGTTAAATCCATAACTAATTCAATACTAATTCAAATGCCACATATAAAATATGTTTTCAAACCAGAAAAACATAACCTTTTCAAATATGAATTTTATTTAATGTTTTGAACAAATAAAATTCAAATAATATTCATACTTGAATTAAATTCAATTAAATCTTGTTTAAACTTGTTTAATTCATAATTAAATCATTCTAATTCTTTTTTCAATAATTGAGACATGTATTCCAACTAAAATTTTGTGTTCTATTCAAATATGAACTTTCTTATCTGTTTTGAACAATTAAACTTGATGAAAACAAAAAATGCTTGTGTAACTCATTAAGAAGCCAAATTTCTCAACTTGATAAATAAAATTCCAAACTTGGTAAACTTCATGTCAAATTGAATCTATTGTTGTTTCCTTTTTGTTAACATCATCCATGCATCATGCTAATCAACTTTCACCTGATGGTTAGTTGTAGATCATTTAATCCCACCTTAAATTCATGGGCTTTCCATATGCAATCCAACTTGCATATGGGTCCATTTAAACATGTTATCTTGTCAACTAGTTTATTTTAATTCATCAATTAAATTGCCATGCATCATCCCATGATTGTGCACTATGCCACGTTATTGATTGTTCGTCTCTTTTCGATTGTTTGTTTGCTTCTTCTCGAATAGACGACGACGTTGAGACAGACGAGGTTTACGGCACCACTTATGAGGAGTTAGCTCAGTACCAGGCTACTGGGTTTGCAGGCAAGTATTCACTCACATGAACCATTGTGTTCCTTTCCACACTGGATACCGATACTCTCCATTGTCTATTTCTGATAGCCCTATGAATCGTTGCTTGTGTCCCGATCCTACCACATGTTACCCTATAACCCTGATATTGCCTCACCTCCACACCTATAACCCCTTGCTTGTTGCCTTAGTCCTACTAGCATGCTTAGGGTTGCTTGTGCTCGAGTCTGTTGTCCGTTAATTCTTTTACCTTACTTATTTATGTTCTGGGGCTCGATGTTAAACAATCAACCTGTTAATGTTTGGGTAATAATAATTTGCTGATAAGGCACCGGCAGGAGGCCCGGCGTGGTTTTGAGGCCTGCTAGTGTCGACCCTAATTAGGAAAAGGGTCTTGTCTACCGATCCATGATGAGCGCACTAACCGCATGTGGGAAGCGTGTATGGGCGCCCCCCTCAATTTGATTCGATTCGCATCTCGTCCAAATCGCCTCATAGTTCGGGTTTTCCATTTGCCGCATGCATATGCAGGTGCGAACCCGTGGCCAGGGTGGAACTTTTGTAGTCGGCATTTAGGGAGACACGTTCTTAGAGTGCTATTAGGGTCCCCTTTTCTTCGTGGGGCTCGATTAGTCGTGTGCTCAATTGCACGGGGTTCTTTGGTCTTGATGCGAAGAAGAGTTGAGTTGTGTTGAGTGCCCCGCTTGGTGGAATGGCCGTTCCATCTGGCGGGTTATTCTTACGTGTACGGCCAAATTGGTGCACCCCTGCAGGGTTAAATCTTCTCGAGAAGCCGTGTTTTCCGCGGTTATGGTTGACTTGGTGAAAGTACTGGCTAACAAGTACTCAGAACAACTTACACCCAACTAATACTAATTTGACTAGTAATAGGCTTATTGACACAATTACCTGAACCATCATTAATCCAACTGTGTGAGTTATCCTTGGGTTGCTTCCTTAGTAGGGGGTAACATTGGATGGGTTTGTTTGAAGTTAATTTCAGTTGGTTCCAATACGCGATCTTATCTTCTTTCTGTTAGCCGAAAGTTGTAGTATGTCTTTGTAGTTGGTTAGTGCAGCCCGCTGCAGCATCTTTTATATCACCTATTCTTCCGTTGAACCTAAAGCATTTGTACCTGGTGTTGCCGAGTACACTTTGGTGAAGTGTGAGTCTTGCTTGCCAGTACTTGTATGTACTGACCCCTTTGGGGCTGTGGTTTCCGCAGACTACGATTCCGAGGATCCCCATGGAGGCTACTACGTGGAGTATGACGAGACTGTTGACGAGTAGATAGCGGACCCGGGCAGGATCCGAGACTACGTGGATGGGCTCCGTTTTCCTTTCAGTCTCGGCCTCTTAGGCCTATTTGGAATTGTCTGTACTCAGACCTTTTGAATGCTTCCGCTGTGATGTAATGATGATATGTTGGGACATGTGTCCTCTCGATGATTGTATTTGCTATTCTTTGCTCTAGTGAGAGCCAGTTGCAACTTATTTCCATCTTTTGTGTCTTAGAGATATGTTGTGGTATCATTTCGTTTAACGCCGTTGACGTACCATGTGTGAATGGTATGAAGTACGCCAATGGTAGTGTCCTGATCTCTATGGGATAGTTTACATCGACGGTGGATAGTAGAGATTGGTTGTCACACATAAGTGTTGGCCTACTCGTAAGAGGATGCGGGTGCAGGTAGGCCCCGTAATCCAATCATCTACTATCCAGTTCGGCCCGGTGAGTATCCTATAGAAGTCAGGGTGCGACACACGCCAGGTCGCGATCACCGCGACGGGCGTGGTGACCGCAATGACTACCGCGACGGGCGTGGTGATCGTGGTGACTACCGCGATGGACGTGGTGATCGTGGCGACTACGATCGCCGCCAGGACTCCGATCGCCGCCGCGATGATCAAGGCGATCGCCGTGGTCAGCGTGATGAAGCGTGATGAAGGAGAACGTGATACACGTGCAGATGGACCAAACCGAGACGGTGGTGATCGCCGCCGTGATGGACGTCGCAAACGTGCGCCAACCCCCTATGAGAACATCACTTGCCAGATCTGCTTCATTCATGGTCACTCGGCCACGAATTTTTGGGGGCGCAAGGGAGATGATTCTGATGGAGATGGGGTGACCGTGAGCCCAATGGTGCTCATGTAGCCTCCTACGGCGTCGGCACATACTGGTACCCGGACACTGGCGCAACACATCACATCACAGGGGAGCTGAGCAAGCTTACCACCTATGACAAGTATCATGGGCATGACTGCATCCACACTGCAAACGGTATTGGTATGAAAATTAAGCATATTGGTAACTCCACATTGCATACTCCAAATCATTCCTTACATCTCAAAAATGTGCTACATGCTCCTAGTGCATGTATGAATCTGCTTTCAGTACACAAATTAACCCTTGATAATAATATGTTTATTGAATTCTATCCACATTTTTTTATCAAGGATCAGAACACAAGAAGGATTCTGTTTAGAGGTCCCTGCCGTGATGGACTCTATCCGTTAGTGCCCATCTCCACTGGATCGCCCAAGCAAGCCTTTATTTCAATAAAGCCAACTTCATCCACTTGGCATCGCCGTTTAGGACATCATTCGTCTTTTATAGTTCAACAAGTGCTTAGGAAGAATAATATTTCATACACTCCTGAAACAACTCCTTACATATGTGATCCTTGTCAGCTAGCCAAAAGTCACCAATTACCATACCCTGTTTCCACTAGTGTATCCACTGTTCCTTTGGAACAAGTGTTTTCTAACGTATGGGGTCCTGCTCCCCTATCTGTTGGCAAGCATGCATACTATGTAAGTTTTATCGATGATTTCAGTAAATTTACTTGGATTTATCTCCTCAAAAATAGATCTGAAGTTTATCAAGTCTTTCTTAATTTTCGAGCACTTGTTGAGAGGAAGTTTAACAGAAAAATCATCACTATGCAAACTTATTGGGGTAGTGAGTATGAGAAGCTACACAGTTTCTTTCAAAAATTTGGTATCACTCGCCATGTCTCATGCCCACATGCTCACCAACAAAAGGGCTCTGTTGAACGCAAACATCGTCACATAGTAGAGGTTGGGCTTTCTTTACTTGCAAATGCCTCTATGGCTCTCAAGTTTTGGGATGAAGCATTTCTCACTGCCACCTTTCTTATAAATCTTCTTCCTAGCAAAGTTCTAGCACTTGACACTCCAGTTGAATGTTTGTTACACACAAAACCCAACTATGATTCCCTTCGTATCTTTGATTGTGCTTGCTGGCCCAACCTACGTCCTTACAATAAAAGAAAGTTGTCTTTTAGATCAACACAATGTGTGTTTCTTGGTTATAGCCCTCGTCACAAAGGTGTTAAGTGCTTAGATCCCAAAACTGGTCGTGTGTATATCTCCCGTGATGTTATTTTCGATGAGCATGTATTTCCTTTTGCTTCACTTCATCCAACTGCTGGATCACGACTTCGTGACGATATTCTTCTTTTACCACGAACCAATACCTCACATGATTTTGGAGATGCGCATGTTGATACCTTTATGCCTTTACCTATCATACCAATTGTTACTCCTAATGGTCCAGCTCCTATTACTCCAAATGTTACAGGAAACACAAATGAAGAACATGCAGAAAATTTGATCTCAAATGGTGCTGAAACGGAAGAATTAAGTGATTCTGAATATTCACTAGAAGACAATCCAGGAGATTCGCATGCCACCTCGGATCATGCGGCCTCCGATCACGAGGACGATCACCTGGCCGATTCCCCTGGCGCACGGCATCCCGAGACGTCGCCTCCCGCGCATGCACGGCTCCCGCTCCAATCGCCTATCTCCACGTCGTCCGGGGGCTCCCCTCCCCCCGCCCACCCGCTCGTCAGGCGGGCTGTCTGCCGGGCCACGCGCCTCCGACGCGTCATCCCTCGACACGTCGCCCTTGTCAGGATCGCCCACGCCCTCGCCTGCACGGTCTGTCACGCCCGTGATGGCGCCTGCAGACAGCACCAGCTGGCTTGCTCCTACTGGCTCAGGCCCTCCTGCCTCCCAGGAGGGGACTGGTGCTAACACCCAGGAGGGGACCGACGTTGACGCTGGATTCTCTGCGATGGACACTGCAGTCGCAGCTGATTCAGCTGCGGGATCTTCTGCGCCAATCCAGCATGCATTCCCTCCTGCCAACTCTCCTCGCACACGATTACAAAAAGTTATAAAACACCCCAAACTCTACACTGATGGCTCTCTAACCTATCGTGTCAAGGACCGCAAAGTTCCCTATGGCCTGCTTGCAGCTACAGGTGAACCCCAGACTTTATCAGAGGCTATGAATGATGCAAATTGGCGAACAACTATGAAAGAAGAATATGATGCTTTGATGCAAAACAAGACCTGGCATCTTGTTCCCCCTAGTTCTCATACAAATATTATTGTCTGCAAGTGGGTATACCGCACCAAGAAACATACAGATGGGTCTATTGACAGGTACAAGGCCAAGCTTGTTACAAAGGGGTTCAAACAAATGTATGGCATTGATTACGAAGATACCTTCAGTCCTATGGTCAAAGCAGCAACCATTCAGACTGTTCTAGCTATTTCAGTCTCTCGAGGCTGGAATTTGCGGCAACTAGATGTCAAGAACGCGTTTCTCCACGGTGTTCTTGAAGAGGAGGTCTATATGAAACAACCACCAGGTTTTGCGCACCCTGATACTCCCAATTATATTTGCAGGCTTGATAAAGCTCTTTATGGATTAAAACAGGCACCTCGAGCTTGGTTTTCTCGCCTCAGCTCCAAATTACAGGCCCTTGGTTTTATTCCCTCTAAAGCTGACACATCATTATTTCTTTACAATCAGTCAGATATCACTATTTATGTCCCTGTTTATGTTGATGATATTATAGTCACCAGTTCTTCTGACACAGCCATCAATGCTTTGCTCAAGGATCTCAATGCTGATTTTGCTCTCAAGGACCTAGGAGATCTGCACTTCTTCTTGGGAACTGAGGTAAAACATATTTCTGATGGCCTACTGTTAACACAAGAAAAGTATGCACATGATATCTTGGATAAGGCTGGCATGTACAGTTGTAAGGGCTCTCCTACACCACTCTCTTCCATTAATAAGCTGTCTCTCAAGGAGGGGACGCCTCTTGGCTCTGAAGACAGCACACAGTATCGCAGCACTGTTGGTGCATTACATTATCTTACTCTCACACGTCCATATATTGCATTTTCAGTTAACAAAGTATGTCAGTATCTTCATGCACCAACTACATCTCATTGGACAGCCGTGAAAAGGATCTTACGTTATATTCATGATACATTGCAACTTGGTATAACTTTTAAACGCTCATCATCCACTCTTCTTAGTGCATTCTTAGATGCAGATTGGGCACGTTGTCTTGATGATAGAAGATCCACAGGAGGTTTTGCTATATTTGTTGGACCAAATTTGGTCTCATGGAGTGCAAAAAAACATGCCACAGTCTCACGTTCTAGTACTGAAGCAGAATACAAGGCCCTAGCTAATGCAACTGCTGAGTTAATTTGGGTTGAAGCCCTTCTTGGAGAACTTGGGGTTAAACTGCAGGAAAATCCATGTTTATGGTGTGATAATTTAGGTTCCACCTATCTCTTAGCCAATCCTGTCTTTCATGCACGCACAAAGCACATTCAGATTGATTTTCACTTTGTAAGAGAAAGGGTAGCAGAGAGAAAGTTTGATATTAGGTTCATATCAAGTAAAGATCAGGTTGCTGATGGTTTTACCAAGGCTCTTCCTGTTCAAAACCTAAATGAGTTTAAGCGTAATCTTAATCTGTATCCTGGTTAAGATTAAGGGGAGGTGTTAGATGTGTATTAGGCTCTTATACGTATTTGTATGGTGTAGTACAGCAACCATACATATACCCCCAATGTACGCCACTGCAGGGGCTTTTCCTACCATGCTATTTAACACGTAATCGATGCCCCGAGAGGGGCCATCGTTCCTGCCTAGTACGATCGACAACAGTGACTGTTTGATCCTGGCAACTCTCAAAAAGATTTGGGAAAGTCACTTTTAGAGGAGTGGAACCACACCAGGCATCTCCCCAAAAATCTGTTCTTTTTCCATTGCCAATTCCATGTTTCAACTAAGTAGGTACAAGCCCCTGATGTGCAGAAGATCTGACCAAAATGCCGAGTCCATTGCCCTATGATTGATATTATAAATACCCCATCACCAAGATATTTAGCTCTCATGAATCTCTGCCAAGGGACATCACCTTCTTCCAACTTCCACCACCATTTGCACATGAGACTGATGTTAAACCTGGAGAGATCTTTCAGCCCAAGACCACCTTTTAATTTGGGTCTACAAACCAGTTTCCACATCACCAAATGATATCTTTTTTTACTGGAAGAGCTTTGCCATAGGAAGTCTCTCCTGGGCTTATCTATCCCCCCCCGAGTAGTTTTGTGTAAAAGGAACATAGACATATGGTAAGTTGTGGCTGAGGAAAGGCAAACATAAGTTCTGATGACCCTGCCCCCAATAGACAAGGCCCCTCCCAACCAGCCATCCATCATCTTTTTTAGTTTTTCACTTAGGAATTTCATCTCCTTCATAGAATTTCTGCTAACATTAACAGAAACTCTAAGATATTGAATAGGCCAAGATCCCACCTGACAATTGAACATATCTGCATACTGTTATGGTTTGGCTCCATCCTCCAGCACCATCAACACCTCACTTTTTTCTAAATTTATCTTGAGGCCTAGCATACTTTCAAATATGTAAAGGAGTGGTTTTAAATTTCTAGCCCCTTCCAGATCATCTTGGAACAGAAAAATGGTATCATCGGCATACTGTAGGATAGCAATCCCTTTATCCAACAAGTGATCAGCTAACCCAGTGATCAGGCCTGCATCTTGAGCTCTATGCACCATCTTAGCTAAATTTTCAGCAGCATCATTAAACAGAAAAGGGGAGAGAGGATCCCCCTTGCCTGACACCCTTAAAACTCCCAAAATAAGGGCCTAAGGAGTCATTCACTTTAACACTTAGAGTCCCCTGGGTAATGACAAGTTTCCAATAGAAAGGTCCAATTTACCTTATCATATGCTTTCTCAAAGTCAATCTTCAAAATTACACCCTGTTTCCTTCTGAATTTAGACTCCTTAAGTACCTCCTGTAGCAACTCTACACCATCAGTAATGGTTCTGCCCTTGATAAAAGCAGTCTGGCACTTATTGATCAACTTTTCCATGAAAGGTTCCACTATGTTCGTCAACACTTTTGTGATCAAATTATTCCCATGACCAGTAGTTGCTGGCAAAGGTACAGAGGACCCTGCTTGAACTATATTCTGGCCAGAAATAAGTGTAGTCTCTCTTATCAGAGGAGAAGGATTGGGATTCTGGTATCTGGCTGGAATATTTGCGCTTACTGGCACAGTATTGGACTGCACGGAGGTACTAACCACAAGGGGGTTCTGCAACAGATTCGTCTGCACCTGAAGAGGGGAGGAGGAAGGGATCTCACCCACTGGCACAGACGTCGCTGATGTTGTCGCCGCCGTGGAAGCAGAGGCCGAGCCTGCCCCTGTCATCTCTTGGTGATGTTTCCAACGATGGCATCCACCTCCTGCCTACGCTTCTCTGCGTCATTGTTCCTGTAACGCCAGATCCCTAGCCGCTCTTTCAAGATCCCGAGTATTGCTTTTCCGGCGCTGATCTTCATCCAGGCGCCGCAGATCTTCGCGGCGTCGGTTCTCATCTTCCTCTCTCCTTCGATCTTTAGATCTGCGCCTTTCATCATCACGGCGGGGTTCCTCGTCACGCCGCCTAGCCTCCTCCCTGCGCCGCTCCACTTCACGGCGTAGATTTTCTTCCCGCCGATGAAACTCCCCATCTCCTCTAGATCTCCCGCCGTAAGGAGCTTGGCGATAGGAGTTCCGCGGAGGGGACCTCCTCAGTCCTCCATAGCCTTGTTATTTTGGTGTGATCCAAATTTGTATTCGTATATACTGATAAAGGCCTGTCGTGGTGGTGTCAAGACAGATGCCATAGGATGGCTAAAGATGTGGGGACGAAGGACGCTGGAGGTGCTCGGGGAGGGATCACGCGACGAGTAGCCGCGTGAGGTAAGAACTAAACACTGCAAACAACACGATCTACCCAGGTTCAGGGCCCTCGTGAGGAGGTAAAACCCCTACTCCTGCCTCTCTTTGTGTATTCTGATGTCTCACCGAGTAGCCACAGTACAATGGTTCTTGCTACCGAGTAGCCGCTCTCCTCTCTACGTGATGAACTAGGTCAAGAATCTAGGGTTTCCTGTGTTCTGGTATGCGATCCCTCTCGCAGGAGGCGGCGGGGCACCTTATATACATGGTGCCCAGCCGGATACGTCCAAATACGGACAAGTGTCGACATAGTGTGCACATCGTCCTTCTTCCGAGTTCTCGCTGACAGCTTTGGTTCCTAATCTTGGCTGCATCCGGAAAGTCGTTGGGCAAAACCAAGGGGACAGTCTGGTATCACTGTGCCAAACACAGAGTAGGGCCCCCTTATCCTGCGACCGCCTGCTTCCACACTGTCACTGTCAGGCAGGCCGGTCCCAGATGAACAGTGGTTCGAATAGTGCCAAGTACGGACCCAGGATACGCGGGATCCTGTGTCAGAACGGCTCCTTTGACTTCTGGCCCAAGTAGGTTCCCGCCAGTTTTACTCGGGCCAACTCTCCTACTCGAATGAATAGAACTTGATTGACTCCTTCTTCTGGTCATCTTTCCGTAAGACCGAGTAGCAGTCGACCGGGTAGCAATTACCGGGTAGGCGGCTACTCGACCAAACTTCTCTTCTGACCTTTGCCTTTACCACTTGCCTTTACCCTACTTGGGGGTAACCCCCCGACATTAGTCCCCAAAGCTGGTAGAGTCTTGCGAACTTGTTCACTAGGCTCTGCCAGCTTAAAAACCAATCTTTGCAACATCGCTTTTGAACCTCAAGATGCCGTGTAGACCCTCCGAGTAGCACTCTGGAAAGTACCTTGGGTTTCCTCTCTTCCGAATAGAGCTGGCTTTCTTCTCTGTAACCGAGTTGTCGCACCCGGACTTCTAGGGGATACTCATCGGGCCGAACTGAATAGTAGATGCTTGGATTACGGGGCTTATCTGCTCCCGCATCCTCTTACGATTAGGCCAGCACTTATGTGCGACAACCAAACTCTACTATCCACCGTCGATGTAAACTATCCCATAGAAATCAGGACACTTCCATTGACGTACTTCAACCATACACACATGGTACGTCAACGGCGTTTGAACAAGTGATATCACAACAGATCTCTACGACACAAAAGATCGAAATAAGGTGCAAATGGCTCTCATTAGAGCAGAGATAGCAAATACACTCATTCAGAGGACACATGTCCCAACAATACATCATTACATCACAGCGGAAGCATTCAACATGTCTGAGTACAGACAAGATCCAAAGAGGCCTAAGAGGCCGGAAACGAAAAGACGGAGCCCATCCACGAAGTCTCGGATCCTGCCCGGGTCCGCTATCTACTCGTCAGCAGTCGCGTCATACTCCACGTAGTAGCCACCATGTAGATCCTCGGAAACATAGGTCTGCGGAAACCACAGCCCCAAAGGGGTCAGTACATAAACGTACTGGCAAGCAAGACTCACAGTTCACCAAAGTATAGCCCGTCAACACCAAGCACAGATGCTTTGGTTTCAACGGAAGGAAGGGGATATAAAAGATGCTGCAACTGGCTGCTCTAACCAACTACAGAGTTACTACCACTTCCGGCTATCAGAAAGGAGATAAGATCGTGTGTCGTAACCAACCTATCAACTAACCTCAAACAAACCCATCCTGGATCTCGCCCCTTATCCAAAGAAGCAATCCGAGGATAACTCACACAGTTGGATTAATGATGGTTCAGATTATTGTGTCAATAAGCCTATTACTAGTCAAGTTGTTAATCATTGGGTGTAAGGTTGTTAATCATTAGGTTTAAGTTGTCCTGAGTACTTGTTAGCCAGTACTTTCACCAAGTAGTCCATAACCGCGGAAAACACGGCTTCTCGAGAAGATTATCCCTGCAGGGTTGCACCAATTTGGCCGTACACGTATGAATAACCCGCCAGATGGGATTCCTCCCACCAAGCGGGGCACTCAACACAACTCAACTCTTCTTCGCATCAAGCCCAAAGAACCTTGGGCGCACGGCTAATCGAGCCCAGAAGAAAATGGACCCTCATAGCACTCTAAGAACGTGTCCCCCTATATGCCGACTACGAAAGTTCCACCCGGGTACCAAGGGCTCGCAAGATCATGCATGCAGCAAATGGAAAACCCAAACTAAATGAGGCGATTTGGACGAGATGCGAATCGAGTCAAATTGAGGGGGGCGCCCATACTCGCTTCCCACATGCGGGTAGTGCGCTCATCATGGATCAGTAGACAAGACCCTTTTCCTATTAGGGTCGACACTAGCAGGCCTCAAAACCACAAAGGGCCTCCTGCCGGTGCCTTATCATCAAATTTATTATTAATAGTAACATTAGCATGATTGATTGGTTAAACATCAAGCCCCCAGAACATAAAGAAAATAGATAACAGAAAGTAACGGGTAACAGACTCGAGCAAAACAACCTAAGCATGCTAGTAAGACACTGGCTCAATCAAAGGGGTTGTAGGAGTGGAGGTGAGGCAATATCAGGGTTAAGGGATTCATGTGATAGGTTCGTAACAGAAACAACTACTACTATGGCTTAGCAGGAATAGACAACGGAAAGTATCGGTAACCAATGTTGAAAGGAACACAATGGTTCATGTGAGTGATAACTTGCCTGCAAACCCAGTAGCCTGGTACTGAGCTAAGTCCTTAGAAGGGGTGTCGTAATTATCGTCGGTCTCAACGTCGTCGTGTATCCGAGAAGAAGCAAACAAACAATGCAGAAAGATAAGCAATCAATAACATGGCATAGTGCACAAACATGGGATGATGCATGACCATTTAATTGATGCATAGAAATAAACTAGTGGACATGGTAACATAACAGGATTAAATGGACCCACATGCAATTGGATTGCATATGGAAAGCCCATGAATTATGGTTTAATTAATTGTTTTACAACTACTCATCATATGAAAGTGGATTAGCATGATGCATGGATGAGGAAAACAACAAAATAACAACAATAGAATCAAATAGAAATAAGGTTTACCAAGTTTAGAAATTCATTTATCAAGTTATGGAATTTTGGTTACTTAAAGGTGTCACTCAAGCATTTGTTGTTTTCACCAATTTTAATTGTTCAAAATAGATAACAAAGTTTATATTTGAAAAGAAAACAAGATTTTAGTTGGATTACATGTTTCACTTGTTGCAAAAGGATTTCAAATAAATTATTTATGAATTTAACAAGTTTAAGCAAGAATTAAATGAATTTAATTCAAACATGAAATTATTTGAATTTTTATTTGTTCAAAACATTAAGTGAAGTTCATATTTGACAAGGTTATGTTTTTATGGTTTGAAAACATATTTTATATGTCCCAAAAGAATTTGTTTTGATCAAGTTATGAATTTAACAAATTTAAATGATTTAAACAAGTTTTAAATCATTTAACCAATTTTAATTATTCAAAACATGAAAAAAAATTTATATTTGGAAAGGTGGTTTAATTTTGCATGGAAAACATATTTCATTGGTTGAAATTGGATTTAAAATGAGCAAGTTATTATTTTGGCAATTTTAAATGCATTAATAAAGAAACAGTTGTTTTCAGCAATTTAAATTATTCAAAACAGCAAACAAAATTTATATTTGGAAAGTACATGAAAAGTTGATTGGAAAACATATTTAGTTTGTTGCATTTGGAATTTTTATGCCCAAGTTATGAATTTTGCAAGTTTAAGTGAATTTGACAAGTTTTCAAATATTGCACCAATTTAAAATATTCAAAACAGTAAACAAATTTTATATTTGGAAAGAACATTTAATTTGGGACAGAAAACATATTTAAAAGGTTAAAATTGGAGTTGGGATGAATTTCTTATGCAATTTGCAAGATTTGGTGCAAATCTGCCATTTTTATGAATCTAGGGACTTAAAAAATATTTTTACAGGGGCTGGAAATAAATAGAAGGGACCTATTGGTGATTTGCAGAAGTTTCTGTAACCAAAACAAGGAAATAAAAAAGATTGTTTTAATTGTGTGGGAGGGGGATCGAACCCCTCACCTCTGGCCTGTGCAAAGGGACAGGAACCAGATGGGCTAGTGTGCTGTGTGTTGCAAGGAAGGGATCCCGGGGGGGTATAAGCTGTGGCTTCGAAAGTTAACTGAATTTTTGGCTAACTGAACCCGAACTTCTTGCGACAGAGGACAACAGAAGGGCAGCGATGGCTGCTGCTCGCCGGAGGGAACCAACCGTGGGGGGGGGGCGCTGCGAGGTGGAGGTGCGGTGCTCGGGAGAGGAGGGCGGCGAGAGGAAGGAAGGGGAAGGTGGGGGCGCTGCTCACCTCGAGTTCCTCGATGGGGACAGCGGGCAGAGCAGGGAGACGCAGCAGGGGTTGGCCGGCGACGGGAGGCGATGGCGGCGGCGCTCCGGCCAGTCCCGGCCCCTGGCGTGGTGACGAGGAGGAAGAGGGCCGAGGGGGATTCCATTCCCGCCCTCTCCCTGGCCGGAGGAGGACCGGAGCTCCGGCGATCAACGGAGGAGGAGGAGGAAAAAAATTCGGTTCAGTTTGGTGCAGATATAGAGAAAAGAGAGAGCAGAGGGAGGAGAGGAAGAAGGTGGCGGGGAGAGGGAAGAAGGAGGGAGAGAGATGGAGGGGAAAACCCTAGGGTTAGGGCCTAGGTCTTATAGAGAGGGGGAAGGTGGTGATCACCGTTCCTCCATGGTCTCTGCATACGTGGAGCTCGGGATGGGGCGCCGTACAGAGGTTGATGACGACACGAGGGGGTATCGGGCCTGGGAAAAAAATGGGCTTGGGGTGGTGTTGGGCTGAGGGGAGAAAAAAAGAAAAGGATGGGCCTCTCTCACCTCTCCCTTGCTCTCTTTTTAATTATTGATTATGTTATATTTTTTTTGTGCTGATTGGAAAAAGAAGAAAAAGAGAGGGTTTAGGGTTAGAAATTTAGGTAATGTTTTTGGTATAGTTGGATTTTTGGGTGATAGCAACATTGCCAATTTTATTTTACAAAAACTTTATTTAGGTTGTTGTTTGTAAATTTAAATCAAATTTGGATGAATTTATTATTAAGTGCATCATGGAAAACAAGATTTTAACTAGGGTGCACATTAGTGTTTAAATGGAACAAAAAGATTGGAATTGTTTTGGTAATTTTCATACTCTCAAATTGGGTGTTGTTTGTATAACTTATTTGAATTTGAAAGTAATTTGGAATTAAATGTTTGATTAAAAGCCCTCAATTTAAATAGTTAATCATTATGGAAAAATAATTGGAAACAAATGATGGATTTGTTTTGCAATTTTTATAACTTTCTAAAGGTTTGTTGTTTTTGGAAATTAATTGAATTTGAAAAGGGGTTTGGTAATAAGTGAATTTTGATAGAAACAAAACAACAGTTTGGAATCATCACTTTAATGGAAACAATCAATTGTTTTATTTTGAAATATCATTTTGGAAATTGTAACATCACAAGGATGAAACAAAAGGTTTGAATTTTGGTTTGAAATTCAAATAGAAAACAAAAGGAAAACAAGCAAAACAATTGCAATGAACATGATGCCATGATGCAAAACATAAAATAACAGGGAGCAAAACATTCTAATGGCTATTTTTCATACTTGGGATGTTACAAAACGCCCCCCCTTGAAGGAATCGCGCCCCGAGATTCCTACTGAGAAAAGAAAAGGTCCGGATACTTCTTGGGAAGATCTTCTTGAACTGTGACACGTGAAACACATCGTGCACGTTTGATAGACGTCAGGGAATTTGCAAACCACCGGAACATTTTCAAGTAAAGGGAGAGGTTTTGTATGGAAGGTGTATAGCTGGATAGAACTTGATTCATTTGGAGAATAGACTATCTGTCAGAAGGGTGGAACAGGGTTATTGATTAGACGCCGGTAGCAGAATGAAGTGGAAAGCAACAACAAGGTTTCAACGGACGAAAAGGATGTTGAGAAGAACAGGATAACGAAGCAACACCGGGAAAACGAGAACAAAACTCCTGAGGTACTACGGAAAACCCATCTGGGCTTCTAAAGGATCAATATCTACTGCTTAAGGAATAGAGGATCTGCTTCCGGGGCTTACACGCCTCCGTTCTCAATCGTGAGTAGGCAACATGATAAATCATGTCACAACCACCTCCATTCCTATGGTCTAGTAGGTATAACCATCCTAGAGAAACCAGAATTCGTGAAATCCTAACTTGAAAGTTTAGATGAGAAGGGAAAACAACGTTGCACTTCCTTACCAGAAAAGGGAGGGTGGGTGGGGAAAGAAGAAAAAGAACAGAATTCCTACTCTCATGTTTCATTTTTCCTATATAGCTACAAAATAGTTTCTAGACTCAACTGCGACCAGTAAAAAGGGATCCTACAGGCAGACGGGCTCTGATACCATTTGTCGCACCCGGACTTCTAGGGGATACTCATCGGGCCGAACTGAATAGTAGATGCTTGGATTACGGGGCTTATCTGCTCCCGCATCCTCTTACGAGTAGGCCAGCACTTATGTGCGACAACCAAACTCTACTATCCACCGTCGATGTAAACTATCCCATAGAAATCAGGACACTTCCATTGACGTACTTCAACCATACACACATGGTACGTCAACGGCGTTTGAACAAGTGATATCACAACAGATCTCTACGACACAAAAGATCGAAATAAGGTGCAAATGGCTCTCATTAGAGCAGAGATAGCAAATACACTCATTCAGAGGACACATGTCCCAACAATACATCATTACATCACAGCGGAAGCATTCAACATGTCTGAGTACAGACAAGATCCAAAGAGGCCTAAGAGGCCGGAAACGAAAAGACGGAGCCCATCCACGAAGTCTCGGATCCTGCCCGGGTCCGCTATCTACTCGTCAGCAGTCGCGTCATACTCCACGTAGTAGCCACCATGTAGATCCTCGGAAACGTAGGTCTGCGGAAACCACAGCCCCAAAGGGGTCAGTACATAAACGTACTGGCAAGCAAGACTCACAGTTCACCAAAGTGTAGCCCGTCAACACCAAGCACAGATGCTTTGGTTTCGACGGAAGGAAGGGGATATAAAAGATGCTGCAACTGGCTGCTCTAACCAACTACAGAGTTACTACCACTTCCGGCTATCAGAAAGGAGATAAGATCGTGTGTCGTAACCAACCTATCAACTAACCTCAAACAAACCCATCCTGGATCTCGCCCCTTATCCAAAGAAGCAATCCTAGGATAACTCACACAGTTGGATTAATGATGGTTCAGATTATTGTGTCAATAAGCCTAGTACTAGTCAAGTTGTTAATCATTGGGTGTAAGGTTGTTAATCATTAGGTTTAAGTTGTCCTGAGTACTTGTTAGCCAGTACTTTCACCAAGTAGTCCATAACCGCGGAAAACATGGCTTCTCGAGAAGATTATCCCTGCAGGGTTGCACCAATTTGGCCGTACACGTATGAATAACCCGCCAGATGGGATGCCTCCCACCAAGCGGGGCACTCAACACAACTCAACTCTTCTTCGCATCAAGCCCAAAGAACCTTGGGCGCACGGCTAATCGAGCCCAGAAGAAAATGGACCCTCATAGCACTCTAAGAACGTGTCCCCCTATATGCCGACTACGAAAGTTCCACCCGGGTACCAAGGGCTCGCAAGATCATGCATGCAGCAAATGGAAAACCCGAACTAAATGAGGCAATTTGGACGAGATGCGAATCGAGTCAAATTGAGGGGGGCGCCCATACTCGCTTCCCACATGCGGGTAGTGCGCTCATCATGGATCAGTAGACAAGACCCTTTTCCTATTAGGGTCGACACTAGCAGGCCTCAAAACCACAAAGGGCCTCCTGCCGGTGCCTTATCATCAAATTTATTATTAATAGTAACATTAGCATGATTGATTGATTAAACATCGAGCCCCCAGAACATAAAGAAAATAGATAACAGAAAGTAACGGGTAACAGACTCGAGCAAAACAACCTAATCATGCTAGTAAGACACTGGCTCAATCAAAGGGGTTGTAGGAGTGGAGGTGAGGCAATATCAGGGTTAAGGGATTCATGTGATAGGTTCGTAACAGAAACAACTACTACTATGGCTTAGCAGGAATAGACAACGGAAAGTATCGGTAACCAATGTTGAAAGGAACACAATGGTTCATGTGAGTGATAACTTGCCTGCAAACCCAGTAGCCTGGTACTGAGCTAAGTCCTTAGAAGGGGTGTCGTAATTATCGTCGGTCTCAACGTCGTCGTGTATCCGAGAAGAAGCAAACAAACAATGCAGAAAGATAAGCAATCAATAACATGGCATAGTGCACAAACATGGGATGATGCATGACCATTTAATTGATGCATAGAAATAAACTAGTGGACATGGTAACATAACAGGATTAAATGGACCCACATGCAATTGGATTGCATATGGAAAGCCCATGAATTATGGTTGAATTAATTGTTTTACAACTACTCATCATATGAAAGTGGATTAGCATGATGCATGGATGAGGAAAACAACAAAATAACAACAATAGAATCAAATAGAAATAAGGTTTACCAAGTTTAGAAATTCATTTATCAAGTTATGGAATTTTGGTTACTTAAAGGTGTCACTCAAGCATTTGTTGTTTTCACCAATTTTAATTGTTCAAAATAGATAACAAAGTTTATATTTGAAAAGAAAACAAGATTTTAGTTGGATTACATGTTTCACTTGTTGCAAAAGGATTTCAAATAAATTATTTATGAATTTAACAAGTTTAAGCAAGAATTAAATGAATTTAATTCAAACATGAACTTATTTGAATTTTTATTTGTTCAAAACATTAAGTGAAGTTCATATTTGACAAGGTTATGTTTTTATGGTTTGAAAACATATTTTATATGTCCCAAAAGAATTTGTTTTGATCAAGTTATGAATTTAACAAATTTAAATGATTTAAACAAGTTTTAAATCATTTAACCAATTTTAATTATTCAAAACATGAAACAAATTTTATATTTGGAAAGTTGGTTTAATTTTGCATGGAAAACATATTTCATTGGTTGAAATTGGATTTAAAATGAGCAAGTTATTATTTTGGCAATTTTAAATGCATTAATTAAGAAACAGTTGTTTTCAGCAATTTAAATTATTCAAAACAGCAAACAAAATTTATATTTTGAAAGTACATGAAAAGTTGATTGGAAAACATATTTAATTTGTTGCATTTGGAATTTTTATGCCCAAGTTATGAATTTTGCAAGTTTAAGTGAATTTGACAAGTTTTCAAATATTGCACCAATTTAAAATATTCAAAACAGTAAACAAATTTTATATTTGGAAAGAACATTTAATTTGGGACAGAAAACATATTTAAAAGGTTAAAATTGGAGTTGGGATGAATTTCTTATGCAATTTGCAAGATTTGGTGCAAATCTGCCATTTTTATGAATCTAGGGACTTAAAAAATATTTTTACAGGGGCTGGAAATAAATAGAAGGGACCTATTGGTGATTTGCAGAAGTTTCTTTAACCAAAACAAGGAAATAAAAAAGATTGTTTTAATTGTGTGGGAGGGGGATCGAACCCCTCACCTCTGGCCTGCGCAAAGGGACAGGAACCAGATGGGCTAGTGTGCTGTGTGTTGCAAGGAAGGGATCTCGGGGGGGTATAAGCTGTGGCTTCGAAAGTTAACTGAATTTTTGGCTAACTGAACCTGACCTGCTTGCGACAGAGGACAACAGAAGGGCAGCGATGGCTGCTGCTCGCCGGAGGGAACCAACCGTGGGGGGGGCGCTGCGAGGTGGAGGTGCGGTGCTCGGGAGAGGAGGGAGGCGAGAGGAAGGAAGGGGAAGGTGGGGGCGCTGCTCACCTCGAGTTCCTCGATGGGGACAGCGGGCGGAGCAGGGAGACGCAGCAGGGGTTGGCCGGCGACGGGAGGCGATGGCGGCGGCGCTCCGGCCAGTCCCGGCCCCTGGCGTGGTGACGAGGAGGAAGAGGGCCGAGGGGGGATTCCATTCCCGCCCTCTCCCTGGCCGGAGGAGGACCGGAGCTCCGGCGATCAACGGAGGAGGAGGAGGAAAAAAATTCGGTTCAGTTTGGTGCAGATACAGAGAAAAGAGAGAGCAGAGGGAGGAGAGGAAGAAGGTGGCGGGGAGAGGGAAGAAGGAGGGAGAGAGATGGAGGGGAAAACCCTAGGGTTAGGGCCTAGGTCTTATAGAGAGGGGGAAGGTGGTGATCACCGTTCCTCCATGGTCTCTGCATACGTGGAGCTCGGGATGGGGCGCCGTACAGAGGTTGATGACGACACGAGGGGGTATCGGGCCTGGGAAAAAAATGGGCTTGGGGTGGTGTTTGGCTCAGGGGAGAAAAAAAGAAAAGGATGGGCCTCTCTCACCTCTCCCTTGCTCTCTTTTTAATTATTGATTATGTTTTTTTTTTGTGCTGATTGGAAAAAGAAGAAAAAGAGAGGGTTTAGGGTTAGAAATTTAGGTAATGTTTTTGGTATAGTTGGATTTTTGGGTGACAGCAACATTGCCAATTTTATTTTACAAAAACTTTATTTAGGTTGTTGTTTGTAAATTTAAATCAAATTTGGATGAATTTATTATTAAGTGCATCATGGAAAACAAGATTTTAACTAGGGTGCACATTAGTGTTTAAATGGAACAAAAAGATTGGAATTGTTTTGGTAATTTTCATACTCTCAAATTGGGTGTTGTTTGTATAACTTATTTGAATTTGAAAGTAATTTGGAATTAAATGTTTGATTAAAAGCCCTCAATTTAAATAGTTAATCATTATGGAAAAATAATTGGAAACAAATGATGGATTTGTTTTGCAATTTTTATAACTTTCTAAAGGTTTGTTGTTTTTGGAAATTAATTGAATTTGAAAAGGGGTTTGGTAATAAGTGAATTTTGATAGAAACAAAACAACAGTTTGGAATCATCACTTTAATGGAAACAATAAATTGTTTTATTTTGAAATATCATTTTGGAAATTGTAACATCACAAGGATGAAACAAAAGGTTTGAATTTTGGTTTGAAATTCAAATAGAAAACAAAAGGAAAACAAGCAAAACAATTGCAATGAACATGATGCCATGATGCAAAACATAAAATAACAGGGAGCAAAACATTCTAATGGCTATTTTTCATACTTGGGATGTTACACGAGTAAAAAGACTTAGGAAATTCTCAAACAGAATCTCTGCAGCGCAGAGCATAATCCAGCCCTCCGTGCTGCGACTGGACATGTGTCAAGCATCCGCGACCCCGACGTCTCGCTGCCCAGGACACGACGTGCCACGCGCCCAGTTTTTACTGAGTGGGCCCACCGGCTCGTCATGTCCCATCAAGCGCAGTAATAGCCCACGATCTGGTCGTGGGATCAATTGTGGCCGTTACGCGCGCGTTCCGCGCTTGTGTGCGTTTCTAACCGGCCACAGACCCCACCACACGAGAGTTATGGCCACGATCGATCCCACTACCCCGATGGTAACGGTAATCCGAGGAGAGGATATAAATACCCCCATCGGTAACTTCCTCTTCTCCTTCGTCCGTACTTTCCTCTTTCGCCTCTCTGTTTCTTCTCCGCCGCCGCGCAACTCTTTGCGCCGCCGCGGATTCATTCTCTCCACCAGATTCTTCCAAACTTTCCACCGCTTTCTCATTCGCTGCCATGGCTGCTCGCGCCGGCTGGGCTGGTTCTGATGTCACCGTCGACGACTGCTCCTGGCTCGTGAACACCCGGAGGGTTCCTCCTGGTGTTCAGTGCCGGCCGTCCGACGGCGAAATCGTTCCGGCCCCGCGGGAGGGCGAGCACGTCGTCTTCCTCGCGCACTTCGCGCGAGGATTTGGCCTGCCAGCTTCCGATTTCCTCCATTCCTTTCTGGATCACTTCGGTGTTCAGATGCATCATCTCCCCCCAAATGCAGTCGTCTTCCTCGCCTATCACACCGTGGTGTGCGAGGCCTTTCTTGGCGTCCGCCCCATGGTGCAGACGTGGTTGAAGTACTTCCACCTCCGTCAGCAGAGCAAAGGGAAGAAGGACGGCGCGGCCGCTGGCAGCCGGGTGACCGACACCGGCAGCGCCATGATGGTGCAGCGGACGGGAACCAATCACCCTCGCATCAAGGGCTTGGATTCCGTCCGTATGTGGCAAAAATCCTTCCTCTATGTGAAGAATATCCCCGCCACGAAGGGGGAAAGGTAACTGACCGCTTCAATCTGCCTGCTTGGAGCAACCGAGCTCCATCCGGGCAGAACTGGAAGACGAAGCCCTCCAACGACCGCAACGCAGTGCATATGGAGGAGCGGCTTGCTCATCTAATCGGAGAGGGCCTCAAGAGCGATGATCCCGTCGCCTGCTGGATCCGGAACCGGGTGATGCCTCTGCAGCAGCGCTCCCACCCAATGTGCTACTTGGGAGGCCCCCGCGATTGCACTCGGACGACCACGTTCGAGCTCAGCAACGCGGACGTCGCCGCGCACGCAAGGTCCATCCTGACCACAAGCCTCCGAGATAACTGGCAGTATGGGTTCATCCCCTTCAGCCGCACGAAGCCGATTCCACGGGTACGTTCTCCTTACTCTGCTTCCAGTATATATGTAATCCGAGTAGATAGCCTTCTCTCCTTGCCGCGACTAGCAATTGCATTCTGCGCCGAGTAGAGCACTCTGCAGAACTGCCTAGGCTTAGTATGCTTGATGTTTGCACGCCTTGCCGAGTAGCACACTTAGCAAATTCCCTAGGCTTAGTGTGCTTTGTGTTTGCACGCCTATTCGGGTAGAGTGCCTTCCTGCTTATTCGGCTAATTTGCGGTGTTTCTCTGTTCTTCAGGTCCTTGACCGCCAGCTTGCTGAGAGTAGTGAGCATTTCGAGAGCAATTGGTTCGAGGATCGGGGGGAAGACGATGAGGTCTCCTTCGAGACCACGGACAAGATCGATTCTTCTGAAGCCGCCCATACGAGTAAGCATCGCGTGGACTCGTCTCTCCGCGATTGGTCCGAGGACGAATTTGAAGGTAACTGAATTCACGCTGTTTGCCTGCGAGAAGCACTAACCCTTTGCCTGCTGTTTCTGAATCTCTTCTCTTTCTTCTCAATCTTCATAGATGATGCAGATGCTGAGAACGAGGATGAGGATGAGGACGAGAATAAGGAGGAGAAAGCCATTGAGGTCAATCCTCTATCCGTCGCCGTTCCTGTTACCCGCAAGCGGACAGGCAGTGGCGCCCAAGAGCCCCCCGCCAAGAAGAAGAAACCGTCCGAGAAGACGACCAAGAAGGTCTTGAAGAGAAAGAAACCATCGATCCCTTCCACCAAAGGGTAAGTTTCTTCTTGGTTAACTCCCAATCTTCTACTTCACTGTTTCCTCTCGGTTTCCTCTGCCCTTTTCTTATTTCTGAACTTACTTTTCCCATCAGAGCTCCCTTGGATGCGGACGCCGCTCTCGCCCCGACCAGACCAAGAAGCAGGCTGCCATCGACGTCGACAAGGTTATCGACCTCGAGGGCGATGAGGCCAATGCCACCAACGCACAAGCAGAGACCACCGACGCCCAAGACTCCCAGCTGGAGCAGCAGTCCCGCGCAGAACCAGACGCGCAGGATGCTGCTCACCAAGACAGGCCCCCTTCTCCTCCGGCTAACACCACCGAGGAGACCCAAGACCAAGACCAGGAGATGCACGATGACGCCGCCCTTGAGCGGCCAGGAACTGAACAGGAGCAGCCAGCCACAGGGGCTGCCGAACAAGAAGATCCCGCGTCTCAGGCGCGAGCAGACGCAACAGATGCTTCACAGCCGGATCCCGCTGCCGAGCAGCGGGTAGAAGATGCCAACATGACGGAACAGTATCCTCTGAGCGGCGTGCAACCAGACGCCGCGCAGGGCAGCGCCCCGCCGGATGCCGCGCAGGGTAGCGTGCCTGTGGCGCCACCCACTGATCAAGGTAGCGCCCAGCCAGATCCCTCCTTGGTGCAGACAACCAAGGCTGCAGCCAGCCCTCCGGCCAGGCCGGTTACGAGAAAGAACGCTCAAGAAGCTGCAGAAAGGGAGGCCGCCGAGAAGAAGGCCGCCGAGAAGGAGAAGATCGAGAAGAAGAAAGCCGAGAAGAAGAAAGCCGAGAAGCCAATCTCCGAGAAGCCAACTGCCCAGAAGGAGAAAGCGAAGAAGCGAGCTGCCGACTTGTCGCCGCCAACATCAACTGGCCAGTCCAGTCAGCTGGTTATTCGCGATCCTGGCGCGGTTGCTGCCGCCGCCGCTGCAGCTAATCAGCCCTGCTACCCTGATTATATGGTGAAGGTTAGTCAGCAGCACCAGGTCGGCCTTTCTCCCAAGGATCGGAATCTTGCTCTTCAGAAAGGAAGGAAAGTCGTGGCAGTGGACTCCAGGCCCCCGGCCCCAAACCAGGACAAGTCCATCTCCATTGCTTCTCGTGGAGTTCAGGACCAGGCAATAACGTCCCAGAGCCTCGAGCAAGTACTCGACTTGATCGGCTTCATCGATGCCAAGTGGGACAGCAAAGTTCTCGGCAACACCAATTGGAACGGCACCGATCTGGGCGACATCGACCATATGCGTGTCGATTGGAACAAGGTGGACTTGGGTTACAAACCCATGACTGTCTCAACCACCTCTGCAACGCTTGCCGCCAAGATGTTTGTCCACCGCAAGAACGCCGAAGACCTTGAGCAATCTTACGCAGTAAGCCTTAACTCATCTTCTCCGAGTTGTATTTTCACTTCTCTTCTACTCGTCTTCTTTTCCTTATCCATCACCCAGTCCCCGAGATTCTGGCCGAGTAGGCGGATACTCTCTCGAGTAGCCGCCTTCTCGGGTGGAATCTCTACTACTTTGCCTGAATCTTTTTTCTTCCGCTTCTCAGAATAGCGTACTGAAGCGGACCGACTTGCATCGTCGGCTACTCTGGAACCATGCCGTCGCCAAGAGACGCATTGCTGCCTTGGAGAAGGAGAAGGTAGCCGCCGAGGAAGCCGACAAGGAGGTGATGAACAGCACCATGAGGCTGTCTGAAGTTGAAGGTACGCTTCCAGCTACGCGGTTCTTGCGTTTGGTGCTTACGCCCGCTTCTGCTTTTTGCGCTAATTAGTTTTACTCTGCAGGGAAGCTGAAGGCCCTGGCTGATGAGCACGAGAACTGCCGTGCCTTCGTTGAGAATGGCCAGGCCACCATCAAGAGATTGGAAGGTACGCTGCCGTCTACTCGGCTTGTTCTTGTGTTTGTTTCTTTCGCTTCTCTGCTAACCGTGCTTTGCTTTCCGCAGAAGATCATAAGAAATTCGTTGAGGAACATCAAGACTGCCTCAAGCCTGCTGAGGTGGAGCTGCAACTAACAAGCCAGTCCGCTGCTCTGCAGAAGGAGCATGCTACCGAGGTGGAGAATCTTCAACTCCAGCTGCGCACTGCACTCCAGGATGCCATCGACATTGCTGCCGAGAAGGATAGAGTAATTGCCGAGAAGGCAAAGGTCGAGACAGCAGCCAAGGCCAAGGTGAAAGCCCTCGAGTAGGAGTGCGAGGTGCTGAAGAAAGCCAACGCTGACCTCTTTGCTCAGATGGACGGGCTCCGCCGGATTGAAGAGAGGCACCTATCCGACGAAGAATCGTGGAAAAACCTACTGCAGGGGCTGCGCTATGACTTGAACAGTAAGTGCTCCCTTTTCTCTGCTTCTTTGCTACTCGGCTGTACTTTTCTTCTCTGCTTCTGTTTCTGATCTTCTCTGATAGCTTTTGCAGAAGTTTTCCCCGATATCGTATCCTCTTGCGCACCTGCCCTGGCCAAGGCCCGAGCTGCTCGCGTTGAGAAGGGCGAACCTTTGGATACTCGCGCAGAAATTGAGGAGAGCATCCTTGTTATGCAAGGACAGTTCCAACGCCTAGCCAGCATGGGCACCGATCTGGTGCGCGTCGGCTTCCAGCTCCACGAGCTCTTCTGGCCCCAGGATCCCGCGCCAACAACCATCCGCGGGCTTGCCCTAAAGCTGCGCGGTGTGAAGGCCGAATTGAAGAAATGGCGCGCCTCGGGAGCTCGGGCAGGTGCAGACTTGATGCTACTCTGCGTCACCTCCTGGTACGAAAACTTGAACATGCAGATTATCCGCGGGAAGCGCGATGATTCCAGGTGGGAGAGGAACCCCGAGTGCGTAGCTCTCCGCAAGCTGGTTGCGCACGAGTTTGCCCAATACGCAGACACGGCGACCTTCATCGACGGCCTCACCGAGCCCGACACCGAGGTGGAGGGGGACGAGGAGGAGGACGAAGATGACGAGTCAGATTTGGACAAGATGGACTTGAGCTGCTTCGAATCTCCCGAGAAGAGGAAGGGGAAGGTCACGATCGTCGCGGGTAGCGACGAGGAGGACGAGATCGAGGAGATGTCAATTGACACCGCCGCGCTCGAGTTCGGCACCTCGTCAGGAGCTGCCCTTGACGACACCGTCAACCTCCGCGCCCACGACACTGGCTCTGCCTCCGCGACAACGCCCGTCTCGGTGGCCACTGCGACTTCTGAGCAGATTGCCACCGAGCCCGACGCCGAGCAATCGAAGGCCGTTGATGCCAGCACTGAGGCGGACGCGACCAAGACCACCCCTGAAGACGAAGCAGCCAAGGCCAGCACCGAGAACACCGCTACTTCGACATGACTTTCCCTGCAATCTTTTCACTCAAACATTTATCAGATCCCCGGTATGCCGGGTGCAGATGTATCAGACTATCTATGCTTTTGCTTGCTACTCGATTTTACCCACACTTGTTAATTTCAACTTAATCACTTTGAGCAGCCCTGGCCTAATGCCGGGTTGCGTTATCATGTGAGTCCCCGAGTTGCATTTCTTATTCACCCTCTCTTTTTGTCTCAGCTCTACCCGCAACTTGTTGCTTTTTTGGTATTCGAGTCACAAGAGTTAAAGAGTAGAGCTGCAAATACTTAGCCGCTTAGAAACAATCATAGTAACGCAGCCCACCACTTAGCCGAAAAGAACAGACAGAGAACAAAAGTAAAGGCACCCTATTCGGTTCCTGCACTCTTTTCTTCCTTAGCAATTTTTCTTGTGCTCATTGACCTTTTGCTTGTTCTCTTGCTTGCCATGAAGCCGGGTTTCGGACAGCAGCAAAGTCGAAGAGTTGGCATGTAGCTTTAAACACAATACTCAATGTACTTATGGATTTTGGAGCAGAGCAACCGAGTAGACAAAAAGTAAAGCCGAGTAAAAACACTTAGAGCAATTTTGGACGGGGGCAGTCCCCGAGTTCAATTTCAGATTGCAGAGTAGAATTGAGAGTACATACACATTTTTTGCTCACGAATGAAAACGACCAAGTAGAGCTACATTCCAGGGACGCTTAGATTCCTCTCCAGCTTTATCTGCCCTGTTCTCCTGTGAGGGACGCACATCTACAAGGTAGTACGCATCATTGTGCAGCGCTTTGCTCACGATGAAAGGCCCTTCCCATGGAGGAGACAACTTGTGCATCCCAGCTGTGCGTTGCACAAGCCTAAGGACCATGTCTCCTTCTCGGAAAACCCTTGGGTTCACCTTTCGGCTATGATAACGCCGCAGGTTTTGCTGGTAGATAGCCGAACGCGACAGAGTCAGCTCTCTTGCTTCTTCAAGCAGGTCAACGTCGTCTTCTCGAGCTTCTCTCGCCTCTACCTCAGTGTAGAGGGTTACTCGAGGGGAGTCATGCTCTAAGTCTATTGGCAACACGGCCTCAGCCCCGTATACCAAGAAAAATGGCGTGTAGCCGGTTGACCGGTTAGGGGTAGTCCTTAGACTCCACAACACCGCTGGCAACTCTCTAACCAACACCCAGGTGTTTTCATCAGTGGCTCGATCAGCCTTGGCTTTATGCCTGCCAGTACCATGCCGTTTGCTCTTTCCACCTGTCTGGAGGCTGGATGCGCAACAGATGCAACATCTAGTCGGATGTGCTTATCTCTGCAGAACCGCACCATTGCCCCCTCTGCGAAATTCGTGCCGTTGTCGGTGATGATGTTGTGCGGGTAGCCATATCTCAGGATCACATCCTTCAAGAATTTCACAGCCGTGGCCCCATCGCACTTCCGAATAGGCTTTACTTCAATCCACTTGGTAAACTTGTCCACCATGACCAAGATGTGCGTCATGTTGCCCTTAGCCGGCTTGAAGGGGCCAACCATATCCAGGCACCATACGACAAACGGCCAAGTGATAGGAATTGTCTTCAGCTCGGAAGCGTGCATGTGAATCTTACTTGCGAACATCTGGCAGCCGTTGCACTTCCTCACGATGTCTTCGGCTTGTTGCAGAGCTGTGAGCCAGTAGAAGCCATGCCGAAAAGCTTTCTTGACTAATGCCCGAGAAGAGCCGTGGTGCCCGCATTCTCCTTGATGTATCTCTAACAGGATTTCTCCTCCTTCTTCTGGGTCCACACAACGTTGCAGCACGCCGGTGGCACTTCTTTTGTGCAGCACATCTCGGAATATAGTGTAGCCTTTGGATCTTCTCTGAATTTGCCTTGCAATCACCTCGTCCTCTGGCAGAGTGCCGTCCCTTAGAAAGGATAATATGGGCATGGCCCAACTCGGTGTCTCCCGTGTGGGAAACACTGGTTCGTCCAGTTCCATTGGGACAGGCACCTCTGGTTGCTCTGTAGGGCTGGGAGCACTTCTCTGGAGCCCTGATCGATTGGCGAGGACTTCCTCAATGAATGCGACAGTCTCCGGGTTAAGGACAGCAGTCCCCGAGTATGGAGTGGCAGTCCCCGAGTAGGAAGTGGCAGTCCCCGAGTAGGGAATGGCAGTCCCCGAGTAGAGAACGGCAGTCCCCGGGTTGGGAGCAACAGTCCCCGAGTACGGAGTGGCAGTCCCCGGGTTTCCTGCAGCATTCTCCCAGTCAATCTCCATGGGGTCAGATTCTTCACTTGGCAGAGAAGGAACGAAAATGGATTCCGAGTTGGGGGATGGCATGATGGATGGCTTCCTCAAATGCTCCAAGGCAATCCCCGCCGGGATGGACTACCGAGAAGATCCCAACTTGGATAGCTCGTCTGCCGCTTCATTCTCTGCTCGGTGAATGTGCTGGAACTCGCAGCCTTCGAAAAATCCAGTCATAGACTGCACGAGGAAGCGATATGATGCCATGTTGGCATCCAGAGCATCCCAGGTGCCAGAAACTTGCTGCACCACCAGATCTGAATCGCCATAGCATATGATGCGCTGCACTCCAACCTCCTTGGCTACTCGCAAGCCGTGCACCACGGCCTCGTACTCGGCAACATTGTTGGACGCCTTGAAATGAATCTGCAGCACATACTTGAGTTGATCTCGCTTAGGTGACGTAAGCACCACGCCAGCACCAAGGCCTTCCTTCACCTTCGAGCCATCAAAGTGCATCCTCCAATAATTGGAAACCGGAGCAGGAGGTTCATACTGCACCTCGGCCCAGTCCACTAGAAACTCCGCCAGAATCTGAGACTTGATGGCTTCTCTTCTCGCATACGCAGGAGCGTATGCGACTAGCTCAATCGCCCACTTGGCTACTCTGCCACTCGCCTCCTTGTTGCCCATGATGTCCGAGATGGGAGCAGAACTCACAACAGTGATAGGATGCTCTTGGAAGTAATGCTTTAGCTTCTTGGCACCCAGGTACACGCTGTAAGTCATCTTCTGGTAATGCGGGTAGTTCTGCTTGGAGCTGGACAGCACTTCACTGAGATAGTACACTGGCCGCTGCACACTCTTGCCTTCCTCTTCTCGCTCCACCACTATTACCACGCTGACTACTCGGTTGGTCGCAGCAATGTACAACAGCATTGGCTCCTTGGGTAGCGGACTAGCCAGGATGGGAGCGCTACCCAGCATTGCCTTCAGCTCGTTGAATGCCACATCCGCTTGCGGAGTCCGGACAAACTTGTCACTTTTCTTCATCAGCTGGTATAGAGGCAGGGCCTTCTCACCCATTCGGCCCAGAAAACGGCTCAGAGATGCCAAGCAACCTGTGAATTTCTGTACATCCTTCAGTGATCTCAGCAAAGACATGCTCTCAATAGCTTTTATCTTTGAAGGATTGGCTTCAATGCCCCGACTAGACACCAGGAAGCCGAGTAGCTTGCCAGCCGGGACACCAAAGGTGCATTTACTCGGATTCAGCTTCATTTTGTACTTGCGTAGGTTAGCAAAGGTTTCCTCCAGGTCAGCAAGCAGAGTATGTGTTTTATTCGTTTTGATGGCAATGTCATCTACGTACACCTGCACATTCTTGCCGAGCTGGTCGTGCAAGCATTTCTGCATGCATCTCTGATAGGTTGCACCCGCATTCCTCAAGCCAAAACACATGACACGATAGCAATAAGCCCCGTACGGGGTAATGAAAGCAGTCTTTATTTGATCAGCAGGATTGAGTGCAATCTGGTGGAAACCAGAGTAGGCATCTATGAAAGACAGCAGTTCACAACCAGCAGTGGAATCGATCACCTGATCGATGCGAGGTCGCGGGAAAGGATCCTTGGGGCACGCCTTGTTCAAGTCGGTGTAGTCGACGCACATACGCCATGCGGTAGCAGCCTTGGGATCCTCCTTCTTCTTCTCGACCATGACCGGGTTGGCTAGCCAATCCGGATGCAGCACCTCCATGATGAAATTGCTTATCAGCAGCTTGGTGATTTGGTCACCAATGGCATTCCTTCTCTCATCTCTGAAACGGCGCATAGCCTGCTTCACGGGCTTGGCGTCAGGACGCACATGTAAAGAGTGCTCAACCAACTCCCTCGGGACTCCTGGCAGATCTTCATTGGACCAGGCGAATACATCCCGATTCTCACGGAGGAAGTGGATGAGCTCGCTTTCCTATTTCTCCGCCAACCCGGAGCCTATGATGGCTACGCGGTCGGGGAACTCGGGGTCGACCTGGATCTTCTTTGCTTCCTGGGAGGCCTGGAACGCGGTCCCATGTTGCGTACTCGGCACACCTTGCGCACCAGCCTGCGCGGATTGCGCCATGGCCACCACCTCGTACATCTTCTTCTTCTCGGCGGCGATCACCATTGACTCCGCCAACTGCGAACTAGCAGAGGCACACTCCATGGACTTCTTGTAATCACCAGTGATAGTAATTATGCCATTGGGACCAGGGATCTTCATCTTCAGATATGCGACATGAGTAGAGGCCATGAACTTGCTCAGAGCAGGCCTGCCGAGTAGAGCATGGTAGGGGCTCTGATGATCAACCACTTCAAACTGCAGGCGCTCTGTGCGGCAGTTCTCCCTGGTGCCGAATAGCACATCTATCCATACTCGGCCAATCGGGTTGCACGAGATCCCGGGCACAATTCCATGGAAGGTGGTCTTGCTGGGCAGCATCATGTTCTCGGCCAAGCCGAGCTTCTCGAGTGTGTCTTTGTACACAATGTTGATGTTGCTCTCGTTGTCGATTAGCACCTTGCTAAACCTCACATTCTTCTCGGGACCCAGGATGGTAGGATCCAGCACCAAGGCGTAGCTACCCGGGTTGGGCATCACCTTGGGATGATCTACTCGGGACCATCTGATCTCATGGTCACACCAATACATGTAGTGAGGGACAGCAGGAATCACTGCATTGACCTCCATGGCACGCATGTGCTGTGATTGCTTGTCGACTGGCTCAGAAGTGAAGATCATGTAGCTCTCATGGTGCTCTTGGTACTGGTTGGAGCCTCCGCCCCCATTGTTGCTGTTGTTGTTGTTGCCCTGGTAGTTGTTGTTGCCTATGTTGTTATTGCGGTTGTAGTAGTTGTTGTTGTTGCGATAGCCCTCATTGTTGAAGTGACGGTTGGCTCCTAAAGCCACTTGGTTCACATTTTCCCTTCTCGGAAACACTGGTGGTCGAGCTGCGGGTGCGCGAGTAGGCTGCACATTAGCATTGGCCGCTGGCAGAGGAGGAGGAGGAGGCAAGCCATCACTCTTGATCACATCCCACCACTCGCATTGCCGAGTAGTGTGGTTAGCAGGCCTTGAGGGGTGATGAGTGTGAAAACTGCATGGGCCATCCTTCATGTCGTCAAAGACGAACTTCTTCGGCTGCTCGGAGTTGCCGCTACCCGACTGAGGAGCACGGAATGGTTTCGTGTTGCCTTGGCCCTGGTTCTGGTTCTGCCCGTAGGCTCCAGCAGGTTTTTGCCTTTGGCTACCCCCAGCTCCGACAGTCACTGCATTCACCTCTTCAGGGTCGTACCGAGTATCTATTCGGTCACCCCTGCGCTTGTTGCGGAACTCGTTGCGCTTGCTGTTGCTAAAGTGTCTTCTCGGCTCAGAGGAGTCCATCAGTGGCTGAGTAGGATCACCGAGTGCGTACTGATCCGCAATCTTGATGGTCTCTGCCAGAGTGTTTGGCATCTCCCTCTGCAACCTCTGCCACAACATACTGCCATGCCGGCAACCCTGCGCGAACCAAGTAATCGCCTGGGCTTCATTCACACCTTCACAGGTGTTCCTCAATGTGCTCCACCGAGTAAGGTACTCGCCGTCTGTCTCATCTTCTCGTTGCCTGCAAGTGGACAGCTGTTGTGGCCTATTCGGCCTCTTGTAGGTGCTGGTGAAGTTGCTGATGAAGGCGTCCGAGAAATCCAGCCAGCAATTGATGCTGTTCTTGGGCAAGTTGTTGAGCCAAGTGCGAGCTGGACCCTCTAGCATCTGCGGGACGTACCGCACCGCCCATCTCCGGTTGCCGTTCGCGATATGGACCGCGGTGACATAGTCATTGAGCCAATCCTCTGGTTTGGTGCTGCCGTTGTAGCTCTTGGTGCCCCTTGCGAGCTGGAAACCCTTCACGGAAGGCTCGTTCATGATGCGCAGGCCAAAGCACTCCGGGCCAGGAGGACCTGTGCTCTCAAGCCACGCCGACAAGCTGATCCGGTCCAGCTGATGCCTTGCATCTCCAGGCGCCAACACGCGCTCGCCAACACGATCATCGATATCATAGCCAGCCATCTCCATGACCGAGTAGCCGTCATCATATCTATCCACCTGCACAGCTGCAGGCTGCTCCACCGGGTTGGCGACTGGCGCCACTGCACGCGGCTGCTGCCTCTGCGGAGTAGGCTGAGCTGCGGGATGCCGAGAAGGGCCTGGGCGCTCTCCATCTCGGGCCTGGCATTGAGCTCTATGGGCTTGAAAGCCTGCTCCTGCAGCGTTGTGTTCCTGACCGGGCTGCTGCGGCACAGCGAGCTGTTTCGTGGCAGCAGTCGGATCATACACCTGCATTTGCCTACTTCTGCCAGAACGCCCGCTGCGGCTCTTCTCGCGGCTGGGATGCGGAGATGAGGCATGATCGTTAGATCTAGCCGCGTGCGAGTGCACCACCTGAGAAGCTCCGGCACCAGGGTTGGCTTTTCGGAACTCCTCGTTCTGCCTAGCGGCCTCCAACACCAACTCATTGAGCCTTTCCTGCTGCCTAACGCGCGCGTCGCCGTCGAGACGAGGCAACTCGGCGGCCACGGCCTCTGCAGCTCTAAGTGTCTTTGCAGGTGTGCTGTATCTAGGCCTAGTAGAGGTGTTTGTGGTGGCGGACTGAGCGGGAACCTCTACAACTGTTGCCATCTCGGCGCCAAGGTTGCGCCGCGTGGCGCCTACTCTGCTAGCTCTCCTAGTGACTGGCATGAAGCCGTGAGCCTTGTTGTACTCAAGCTGATCTAAGCTAAGCTCTAGCCTGATCTTCTCCAACTCCGCCTGCTCGACGAGCAGCTCCTGGCGTTGCCGCTCGATCTGCTCCTTCATGCTCAGGAGCTCGAGGTCGGTGGGAGGCGGCACGTCAACCCGCGTAGCGGATGCAGGGATAGTCGGAGTGGTGGAGGGAGGGAGATTGCAGCTCCTCTCATAAGGCCTGTGGGTCCTGCCACCAGCACTCGAGCCAGCAAGATCCTCGACGACAACCGCGGCACCAGCAGCACCCGCGACGGCGTCTGCAGCCAGGCCAGCTACCATCACCTCCGCGACGCCCGCAGAGCTGCCCCGCGGCCTCCCGCGTGCGGCGACAACAGCAGGCGGATCCTCCGCGTCATGCACCACCTCAGGATACTCGCGGTCGACGACGGTGGCGATGTAGACGAGGTGAGAGCCGAAGGAGATCACCGAGCCGCCCTCCGGCATGGCCCTGCCGCCGAAATCGCCGGCGTTGTCGGTGACGAAGTCGAAGGAGCCGAATCTGTGGACAAGGCCACAGACCACGCGCTCCGCTGAAGAAGATCCCGTCCGAACAGAAACTCCAACCAGCGCCGCTGGTTGCCCCACGGTGGGCGCCAACTGTCGTGGTGGTGTCAAGACAGATGCCATAGGATGGCTAAAGATGTGGGGACGAAGGACGCTGGAGGTGCTCGGGGAGGGATCACGCGACGAGTAGCCGCGTGAGGTAAGAACTAAACACTGCAAACAACACGATCTACCCAGGTTCAGGGCCCTCGTGAGGAGGTAAAACCCCTACTCCTGCCTCTCTTTGTGTATTCTGATGTCTCACCGAGTAGCCACAGTACAATGGTTCTTGCTACCGAGTAGCCGCTCTCCTCTCTACGTGATGAACTAGGTCAAGAATCTAGGGTTTCCTGTGTTCTGGTATGCGATCCCTCTCGCAGGAGGCGGCGGGGCACCTTATATACATGGTGCCCAGCCGGATACGTCCAAATACGGACAAGTGTCGACATAGTGTGCACATCGTCCTTCTTCCGAGTTCTCGCTGACAGCTTTGGTTCCTAATCTTGGCTGCATCCGGAAAGTCGTTGGGCAAAACCAAGGGGACAGTCTGGTATCACTGTGCCAAACACAGAGTAGGGCCCCCTTATCCTGCGACCGCCTGCTTCCACACTGTCACTGTCAGGCAGGCCGGTCCCAGATGAACAGTGGTTCGAATAGTGCCAAGTACGGACCCAGGATACGCGGGATCCTGTGTCAGAACGGCTCCTTTGACTTCTGGCCCGAGTAGGTTCCCGCCAGTTTTACTCGGGCCAACTCTCCTACTCGAATGAATAGAACTTGATTGACTCCTTCTTCTGGTCATCTTTCCGTAAGACCGAGTAGCAGTCGACCGGGTAGCAATTACCGGGTAGGCGGCTACTCGACCAAACTTCTCTTCTGACCTTTGCCTTTACCACTTGCCTTTACCCTACTCGGGGGTAACCCCCCGACAAGGCCGAACTTCTGACGAGTGGAGTGGTAGGCGCAACGAAGTCTGAAGTTGGCCCCACACTCGCCCCGCACAAACGTGGACTACATGAAGGGGGGGTACTTCACTATTACCGAGTTGGAGTTGGATTCACCGTTACCGATCTAGTTAGGTCAGGACCGCCTTTATATACCTCTTGTAAGCCGCCGCACGGGATAAGCCACACATTGTAAATCCCGGCGCGTTTGTAACCTCACTCGAAGTAGTGAAGTATTGCTGGCTGGCGCCCGTGGTTTTTTCTTTCCCTTGTCGGAAGGGTTTTCCACGTCAAAATCTCGTGTCTCCGTTGGTTCGATCTTGGTTAATTTTATCGTTGTTTTGCTATTGCGTCTAACAAGCCTCCCCTATCACCCCGGCCAGATCTGCGCTCCATGGAACCGCACAGCATCTGAGCGAAGGACCTGTCGTCTCCTGTGATCACTCCTCTCCACTCGCAAGGATCAACTACACGAGGAGCAATGGGGCGTGGGCTAGATCTGACTTTGACGAAGACAACCCCGCAGCGTCTAGGGTTTGAGCGGATAGGAGAAGGAAGCCGAATGAATCTCTCCTCGAGCGATTCGCCACGGGGGTTCGGGTATATCCCGCTCGTGCTGGCAGTTGGGACCAGAGGGCCCGCCATTGATGCCACGCTCGGACACGGGGAACTGGGCCCACCGTCCGCATCCGTGCGCAAGGACGAGCGAAACGTGACAACACCCGACCAGTACACGGAACTGATGTGTGGATACGTAGACCAACGTTGGCCACAGATCCGGCGAATCGGATGGTAGCGCCGACGTGAATTCCGGCGAGGAAAACACCCATGCAACTCTGGATCTCGTGGCCATCCGCATACAGGAGCGAAACCCTAGCTCTGCCATCCCACTCCAGCACGCCCAAGGCCCGCGAAGGGGGCCGTGTCGCGCGGGAAGAGTACCTAGCATGCCAGCGAGCACCGCCGGCGATCAACGGCGGGCGGCACGGAGTCGCCGTAGACATCGCGGTATCGATCAGGGCCTTTTCTTCTTTTTGGTTCGGTCCTATCTACATCTATATCTAGGAGCGAGTAGTATCGATATCTATCTTCCTCAGCAGGGAGGGACGACCGGATGGATTAGAGCGCTAAACAGACATGTGTTAATTTAACACGGCATCTCTCCATCTTTTTTATGCGGTGGCCAGAGGTCGGTCTTGAGTCAATCGGATCGATGACAGTCACTTGGGAGAACCTGAGAGGCCTCATTCGTCATGATGGCTTTTGACATACGTACTGGCTGGAGTAGAACGCTTTCATCTTACCGCCCAGGGCAGGTACATGCGTTCAAGAATCACCGTACCGCAGAAAAGGACGGAGCCCGGGCGTTTCTTCACAACGGTGCTGCGAGTCCTAAAGGCATTCAACGCAAGACTTGGCCGGTTAATCTTAGTCTAACCAACGCACTGCTACGGCTCTACGCCATCCTCGAGATTTTTGCAAACCTGTGACTGTGAGCATAAACCCAAACGAAAACAAGAGGGAGGGAGCTGTGTTCTGTACTTCGACGCAGCTGCCTTCGATCTTGTACTACCTCCGTCTTAAAATAAATGTCTTTAAGATAGATGTATTTAGATGTATTTAAGTACTCCTAGTAAATAAATATATCCATTTTAACGACACATTATTACGAGACGGAGTATATATGATCCGGGAGGTCTTTGTCAAGTCTCCCACACGCCGTGAGGCACAACCGGGTGAAAGCCCTGCCTTGGTGGTCTGCCGGGGCCGACGATGTCGGCGCCTTTGGCCGTCGCATCCTTCTTGAAGGCGTCGTCGGGCGGTGCTCTCGCTCCCCCTCGCCGGGTCCTCCGGGGGAAACCCTAGATCCCGCTCGGGATCGGGCGAGGGTGGCGCTCCTGCGCCGCTTGCCTCTTGGGGTCTCGCCTTGGATGCTCCGGCGGCCAGAGGGAGTTGTGCGGCGACGGTGGGTGGCGGCGGCGTTTGTGCATCTTCGGCTAGGTGGTGCGCGGCCCTGCGGCCGGCGTGGATGTCGGAGCGGCGGCTCCGGACTTCTCCTTGTGTTGAGGTTTTCCTCCGCCGCGTTGGTGTCGGCTATGGTCACTAGGGTGGCATGGTCCTCGGCTTGTTTCGGAGCGTGGCTTTGGGCCCGGCGTGGATGTCGGAGCGGCGGCTCCAGGCTTCTCCTTGCGTTGAGGTTTTCCTTCGGCGTGTTTACTGTCGGCTATGGTTGCTAGGGCGACATGACCGTCGGCTAGTTTAGGGGCGCGGCCTCGGCGCCGGCGTGGATGCCGGAGCGGCGGCTCCGGGTTGTCGTCTTTGCGTGAGGGTGCCTCCGCCGTGGTAGTGTCGGTTATAGTTGTTAGAGTGACATAGTCGTCGACTTGAGTTGTATCTTTTTCTTTTCTAGGCATCGTCCTTCCTGTTTGCTCCTTCTTTATCAATATAAAGGCAAAGTTTTTGTCTCGTTTCAAAAAAAAAAGGTGACGGACGCGGAATCAATACAGACTTTAGCAGAGCCGTACACGCTAGTGGAAAACGAGGCTTTTACCCACTGGCGAGCACCCCTTTCTCCCCGGCTCGGCCACCACCCGGTGCAAAAGACTACAGAGGTGGGGCCGGGGCGAGCAGGTCGCGTGGTGTGGGGGTTATTTGCCCGGTTGGTGGCTCCAACCGGGGCTAAAGGCCCTCGACGAGCAAAGCCCGTTCAGACGCGTGGTGTGGGGGGTCTTTTGCCTCGGTTGGAGCCACCAACCGGGGCAAATAACCCCCTCCCCCCTCACTATATATAAACCCTATCAGCACTCCCTTCTCCTCATGCCACTCACTTTGGAGGACATAGTTCGAGTTGTGTGGTGTGTGCTCACTTTTTCCCCCTCCTATGCACAAGAGGTGTTTGATGAAATGCCCGGAAGAATAACGCCATCTCGGCTCGCAAAAAACAAGCACGATTTAATTTGTCCGAGCCACACTTAATTAAATAAGTTTTCTCTTCCTTCTTTCCTCCTTGGTCGAGGTACCAACTTTAACCTTTCATATGTCGATGTAACATTGGTCATTTCTATATCATGGTGTTCTCTAACAGTTCTTAATTAATAATCATATAATGCAGATGAACCGGCAATGGATGTGCACTGACCGACGCTCTGCCGAGTCCATGAAAGGCGTGGGTTATTTTCTCGAGGTGGCCCGGGCAAACAAGCGGAATAATTTTATATGTTGTCCATGTGTTGTATGTCGGAATCAGAAGGAACACTCTTCTCACAGAGTCATCCACTTCCACCTATAATCCGGTTTCATGCCCAGCTATAATTGTTGGACCAAACACGGAGAAAGAGGGGCTTTGATGGAAGACAACGAAGAAAAAGAGAATGATGACAACTATCATGACATGTTCCCTGAATACGGTGCCGGTACTGAAATGGAAGATAACAATGAAGTGGAATCAGAGTTGTAGGCACCAGATGAGTCCATCGATGATCTTGGCCAGGCTATTACGGATGCAAAGACAGAAAGCGATATTGAAAAGGTGAGGGTGAAGTTCGACCAGATGTTAAAGGATCACAAAACATTATTGTATCCAACTTGCGAAGACGGGCAGAAAAAGCTGGGCAGCACACTGGAATTGCTCCAATGGAAGGCCGAGAACGGTGTGACTGACAGCAGATTTACAAAGTTGCTGCAAATAGTGAAGAATCAGCTTCCTAAAAACAATGAATTGCCGGACAGTACATACCAAGCAAAGAAGCTTGTATGCCCCCTAGGATTAGACGTGGAGAAGATACATGCATGCATTAATGACTGCACCCTCTACCGCGGTGAGAAGTACGAGAATTTGGAACAATGCCCGGTATGCACTGCATTGCGGTATAAGATCAGACCAGACGACCCCGACGATGTTGAGGGTGAGCGACCCAGGAAGAGGGTTCCTGCAAAGGTGATGTGGTATGCTCCTATAATACCACGGTTGAAACATTTCTTCAGAAACAAAGAGCATGTCAAACTTTTGCGATGGCACATGAAGGTCGTAAGAAAGATGAGATGTTGAGACACCCCGCTGATGGGTCGCAGTGGAGAAAAATCGAGAGAAAGTTCCTGCGCTTTGCAGGTGAGGCAAGCAACTTATCGTTTGGTCTAAGTACAGACGGATTTAATCTATTTAGTGAGCAGAGATGCAACCATAGCACCTGGCCTGTAACTCTATGTATCTATAACCTTCCTCCTTGGTTGTGCATGAAGAGGAAGTTCAATATGATGTCAGTGCTAAACCAAGGCCCGAGACAACCGGGAAACAACATTGATGTGTATCTAAGGCCATTAGTCGATGAACTTTTACAATTGTGGCGTGAAGAAGGTGTACCTTTGTGGGATGAGCGCGTACAAAAAGAATTTAACCTACGAGCGTTGTTGTTCGTAACCATCAACGACTGGACTGCTCTTAGTAACATTTCTTGACATACAAACAAGGTATACAATGCATGCACACACTGTTTAGATGACACCGGAAGTGTATATCTGGATAAATGTAAGAAGGTTGTGTACCTCGGGTATCGTCGTTTTCTTCCGCGCAAGCACCCTTTAAGAAAAGCTGGCAAACATTTCAATGGTGAGGCGGATACCGGGAGACGCCTATCCTTCGATATGGTGATGATGTATTTGATATGGTGAAGGATTTGAAAGTAATATTTGGAAAGGGACGGGCAGAAAAGTTGTTCCGAATGACGCTGACGCACACGCACCCATGTGGAAGAAGAAATCTATATTTTGGGAACTACCCTATTGGAAAATCCTAGATGTCCGCTCTACGATCGACGTGATGCACCTGACGAAGAATCTCTGCGTGAATCTGCTAGGCTTCTTTGGATTGTATGGAAGTCAAAATATACATCTGAAGTACGGCAGGACCAGCAACACACGAAAGGACGAGACGGCAAGAATCCTAGACGGTTTCAAGGTGGTCCTGCCAGCTACGCTCTTACCAAGGAAGAGAAGGGAATCTTTTTTGAAGCACTAAATAGTATCAAGGTCCCGTCTGGCTTCTCGTCGAATATAAAGGGAATAATAAATGTGGCGGAGAAAAATTTCCAAAACCTGAAGTCTCATGACTGCCACGTGTTGATGAAACAATTGCTTCCGATTGCGTTGAGGGGGATTCTACCAGAAAATGTTCGACTACCCATTGTGAAGTTATGCGCAATCCTCAATGCAATTTCTCAGAAGGTAATCAATACAGAAAGTCTATTAGCGTTACAGACAGATGTGGTCCAATGTCTTGTCAGCTTTGAGTTGGTGTACCCACCATCCTTCTTCAATATTATGACACACCTCCTAGTCCATCTAGTCAAAGAGATCACCATTCTCGGTCATGTGTTTCTACACAATATGTTCCCCTTTGAGGGGTTCGTGGGAGTCTTAAAGAAATATGTTCACAACCGTGCTAGGCCAGAAGGAAGCATCTCCAAGGGTTATGGAACAGAGGAGGTAATTGAGTTTTGTGTTGATTTTCTTCCAGACCTTAAGTCGATTGGTGTTCCCGAATCGCGGCATGAGGGAAGAATGAGTGGAAAAGGCACGCTAGGAAGGAAAGCAAAGATATTTATGGACGGGCATTCTTTCACTAAAGCACACTACACAGTTCTACAAATGTCCACCTTGGTGGCTCCTTATATCCAGGAACACAAGAATATTATACGGTCCAAAAACCCGGGGCTGTCTGAATCCTCGATTAATGATGAACACATCGATAGTTTCCGCGCCTGGTTGCAGGCGGAACTCACGAATAACAACATTGTTGGAGATGATCTGTACTTGTTGGCCAGGTCACCATCTTCGAATGTACTGATTTTCCAAGGGTGCGAGATAAATGGGAATACATGTTACACGATCGCACAAGATAAAAAGAGCACCAACCAGAATAGTGGCATCCGTTTCGATGCAACCGGTTACAATGGGACAAAGGACACATATTATGGTTACATAGAGGATATATGAGAACTTGACTATGGACCTAATTTTAAGGTCCCTCTATTTCGGTGCCAATGGGTCAAGATGACAGGAGTAAAGGTAGACCCGCAGTACATCTTGACAACAGTGGATCTCAACAGTCTTGGGTACAGAAGCGAACCATTCGTCCTAGTCAAAGATGTGGCTCAAGTTTTCTATGTGAAAGATGTGTCTACCCAACCGAGGAAAAGAAAAAATAAGAATTCTAGTACATCGTGCGGTGAGCCGAAGCGGCATATAGTTCTTTCAGGGAAAGAAACATTGTGGGAGTGGAGGACAGGACAGACATGTCAGAAGATTATAATAAATTTGAAGAAATTCCGCCCTTTAGAGTGAAAATTGACCCAAGCATCGCGTTAAATAAGGAAGATGCTCCGTGGCTACGACAGAGAAGTAAACAATGGCGGCAATAGTTGGTGATAACATATTAAACCTTCATGGTTCATGTAATATTGCTAGACTATTTTGTAATAATGTATCAAACATTGCAGATTAAACCAGTCATAAACTAGTTTAAATAGTTAGAATAATTATTTTATAAAACAGAAATTGTATTTGAAATATTTACGCAATTTTAAACACTTTTCATATACAAAGTATCTCCAAATTGTAAACCATTCATAAAATAGATTTTTAAAAATGTTTAAAATTAAAAAATTGTTACTAGTTTAAATAATTAGAACAATTATTTTATAAAACAGAAAATTTATTTGAAATGTTTACGCAATTTTAAACATTTTCATATTGAAAGTTTCTCCAAATTCTAAACCATTTCAAATGTATTTGAAAACGTATTTTAAATATTATTTGAAATGTTCAAAAGGAAAAAAAAATTAACGGCAGAAAAAAAAAATGAAATTTTGGGCCTTTTGCCCCAGTTCGTGTTATCAACCGGGGCAAAGGGGGGGAGGTGTGCGGGCAAGCGAGGGCCCACCTCCCCCCTTTTGCCCCGGTTGGTAACACGAACCGGGGCAAAAGGCTCCCGCCTATATAACCCCGGGCCGCGCAACCGCCCGGGGCAACACAGAGCAGTTCGCAGATTTCGCTAAGTCCCGACGCCGAAATCCAGAGCGACGCCGTGAGGCTGCCCGATTTCGAAGCCGGTGATCCTCGTCGCCGCCTCTACTTGACGCCGCCCGTCTTCGCGCCGCCCGTCCTCGCGCCTCTACATCTCGCCACGCCCGTCCCCGCGCCTCCCGTACGTCCTCGCGCCGTGCGCCCGAGAGATCGCCGCCGACCATCTCCTCACCTGCGCCGCCCTCCTCAGGTGAGATCGCATCCGCGCCCTCATCCTCCTCACTGCATGTATTAGTTAGTGTTAGATAAATTAGTATTAGTGTTAGATTTAGAATTAATTAGATTAGTGTTAGATTTAGTGTGTGGTAGATTTAGTATTAGATTAGTGTTAGATTTAGTATTAGTGTTAAATTAGTATTAGTGTTAGATTAGTATTAGGTATTAGGTATTGGAGACTTAGAGAAAATTTAGGTATTTGGAAACTTAGAAAAAATATTAGTATTGGACACTTAGAAAAAAATTAGGTCTTGGACACTTAGAAAAAATTTAGATATTGGAGATTTAGAAAAAAATTAGGTTTTGGAGACTTAGAAAAAATTTAGGTTTTGGAGACTTAGAAAAAAATTAGGTTTTGGACTTACCTTTTTTTTATTAGTGAATGTTTAGTTTAGAAGTGAATTAAGTTTTTCTTAGTACCATTAGATGAATTTTATAATATAGGAATTTTAGTTTAGAAATTTACTTAGTGAATGTTTATAATTAGTGGAATTTTTACTCAGTGAATTTTTACTTAATTAGGAATATTTACTTAGTCCATATATCATGCATGGGTTTTTAGTTTATTTTCCTTGGCGACGATGTCTCTGTTGGACCCGTCGGGCGATGTCCGGGACTGGGCCCCTCCGGGCTGGCACTGGGAGGTACTTAGTACCGTGGCACGCGGCTTAGTGAGAAATCCGGGTAACGTGGTCGACCCGGATATTCTTTGGTGGACATCGCGTGGGCCACAGTCGGTGCGGAGAGAGCCGGCCCCTGAGGAGATGGTACAACAGCGTATTAGGGAGGAGAACGAGCACGTCCGTGCTACATGTACTTGCTCGATATGGAGTATAGCAGCAGTTGGTCAATTATTCGGAGGGTTCCTTACCACGTGAGCTATGACCCTGTGAAGGTTCCTTACCTATGGCCCGTAGCATCCGCGACTCAGCACCCCGCGGCTTAGGACCCGGTCGGAGTTAATTAGTTTGAGAGATGTTTCATGAATATGCATGTATAAGTGATATTATTACATCGTGATGTATTAGGGTTAAATAAAATGGACCCAAGCTATGTAACTATTGGTGTGTATTCATACGTTTAAATATTTCATCAATGTTGCATTTACAATTGAAATGAGGATCTTGAACATATAGTTACTCTTTTTCGGACTTGTTTAGCTATTAGTACCATTAGCTATTATCTCTAAGCAATTTTGATGAAATGGATGCTATTAGCTATATTTTTATTAGATTATATGCAATTGTTGCGAACTGATGAAATTGATGCTATTTGCTATTTTTTTAGCCATGGCGAGACGTCCCCGTGGTTCGCGTGTAACCGGCGGTGAGCGCGGCGTCGTCCCCGTCGAAGAAACCCATGTACGTGGTGGACGTCCATATGGATCGCGTGCATCGAATGCATGTGGTGGTGGCGCCATAGTCATCGAGGAGGAGGACGCGACGCCTCCTACTTGTGGATGTGGACGTGGACGCGGAGCACGGGGGCATCAAGCGCTGCAAGGGGGCAAAACGCGGTGCAAAGAGGTCAACACGCCGTAAACGGCGTGGCGCTATTGCTGCGGCGGCGGAGGAGGAGGAGGAGGAGGCTGCGGTGATGGAGGAGGAGGACGGTCTCCGGCTACCGGAGTTCTACGTCCACCTGTTCCACCCAGAGGAGAACAAGCTACGTCTTCCAGAGAAGATACCGACGATCCTCCTCGGGCGCAAGGGCGGGATCTATAGTTTAACCCTGCGGTTGGAGGGTTGTGACAACGGGTCCGTGCGCGTTGTCCTGCAGCGACGTGGCGATGACCTCTACCTGCGCTATGGGTGGGGGAAGTTCGCGCGCATGCACAAGCTAAATGTGGGCTACATGCTCACATTCAGGTACTTCAAGGACGAGGAGGCCCACGTGCTAGAGGTGAAGATCTTCGACGGCACCTTAGTCCGCCCCCTTTGCTGCCAGGATAGCTCGTCTGAGAGCAGCTCCGACTCCGAGTCTGACTCCGGCGAGTCTAGCCCGAGCAAGGCTGCCTCCGACGCCGAGGCGTAGCATATATGTTTCTGTCGATCTATGCTTATGTACTTATGTCGCTCTATATTGTCGTACTATGTCTAGCTATGTCGAACTATGTTTAATTATATCATTGTGTCGAATAATATTTGTATCCGTGGCAGACTATATATTTATGTTATTGTTCGTTTTCATCTGTGTTTTTGTGCGATAATTTTTCATATTTATTAATATAAATGTTTAGTGTAGAGAACAAGAAAACAGAAAAGAATATAGAATTTCTAATCTAGCGCAGAGGACACGAAAACAACTATAAAAAAACCTTTTGCGCCGGTTGGTGTTACCAACCGGGGTAAAAGGGGGCCGGCCTGCTCGCGGTGCAGAGCCCACGTGGGGCGCGCCTTTTACCCCGGTTGGTAACCCCACCGAGGCATAAGGGGGGCCTTTAGCCCGGATTTGCGGAACCCGGTTGGCTAGCCGGGGCATTAGGCCCTTACCAATCGGGGAAAATGCCCTGTTCTGCACTAGTGACAGATGATTCTTCAGTTCAATTTAAGAGACAGATGAGTGTTGTCGAATCAAGTAGAATGTTATTACCGTGTTCCCGCTAAGCAGCCTTAGAGCAGCTCTTTGGTAACCTAAATTGATTTTTGGCAATTTTCTGGAGCAAAGTTGAACATACTTATAGAGCAAGGCGGACTATGGTGCACACATGATATGGATATTATAGGGGTACATGATGATTGTTCATGTTTGAGTTGGAAGGAAATATTGAAGCTAATTTATGATTACTATAAGGTGAATTCCTTCTTAATGGATTGTGTTGTTTGTGTTTATAAGAATGTTATACTACCGAAGCATATATATTTATGTATGATAGGTTTATTGATAACACAAACATGGATGGAGGAGAGCATCAAGAGGAGATGGAAAACAAGCATGCAATGGTGGAAAACAATGGTGCACACATGGAGGAAGACATGGAGATTGTTTCCCACAAGACCTAAAGAAGCTAAAGGAGCCATCCATGCATTGGGGGATGGTATGGGAGCATCAAGGACATGTCCTAGGCTGTCCCAAACGTTTTTAGTAGAGGACCTGCGAGTCCAATGGGCTGAACCCATGTGGGGTTCGGTTTGTAATGGTTTGGTTGTACCAAACCGAGTTGGAGTGGGCTAGGGGCGCATTAGGGCTGGTTGTGGCCGCACCCCCCTCTCTTGGCCGCCACCCCCTCATATATACCTCTTAGGTGCGAATTAGAGAGGTAAGACCCAGTTAAAATTAAATCCTAGATTCCAGAATTGAACCATGTTCATTTGAATTTATTCCCACCAGTTTGATGGAGTTACCCCTTGCAAATTCTGCGTGCTATCTGTTGTTCCATTGGGAATTAGTAGATACAGGACCACTCGTAGTCATTGATTACGTTGTGCAAGTGTGTGGAGTTGAGAATATTCAAAGGGATTGAGAGCTGTTGCATTGGCATCAGGGATCAGCCGGAGAGGTTTCAGCGAGACACAAGTTATCCATCAAGTTACCGTGAGTGTTCATCGAGAAGATCGGGCAACCCCTTATCAACACATGATGCCACGACAGACAAAACTGATTGTTTCCGGTGCATATATGGTGAAAATCTGCTATTGTACACACACACACACAAAAAAAAAAACGGTGTTCTGTGGACCCCCTTGGCCCTATGTGGCTCCACCACTGCTTCAAAGAAATCTACCGAACTTTGTTTAAATGGGATAAAATAGTTTGAGAATGAGATAATTCTTAATACATGTGAATTGGCCATCCAGAATGATATAATTTGTGTGAAAATTATAGAGATGCGATTTGCACCTTATTCTTTGCTCTTACGTACTTTACAAGCAAAACCATTTTTGACACTTTGAAAAAGAAAAACTTTTTTAAAAACTAAAAGATGGAAACTATTTTTGGCACTATTGTTTGGCATGCTAAGATGCACCTTTGTGCCAAATGTAGTCACATTATCATGAACTATTCCATGAATATCGCCATGATCTTGGTTATTTTGCTCGAAAGTCATGAATGTTCATATATGATGGTCTAGTTTATGAAAATTTACCAAATAGTTCAAAATTCATGTTTATCAATTTTACTCACAACAAGTACACATAAAAGGAGTCAATGCCAAAGGATTGCATTTTATGATTTATTTTTTTCTTTTAAAGCAATGTCAAAATCGTCGATACAACTATTAATATCTAGTGGCCGAATCTTTCAACCCACTTCTTGGCCATTGCATAGAATCATACATGGGTATCTTACAAATATGAGTTGCTATTTTTAGGTGTAAAATAGAACATATTTTTAGTTTGATTTTAATTACTTTTAGGAAATCCGTAGAAATTCATTTAAAGGGGAGAAAATGGCTGGAAATTGAGATAATTCTTAAGATATGGGAATTAGCCATCCATGCCAATTACTAGTATACATAAATGAAACCGTGCAAATTATTGCATTGTTTTATAAAAATCCTTCATTTTTTTCAATACGGGTTCAAAATCGTCGGTGAAACTATTCATACCCTCTCTTCCTATTGCATATAATCCTACTTTGGTGCATTGAAATTATTTTTTTCCATTTTTATGAGAAACCTAGTACACACTTACAGTTCAAATTTGAAATATTCTAACTAACAGGCCAAAATTCGTTTAAATAGAAAAATTATATACAAATTCAGAAAAACTTAATACTTAGGAATTGTCCATCTAATATGGTCCAATTTGTGTAGAAAAACTACATGTGCCATTTTTTAACATATTATTTACACTTCATAAAAAAAACTATTTTTGCACTTATAAATTGAAAAAACAATTGTGACTTAAAGTCTAAAACTCATTTTGGCATCATTGTTTTCCATGACAATATGAACCTTTGTCTCATACATGGTCACACTATCGTGAACTATGCCATGAAATATGCAGAAACTGTTCCTTGCACATGGGCACCAGTGTTCTTGCTTTTCAAAATCATATTTATAGGTCTCGAAAAATATCAATAGAAAAAATATACAAGTATGTATACACATCCACAACAGAGCCTGCAATTTTCATCAAAAAATTACATATCCCAAAAAAGATTTAAAAAATTGCCCAAAAAGAGTTTTTTATGCCCACAAATTTGTTTTTTCTATAGCCCAATAAAAACGCCTTTTTCACTGAAACTTTCCAAAATATACAACGAATGTGCACGTATTCATGAGAGAGAAATTGTGATTTTTTTAAACTCAAAAGTACAAATTTTTAAATTTTGTAAAATTCGTGAGCACTCGTGTCTAGGTGTGCACTGAATCCCCACTCCATGAATTATGGCTATACCCTTGGTTATTTGGCTCGACAGCCATGCACGCTCATACTCCCTCCGTTCCATATTAGATGACTCTCACGTAGATGTATCTAGACATATTTCAATACTAGATACATCTATAAGAGAGTCATCTAATATGGAACGGAGGGAGTACATGATAGTCTTCTTGTGAAGGTTTTTTTCAAAAGATGTAAAAACACGTGTTAATAATTTTTCGCATTAAACTAGTACATATAAAAGACTATACCAAATGATTGCTATTTTTTCATTTGCTTAGTTTTTTCTCAAAAAAGGCCCGCTTACTAGCAGCTCCCCAACCATGTCAAAGCCACCGTAACCTCAGGGAACGACCAAAAGCCTCAATGTTCTTAATGCCCAGTCCACCAAAACCAAGAGGAGTACACACTCTACTCCAGTTGAAAAGACACTGCCCGCCCCTAACCTCCTCCTCCCCACTCCATAGGAAAGCTCTTCTTAGCTTATCAATCTTCTTAATGAACCATTTGTCTGCAGGGAAAGCCTCCAAGTGATAACTGTCCTTGGCCGTAATGACAGAGTTAACCAGCCTTAGTCTCGCCGACCTATCCATAAGCCTTCCCTTCCACGCCTTTAGGGATCCAACAATGTTGCCAAGCATTGGCTGTAACTCTGCCCTCTTAGGTTTCCTCAGCCCCAGAGGCAGTCCTAGGTACTTGCAAGGAAACAATCCAATCGATCCACTAAAATCACCAAGAGCCTGCTCAATATTGATGCCTTGACAGCTTACAGGGAAGGACACACACTTGTTGATATTCTTATGCAGACCGGAGGCATTCCCAAATAGCTTCAAGATGCTTTGGGCCGCAATGACATCACTCTGCACCGGATTTATGAAAATAGCCGCGTCATCAGCGTAAAAACTGTAATGCAACCGGGCCTCACCGATGCTCCGAGGCGTCAACACAACATGCTCCTTCGCTAGCTGCGCTGCAAGGGCTCCATCACGAGGATGAACAGCAGGGGGACAACGGGTCTCCCTGTCTTAAACCTCGGCGATGCCTAAAGGACGCTCCTGGAACACCATTCAGCAAAACACGCGAGGATGCGGTGGCCAGCAGAATAGCAACCAGGCCCCTCCACCTCGATCCAAACCCCATCTGTTCGAGAACCTCAAGGAGGAAAGGACACCTGTCGAAAGCCTTGGCCAAGTCCAACTTGAGAAAGACAGAAGATCTCTTCCTCGAGTGTGCAATCTGGATGATGTTCTTGATGTACAGAAAATTGTCCTGGATGGACCTGGCGCGAACGAAAGCACTCTGGTTGTGCGACACCAAATGGTGGATCTCCGGCGCAAGCCTCATGGCCAAAACCCTACACAAAATCTTGGAGACACTATGCATGAGACTGACTGGCCTGAAGTCACTACCAGAGTCAGCCCCATCCTTCTTAGGCAGCGGCACCAAATTGGCAGAATTCAAAGACCCCAGAGATCTCCTCTTAACCCATGCATCTGGTTCAGCGCAGCTAGCAGATCATCTTTTACCACCGGACAGCACGAACGGAAGAAGTCGCCCGGGACCTTCTCCCCAGGCATATCAAACACAGCAGCTCTCAGCTCAATCTCCGAGAAAGGAGCATCAAGATGCACTAAATTTGCCCTTGGCAGATCAATGAAATCCCAATTCAAACTCCCTGCGCACTCTAACTCATTGACCAAAATTCCTTTGAAATGGTTCAGCAGATCTCGCCTTTACCACTGTGATCGTGCACCACGACCCTTGGGCCTCTCAACTGAGAGATGTGATTTTTTCTCCGACGGCCATTTGCCAGCAGGTGGAACAACCGCGTGTTCGCGTTGCCCTCTCTAATCTGCCTCCATCTACTCTTGTCAACAGCTGCAAAGCCTAAGAGCATACTCTTGAGCTTATCCCTCAGCCCTCTCTCCTCAAGAGAGATCACGCTCCTCTTGAGCCAGGTCCAGATTGAAGATAATTTCATTAGCAATGGTCAATTTGTGCACCATCTCTCTGACAAGCCCCTTGCCCCAACTATTGTACGGGGGTTTTATTCGCCACTTTTATCGGTTCAGCCATTTTTTTTATAAAGTTGGGCAAAAGGCTAGCATATTCGCATGCTGCGGACTACATCATATATATAAAACAAAAAATCAGAGCAAAAAAAAGTGATGTTCTGCCATGCGTGAGTGAACTACTTCATAATTGTTTGTGGAAGACCATTTTTAGAGACTGCGTGTGTGGAAAGTTATAAAAATGATGCGCACTCATGATTTAATAATGCATGGTTGGATGTTGATGGTACATACAAAAGGCTCCTATCACAATTAAGAAACATGTGCAAGTTAATTGCAGCACTGAACTTATCAGCTTGGTCGATGGTTCAGTATTTATTCAGTTGGGTGAAAAATGAAGTCGTCTAGTCCTACAGAACATGTATTGTACTGCAGTATGATCGACGTACTGCTTTTGAATTTAGAGAAAATGCAATATATTGCTCTGCTTTAGAAAAGTAACCATAGGGTTCTTACAACATGTTCCTGGAAAACCAAGTTCAGAAAACACATACACACGACAGCAACTGATGTTGAATTAGCTGCCAAGCAGTACTTAATAGTGTACCTAGGTATATCCAGTTTGTGTCTGGATCGAATGTAGTCTGTAGTGCCTCATTCTCACTGCAAGGATTGGTCCCCATCAATGACAATATACAATATATGATGTGATTGCTTGTTCTGCATTTCTTCAGTTAACCGTTAGTACAGAAATCAGGCAGCATGAACTTCGAAAATACTGCCAAATTTTCGTTCAAAAGCGATATGATTCAAACTGTAGTAAGTCGGACAGCAACAGAAAAGGAGTAGAAAATCAACATCATACTTTCTGCTCTAAAGCGATGTTAACAGGGAAGGGAAATATGAATCATGTGACAAATTATCGGCATATACCTGCATTTTGGGATAAGCAACAGTGTCATTTATATTAGATGAATTATTCCGTAAACACAAACTTCATATATATGTTGTGTTAGTGAGATCTGAACTGGAGAACCAATGCTGGTGAGGTTTCTAGATGTGAAAGTCAAAAACCTGCAGATTTGAAACAAAATCGGCCAATCTCGGCGTGGTGGTTCCTGAATCTCCCCTGCTTCAAAAACGTCAACCCCATAACACCAAAGCTGAATCCCAGCTTCTGGAACGGTTGAAATCCTCCCAGTAGAGCTTCTCGACCGTCTGAGACCACTGCTCGCTGAGGCCTAGATCATTGTACAATGATCTGTTAAACATTTTTTAGGCAACAATGATCTTCAACATGAAATTCAAAGGAGAACAGGGAGAAACATAAATTGCTTGGACTGGACCAATCACTTGGACCAGTATATAAGATATGCATAAGTCGCCAGCTTGCACACAAAAACAACATTGTCACGAAACACATAAATACATTGAATCAACATTACATGCTATTTATTCAATGTGTACTTGCACAGCAAGCATGGCTTAAGCCCTGAATGATCATACAAGTAGTACAAAAGTGCAAACAAGAACTCGCGTAGAATTTCAGCATGCATATCGATAGTCAAAACACAAGAGGCATGATATGCATCTAGTCAACACTCAATAAGGAATTAAAAATATCGATCTCAGTTGCTACGTAATTAGATTACGATTATCATACGGATCTAAAATGGATCAAGCATATAAGATCGATTTGTACCTGAAATCTTGGTCGATCGCCATTGGCTTCATCCTTTGATCATTATCTTTCATGCCAACAGCCAAGTGCTTTCTCTTGCCATTTGCAATGTGGGACTGTTGGGGTGTGTGCCGACAATGATCCTGAGAACACATTCCGCAGTCTCCACATCTGCAACCCTCACTCTAGTGCAATTTAGGGTGAAACTGACACTAGCAAGGCTGGAGAGGTTCTCGATACCAAAATCAAAACCACCACCAACAGAATTGAACTTAAATAGCCAAATGTATACGTAAAGACTCTTGAGATTCGGCATAGCCCCTACTTCAAACATCAGCTGCGGAAAACCGAACACCATCTCAAGCTTTTGTAGCTGTTGAAATCCTCCACTGATTATGATGGGCCCTACACAGCTACCGGCCAGATTTAATTCAGCAAGATTAGGTATGCTTCCAGTCGTCTCAATATCTTGCTGCTCTATCTCCCCAGAAAGGATAGATAAATTTTCTAGCCCGATAAGTGAAGGAAACGATTTGGCAATCCAACAGAGTTGCCCACCATGGACAAAAATCTTTCGGATGCTATTGAGAGCAGCAAAGAACAAATTCCCTATGATGGTTGCATTGTTTTCTCGCAAATGAAGTGTTATATACAGCCTGCGAAGATTGCCCGAGTCCAGTTTACTTAGGGAGGACACAAGCTTTTCTTCCTTGGAACTTTCTTTGTCAAATTCATCATTGATCAAAATGCTCAGCTCCCTCAGATTTCTTAGTTTGCCAAGCCCTTCCAAAAAGTTCAGTGACTGCTTCAAAGCGCTTATATCAGAAAGCTCTTGCAAGTTCTTCATGTTTCCAAATCCATCAGGCAAATTAGTTGTACTTGGAACAAACAAACGTGCCAATCGTTTTAGCCGAGTAAATGATCCAGGCAGCTCAACTAATCCTGTACCTGAAGCATCTAGCGTCTCTAGATATCCCAAGTCCCCGATTTGTGTAGGAAGCTCTTTTATACTCGTGGAAGAGATGTCCAAATACCTCAGCTGAAGAAGTCTTGCGACATCTTTCACATGATGATTTTTAACGGCAAAACAACCATTCACATCTAGCACACGGAGAGCATTTAACTTCTCTAGGGAATACCCAAAATGCCCAACATGGCCAAGAACAATAAGTGACCGAGCATGTGATAAATCCAATTGCTTGACACTTTCTTGATCATCATTTAAAGTTAGAGAGAGCCGACGTATTCTGCCACCTGCCTTTGAATGATTGCTTAACATAGATGAGAAGTTCTCTTCGGTAGATTTGTAAATGAGGAAATCAAGGACGATGTTGTGGACACGGCAACTCAGTGCCTTGCCATCATCTCCCATGCTTACAGGCTGTATTAAACTTCTGTTAATAAGCTCATGGAAATATAATTCTCCTAATTCGTTAAGATCTTCCCCATCTTCACCATGGATGAAACCCTCAGAAATCCATATGTATACTAATGTTCGCTTTCTAATCGCATAATCTTCAGGGAACATGGCCAGGTGCAATAGGCAACTTCTTAGATAAAGGGGGAGGGTCAAAGTAGCTTAGAGATAATATGTAAGCCATGGCATCAATATCAGAATTTTTGCTCTGTGCAAAGCCAATAGAATGCCGCATATGATCCCACTCTTCTTTTGTCCTTTTAGTTGCCAACAAGCTGGACATTGCATTGATGGCTAGTGGTAAACCACCTGATTTCCTTAAAATATCTTCTGAGGCTTCTTTCAAGTTAGAAGGGCACATTTCTTCACAACCAAATAATCTCTTGAAAAATAATTTCTTAGAGTCAGAAGTACCAAGTGGTTGCATTTTGTAGACAAGATCTCCATCAGATAAGTGGCATGACTCTGCTACATCATATTTACGTGTCGTGGTCATTACTCCACTACCACGGCCATTCTTGGCAAATGTACATTCCAAAATTCTCCATGCTGGTACATCCCATATATCATCTATTATGATAAAGTACCGGCAGTATAGTTTTAGGAAATGAATCAACTAATATATATGCTCTATCTAGAGTATCGAAGCATGTCTCATAGGATGTCACGCAGTGTCATAGTCCACTGAATTAACATTTTGTATATGACTATGACCAAATAATACCTTAAGGCGATGAACAAGCCGGATACAAAGTTTTGGAATTGGAAATAAATGCAGGTTGGGTTGGATACATCAATAGTACTATACATGCATACAAATACCAATAATCAAAGAAAAATTCATGCAATCTACACATAAGTATAAACGACGGAAATCCTCAAGTACCAATATGTGTTTGTGGGTATGTGCCAGGCTGTGAGTCACTAGCAAAGGAAATCCTCAGTGATGGAAACCTGTGGAGAATTGCAGGCATAAAGGATTTTCATTAACTTTCTTTGGAATGTTTTTTATCTCTTCATTTGCATAAAGTTTGGAACTTTCGAAATAAAATAGTGTGTTTTTTACTCCATGTTAGTGGAATCACAATAATATAGGTTTGCCGTATTTGTTTGGATGCAGATGCTGCACTGGGCTGGAATTCGCCTGTGACTTCCAGGTCTGATGCTATGTTGTCTCACTGGCTCAGTAGCAAAGATGAACGACTTCAAGAACATGAATTTTCCGTTTCTTTCAAGGGATGCACAATGACCAAAAATTACAAACTGGTCCTAAAATACTCGATGATTTTATTGTGGTTACTTTCTTTATGGAGACAAATCACATTACTAGAAATGCAGCTCTGAAAACTTTGAAGACGAAGGTCAAAACCAGCCAAAACAACAAAAGAAAAAATGACTGGAGTGCAATGCAAACAATTGGAGAAAAATTACTTGGAAAGAAAGATTAAATTCTCAATGTTACACAATATTTGTTAGTGGGTTCGACAGTTGGTTCTGGTTATATCTTAGTAACTCTGGTTTCGGAGATAGATGTAAGTGCTTCTTTTATTGAATTAGGTACTCGGCAAACTTGGTTTGCGGTGTGTAAGATGGGACGTTATCTCTTGTATTTTAGTTTGTTATAATGCCATGAATAAAATAGTCCCAAGGTTCAATCCACTAACTCTAAGAAGAACGAAAAGCTAGAAACTCCCTAATAAAGAGGAAACAAATAAGAAAGAAAATAAATCATGCACGCCATAAATTTTTTGGAGATGTTCAGCAGCAGTACAACTAGTAGTACTAGACCAGTAACAACGAAGATGCAACTATAAATTGTATATAAGCAGTAGTTAAAGTAGCCACACACCTTTTATCTTTTAAAAAAATCTCTGATCAAGTCGATGATGAGTTGTAGATCCCCTGCTCCATAATGAGCAGTCTTGTTTACAGAGTTGAGATAACAAAGAACTCAAGATCTTCGCCATATCAGGACTTCGTGAAATTGATACAAAAGCCCGGCATTCATAGTTTGCTCCAAGTTTGTCGTAGACTTGTCTAGCAAGAGTTGTCTTGCCTAAACCTCCATATCCAACAACGGAAACAACTTTCGGTTGAAGTGCCGATTCACCCTCCTTGTCACTAAACCATTTCAGTAGTTCATCTCTGGGGCCATTAATGCCAACAAGCTCTGATGCGTCTTTGTATATAGCATGAAGCCGAGGATCAACCTTTTCATTTCTAGGCCTGCGAGACTCATCGATCTTGTACCTACGGTGTGGAGCAAGACATTAGATCAAATTTTGGATCATGACTGAAGCCATATGTATTTTACTAATATGGTGAAGTATTATCTTGAAAGTACAAATTTGGCAGGGATGAGGAGCCGAAGGCTTCGGTTCGCACCTTCCATATCTTTCGCTGAGCTCCGTAATTTGGCTTTTGATGTCTTTAACATTTTTGGCAATCTTATGGCGTGTCTTGATGTTCGTTATCTTTTTCATACATTTGTCAAAAATCTCCTTGAAGCCTTCGGAGTTGGAACCGGTCTCATGGTCTACGAGTAGCATGAACTTGTCAACTTTGTCATCGATATCATAGGAAAGATCCCGAATGGCATTGACGCGGAGCTTGGCTTGGTGGTCAGGTTCTTCCACATCTGCCATCATGAGGAGGAATGCCTGCATGGCCTCCAGCTCCTCCTTGAGGAACTTGATGTCATCATGAACACCCTTGAGCAACTTGTATTCATCACTCAACATAGTGCCCAACTTTTTCAGGAGGGAACCCATGGCCCCCGTAGCCGCGCTCACCAAAAATCTTTCCATTGCTACTAGTCTTGATGACTCAAGATTTCGATGTATCCTCCTAGTGGGTTTGTGTATGCCGGTTATGGGCTCCCAACCAGGTAGTGTTCTCTGTTGTGGAAGGAAGATCAGACTAACCATCCATGGCGTCTTCTTCCTCTCTTCTTTCCCCTACCAGCTGTAGAAATGAGGGTGATCTGCGGTGTGATGTCAGGCTGCCCTCTCCTCGACTATTACAAAGCCACACAAAAACTGAGGATTGCTCTCTCCTCAACTACTCACATATGAGTAAGCATGTTATTTCTGAAGCCCAGGTACGGAAAATGCAGTCTGAACTGCATGAAGATGTCAACCATGTCATTAGTTCCCAAAGAAAAGATATTAACCATTTAGTAGCTGCAACACAAACACATACCATTACACTATAGCAAGAGTTGGTTTTTTTTCAGTGTCCTGCAGAACCGGAAAAAAGAAAGTAGCTGTATATCGTTCACCCTTTTCATGGTTCAATCCTCAAGGCGCTTGCCAGATCTTAAAATACATTGGTTGCGAATGAAGGAGCGGAAATTTTACATGGAATAGGAACTACCTAGAGTTGAAGTAATGAATTACTGTAGTACTTAATTCCGTGTCAACCTTTTAAGTAATATAATCCCTTTATAAAAAAAACTTAATTTCGTGTCATCCTTCGTGGGTGGACATCACACTCATCTGAAATTAAGGTACAGAAATGAGAAACAAGCTAGTACCTGAATGGCTAGATCCACCACAGTAGAGCTTGAGATCGATGTCCCTCGGTTAGCACTCCCAGCATCTGGAACCATGGACCCGTGGTCAACGACGCCCGGCTTGCAGGCTCTAGCTGGATTGGATTCGACTGGATTTAACTGAAATGAAGGAAAAGGGGAGAAGTCCATACGCCCTTGACCGGCAAGGAAGGAGAGAGCCGCCGGCCGCCAGGAAGAGGAGTGGCTGCCAGTGACAGGTGGGGCGCCGCTTGCCTTACGAGTTACTACTAAGGATAGGAGAATGTGAGATGCGTAGAAAACAAAGCACCGAGGAAGCTTTTGTGGAGAAGCTCTAGTTCCTGCCACACTTGAGAGTCACCCTCACCCCAGGATGGCCGGGCCCTCCCGTTAAGGACGTAGAAGTGGGATCACACTAATGAATTTCTAGCGTAATTTTTTTGTTAAAATTTTACACTATAAATTTACAAATGAGCTCCCTCCCGTTAAGGACGTAGAAGTGGGATCACACTAATGAATTTCTAGCGTAATTTTTTTGTTAAAATTTTACACTATAAATTTACAAATGAGCTATAAGAGCATCTCTAGTAGAACCCCTGTAACGGGGACGGTTTTTCAGTTCGGATTTTCTTTCGGTTTCGAGAGAGCAATCGGTATCGGTGCCCGTAAACATAATTCGCATATTTAGCAAACGTTTATTTTACCATGAATTTGATACAAAAGAGGCGACAACGTTCACCGATTACAACAATTTTCGCCATCGGTAATCATCGGACTAGCCCTAGCCCTAAATCCTAGCCCTAACCTACCCGGGGGCGGCGCCTTGACCTATATGTCACGGAAGAGACGATGGTCACCGGCTCCACGAGCGAGGGAGCGATGCCCTTCTCCAGGAGCACGTCGTTCACCTAGAGCTGTTGGCGGAACTGCGCCTGCACCTCCTCCGGCGCAGAGCGCTCGCAGAGGGTCGCGACGACGGTGTCGACAACATTGTCGGGGACGAGCAACAATGTCGTGGACGAAGGCCAGCTCGGGGAAGGAGGGGCCAAATGTCGTCGGGTCGTACTCCGGCAGTGGCTCTGTCCTCACGAGGGGGCGGGAGGAGCTCCCCGCGCTGCTCGAGCTGCCCGGGCCACGGAAGCGGTCGAACTCTGGGAGGGCGCGGTACGCCAGGGAGTCCGGCAAGGGGAGAGCGTTGGTGGTGAAGGCCTGTGCCGCCCTCTTCCTCGCGGCATCGAAGCGCACCACCCGTCGCCGCGCCTCGTCGGACAGATCTGATGTGTCGAACGGGGGTCGGAAGGCGAGCTCACGCTTGGGGTCTTCAGCTTCGGCGGCATGGCGGCGTGATGGAGATGGATCTGGGTGGAGGCACGATTAATTTGTCGTCTGAGGTGTGTGGCGGCGAGAGGGATCGCTCGTCGGTGGCGGCGGAGGGATGGGGGCGTGACCTGAATATGACGGCGCGACCACTACTTTTAGGGTTCCGCGCCTCGAATTCTCAGGCGACTGAAAACCGTTTACGGGCTAGCTGCGTTATACGGGCTCTGATACGGCTGAAACTGCGCCCCAGCCCGTAAACCCGCTGGTATTTTTTGGGTCCCGTCGTTTTACGGGCTCTGCTAGAGATGCTCTAAGTGGGATAAGTTGGATCCCATTTATGCATCCCTACCTCTCGTGCTCCTCGCCGGCGGCGTTGCTGCGCGGAGGGAACCATGGAGCGGCGCCAGATATGTAGATAGATATAGTAGTACTACTAGTGATTCTCTCATCTAGCCTGGGAGTAAGCTGCCATATCTCTATGGCCATATCTGGTGTGTCCGGTGCTCTGGGTTCGTGGATGCCCTACTCTAGTGGTAGGAGGTGTGGCAAGTGATGAACTTCAAGCTAGTCAGATCTGATAATGCTTATCACCCCTCGAGTTTTGGTGCGACGCGGGATGCCCCCAAGGAGGTAACGACGCACTCAAGCACCGTCGTCGTTGAAACCACAAGGTTTATGGTTTTCACCTGGAGCCATACATTGGAGTGGGTAGCCACAGAGACGCCCTCAAGAGGGGAACGACACCCGTAGGCGTCGCGGTAATTGGCGCAAAGCGATAAGCTTTCGCCCGGAAACCCCTCCCCGAACTTGGTACCTCACACCGACGAACCCCGAGCCGACCTTCTCACACACGATCTGGGCGTTGAACAAGCCATCCCTGCCAACTCTAGGAGACCCCAATGACCACTCCTCGCCACCACATGGTCCAAAGAGATGGGCCATCACCACCGCAACGTCGCCCTGCCGTCAAGACGCTCGTGCAGTTCACCTTCCAAATTCGTAGCCCTGGCATCCGCGGACTCGCTCTCGTGTAGCAAGGCACACTGTATGGCCTGCAAAACAGACAGAACAGGGGCGGAAGAGACCGAATGGCGGCAACAACAACAGGGTCGTCCGAAGGAGACCATCCTTCACCATCGTAGGCGGCTATCGACCGGACGCGGCGGCAGGGGCACACCAAGCCCTCTGGCCCGGCCAAGCCCTAGAACAGCCCCGTGAAGTCCATGTCGTCACGCTGGAGAAAGCCAGCCGCCGCTACCTCTGATCTCCCCACCACACCTTACCACCTCGCCATGGCCAGCACCAGCGCCCACTGCTCCAAGGGCGGTGACGAAGGGATGAACCCTGGACCTATCGGGTAAGGATACCCGGTCAGGCCCAAGACCTAAGCCCAAGAGGAGATGTCGTATACTATTCTAGAAGGCCCAGTTGAAGCCCACCCGCAAGGCCTTGCGGGTCAAGTTAGGAAACTTGTAACCGACTTTAGGTTAGGGTTTGAGTCCCCCCCCCCCGGTACGGTTTGGGACCTGGCCACCTATATAAGGCCAGGAGAACCACCAGGAGGGGGACAAGCAATATCGCACCACCAAAGCCTCGAGACCGAGATCATACTCTTGACTTGAGCAACCCCCCATTGTAACCGATCTACTCATGAATACAGATCGACAGAAGCAGGAGTAAGGGTTTTACCTCTACGAGGGCCCCGAACCTGGGTAAATCGTGCCCCCTGTTTAGCCGACGATTGTCACCAGCGCCCACAGGCTCTCCTAATCAAAACCCTATGGGTTCACCCGAGGGACTTGTTGAGATGCAGATTCGACAATTGGCGTCGTCTGTGGGAAAGGCGGGCGCTGAATCTCCGGCATCTTTGGCCTCATCGACGACCAACTCACGCTGGAACCCCACAACTTCGACTCCGACCAATCCGATCCGAATCGGATCGGTCATCGTCGCCCCTCACTCGCCGGAATCACGCCCGGTATTTAGCGACTTGGAGAAGAGTATCACCCTGACGTTCAGGAGCTTTCAGTTCTATGCCAACAAGGACGTAATTCTTCACTTTCCCGAGCAAACCAATCTCGAAGGATCGGGATCTGGGTCGATCTCTAGCCCAGGAGCTGTCGATTCGCGACCCTACCACGCGGATCGCGACTTGGCGAAAAGCGATGAATCCATCCGCCTCAACACCAGCAACTTCCATACCCTCTCCACAGAGCAACCTTCTCGGGTCAGGAAAGCCTTCCAAACTACGCCTAGGAGCCACGAGCCATATCTAGCTCAGGTCTGCATGGTAGGATCAGGAGGTCCACCCGAAGAAACTGATAACAGTGCAAGGGAACGCGCTACCATCGGCGTCTCACGAGACGCTTGGGATCGAGCAAAGGAGGCCATCCGCACAAGCAATCCACTGGAAGTCGGAGCTCCTCATGAAGATATGACCGCCTACCACTATCATCTAGTGAGAGCGGCTACTTTAATCAAGGAAGCTCGCATAGATCTAGCCGAGCAGAGGAGATTAGAAGATGAGTCAAGCCAGCGCCGAGCCGCGCTATCCAAAACACCTTCTGTCAGGAATTGTCCCACAAGAAAAGGATACGTCTCAAGAACCGCGACCATGGATGGTGAGTCCCTGACTGGAATCAGCAAGTCACTCGAAGCTTCCCTCATGCGCGTCGTCGAGGATGGAAACGTCTATCCGCAAACTCCCGCCGCCGCGGTACTGGCTGCAGTCACCTACATGCAGACAAATCAACCAGGGGAGAACGACCCACGTCCAGAGCAATACAAGCAAGTCCAGAAAGGATTAGGCATGTCAGCCGCAAGACTCGCCTCCTACGATCGCAAGAAAGCAGAGGAACAAAAAGATAAGGAAGCATCCCGCAGACATAGGAGCACATCGCCCAGAAAGGAAAAATCACCTCGTCGCGCGCGAGGAAAAGAAGCTCGACGAAGCGGTGATAGTTCGAATAGCAGCGATGGCAGCCCAAGGGATCGAGATCGCGGCTCGCGACATCACAACAGCGGCTCGCGACATCGCAGCAAGGAGCCAAGGAAGAAAACCGATCGTGACCAGCCAGGATACAACGCGCGATCAGACATCGCACAAAATAAGGTGGACAAAGCCCGAGCAGCAAGGAACCGCGCGTGTTCCCCATCCATCTCTTCTGACGATGAGACCTGTGGCGCACTATGCTTCGCTCGCAGCATCCGCGAGGCGCCTCTACCCAAAAGGTTCAAGCTTAGTACGGAAGTGACGAAATACGACGGTTCACTCGAACCTTCGTCCTGGCTGTCAGATTACCTCACGGCAGTAAAGTGCCAACGTGGGAACAAAAACACAGTTATGCAGTACCTCAACTTGCACCTTGTAGGAGCAGCACATAGCTGGCTCGAGGCGAGGCCAAAGGCTTGCTACGGGTCATGGGCCGATCTACATTTTGACTTCTGCAAGAACTTCCAGGAAACATACAAAAGACCAGCAACCATCGAGGAACTGCGAGCCTGCAAGTAAAAGAGTCGCGAGTCTACTCGCGGATATATCCAGCGATGGACCACACTCAGGAACACGGCAGGAAACATATCAGAGGAAGTAGCGGTCGAAGCTTTCGCGAAGGGCGCCCGACGAACTGCTTTCTGGGAGGAACTGGGATGAGCCGTGCCCAAAACTATTGGAGAGCTAATGGTTATAGCCGACAGATGGGCCAACGGAGAAGACTCGGTGCGCAACGAGAAGGCATCCTCGCCAGCACCCGAAGACGACCGTCATGGTCGAAAGAAAAGGAGGAAATATTATGATCACGACGATCGAGAAGAACTAGTGGGAGAAGAATTCACACGAAATCGCGATAGTGGACGTCGTGGAAGTCACGAGTGGAAGCCGAAAACAGAGGATAAAACTCCCGAGGAGGACCTCGATGGTTACTTCACGCTACATCTATTTACAGATAAGCGCACATGCGAAACTAAGGCAACACACATTCTCAAGGATTGCCGAAAATTCATCGACATACACGAGGCCTTCTAGAAGAAAAACAGAGCAGCAGTCAGCCAAGGCTACCCGCAGCTCCCAGGAGGAGGAAACCAAGGGTTCCACCCGACACAACCCCAACCACCACCGGGAAACCAAAACGCGATGCTAGCCGTACTACCTGCGCCACCTACCGCAAACCAAGGAGGCAACGCGTACCCGAACCCAGCGGGACTCTTAGGCATGATACAAAAGGTCTGCCCATCGCGCAGGGTCCAGAAGACGAACACACGACAAATATGCATGGCTGTCCAAGCCCCACCCACAAAGACAGAATACTTGAAGATGGTTGATCAACCAATAATTTTCTCCAAGGAAGATCATCCTCCGCGATTCTATCGACCAGGACACGCCGCTCTGGTCATCCAGGCGCAAATTGGCAACTACGAGTTGGCTCGCGTGTTGATGGATGGAGGCAGCAGAATCAACATCATTTACGCGGACACACTCTGTCGGATCAACAAGAACCTGGATGGACTCGCAGAATCAGAAACATCTTTTCACGGGATAGTACCAGGGAAGGCGGTCCGCCCACTCGGAACAATTAATCTGGAGGTGGTGCTTGGCAATCGAAGCAATTACAGGCGAGAATTCCTCGACTTTGAAATAGTCGACTGGCCCTCACAGTACCACGCCATTCTTGGTCGAACAGCGTTCGCAATATTCATGGCAGTACCACATTACGCCTATCTGAAGCTCAAGTTACCTGGGGAATATGGCACAATTACAGTCGACGACGACTTCCAAAAATCCAACAAGTGCGACATTGAGTTCAACGAAAACGCTAAATATTTCGGGGTGCAGGAAGAACTGGTGGAGATAGGAAAAACCACGGACCACTCCGTGATGCCTCTCACAAAGAAGAACGCACTAGAACTCGAGTTCAGTGAAACAGCGACACTCAAAAACATCAAGTACACCCGACGGATCCCGCGAAGACGGCGATGGTGTCCACCACCCTCTCGCTCGCATAGGAAGGCGCGCTCGTCGAACTCCTCCGTGAGTACTAGGAAATTTTCGCCCGGCAGCCTTCAGATATGCCAGGGATACCCAGGGAGTTCGTCGAGCACTCACTCGAAGTTTTCAAAGACGCCAAACCAATCAAGCAAACAGCCCGATGGTTCTCAGAGCCAAAGCAAAAGGCACTCGGAGAGGAAGTGAATAGGCTGCTCGCTGCAAAATTCATCTGAGAGATAAAGATATCCACCTGGTTAGCAAATCCGGTGCTGGTTCCGAAGAAGAATACTGACATCCTTCACGTGAGCATCGACTACACGTCGCTGAACAAACACTGCCCCAAGGATAACTTTCCCCTCCCGCGTATCGACCAGATTGTGGACTCCACTACAGGCTGCCAACGCCTCTCCTTAGATGCCTACTCGGGATATAACCAGATCAGGATGAAGAAGGAAGACGAGGAAAAGTCAGCATTCATCACACCTCACGGTGTCCACTGCTACACGACAATGCCTTTTGGGCTCAAGAACGCAGGCGCTACATATTAGCGCTGCATGCAAAAATGCCTCGCCAAGCTCATTGGCAAGAACGTGCAAGTATACGTTGACGACATCGTCATCAAGACTCGAGTAGAGGACACGCTCCTCGAAGATATCAGAGAAACGTTTGATGCTTTGAACGCATGTAGGATCAAGCTCAACCCGACAAAATGTGTCTTTGGCGTCCCTGCAGGACAACTTCTCGGGTACTTGGTGTCCGCCAGAGGAATTGAGGTCAACCCAGAGAAAATACAAGCGATCTTAACAATGAAGGAGGCAATCAATCTTCGCGGCGTGCAACAGCTCGCAGGGCGATTAGCCGCCTTGAGCAGATTCATTGCACGATTGTGCGAGCAAGCATTACCCTTCTACAGGCTGTTGAAGAAAATTAATAAGTTCGAGTGGACACCCGAAGCAAAACAGGCATTCGCAGACCTAAATCGAGCACTACAGAGTAGGCGTGTTCTGGCAACGCCACAAGAGCGGGAGCCACTATACTTATACCTAGCCGCGACAAATCAAGTCATCAGCACGGCAATCGTGGTCGAGCGACCCGAGGAAGGCAAGGCGTACGGAGTTCAACGGCCAATCTACTACATCAGTGAGGTGCTTTCGCCGTGCAAACAGCGATACTCCCACCACCAAAAGCTCGCATACGGGGTCGTCCTCACAGCCCGAAAGCTCAAGCATTACTTTCAGGAACATACCGTCACGGTGCTAAACGATGCATCACTAGGTACCATCATGAACAATCCCATGGCATCCGGAAGAACTGCAAAATGGAGCATCGAGCTAGGTGCCTGGGATATTATATACGCAGGACGCAATTCCGTGAAATCACAGGTACTCGTACAATTCATAAGCGAGTGGACAGAACTGCAAACACCAGGTCCACCGGAATACACAAGTAACTGGATCATGTACTTCGACGGGTCCAAAAGGAACGAAGTAGCTGGAGCTGGGATCGTCATCATATCGCATATGGGAGACAAGTTGCAGTACGTCCTAAGATTGGATTTTCCACCCGACGATCCAGCATCCAACAACGACGCAGAATACGAGGCCCTACTACATGGCATGAAGATGGCGATTGCATGCGGAGCCACCCGATTGTTGATTTATGGAGATTCCAACCTCATCGTACAACAGACTATGAAGGAATGTGATGCTATCGCGGAAAACATGATTGCTTATTGGGACATGTATAATCTACTCGAAGGAAGTCTCAAAGGGTGTGAACTGAAACACATCGCAAGATCCAGCAACGAAGAAGCAGATAGGCTGGCCAAGATGGGGTCCACAAACACGCCCATACCGCCAGGAATATATTTCGAGAGGATGATCAAACGTTCAGTAAAGGTCAAAAAGACTGTAGGAGCACCCGCAGCATCGGAGAAAGACGTCAGCCCGCAAATTGCTATAATCGAGCTCAGCCACAGTATTTCAAGACAAGTTTTTCTGGTCGAGCCAGTCTGGACGCAGAAATACCTCAACTACCTGTCAAACAAACAGCTCCCAGCACACATTTGCGAGGCCCGACAGATAGTACGTCGCAGCAAAACTTTCCGGGTACTCAACGGAGAATTATACAAACAGAGCATCTCAGGAATATTGCAGAGATGCATAGCACCCGAAGATGGCAAGGAATTGCTGCAAGACATACACCAAGGAGATTGCGGAAGGAAATCGTAGGCAAAACTTTTCGAGCAGGATTCTACTGGCTCGCAGCGGCCAGAGACGAAAAGGACCTAGTCGACAAGTGCAACACTTGTCAACGATTCGCTCCCAAGCCGCACGCCCTAGCCACGGAACTACACATGATACCAATCGTCTGGCCCTTTGCACAATGGGGGCTAGACATTGTAGGACCATTACGCAAGTCCACACCAGGAGGATATACGCACCTGCTCGTAGCAGTCGACAAATTCACGAAGTGGATCGAAGCCATGACAGCCACCTCGGCTAGCGCCCAATGCGCGTAAAATTTATCGACTCCATTGTGTGCAGATTTGGCATACCACACAACATCATCACTGACAACGGAAGCAATTTCACAGCGAAGGAAACACAACAGTTCTGCGAAGAGAAAGGAATCACCCTCAGCTTCGCCTTAGTGGCTCACCCGCAAACCAACGATCAGGTCGAGCGATCCAACAGACTGGTCTCAGCTGGCATAAAGAAGCAGTTACTCGATCGCCTGCACCCAGCGGCATGGCATTGGGAAGAGGAGTTACCCTCCGCACTATGGAGCCTCCGCACAACCCCAAATCGATCAACAAACTACACGCCATTTTTCATGGTATACAGAGCTGAAGTAGTCCTTCCTGAAAATGTCAAATTCAGCGCCCCACGAGTCGTCGCTTACATCGAAGAAACCTCTAACAAGGCACTCGCGGAAGATGTGGATGCACTCGACGAAATACGCGATATTGCACTCGCAAGATCCGCGGTATACCAACAGTCGTTGCGCAACTACCACAGTCGCCGTATACGCCACAGAGCTTTCGTGGTCAGAGATTTGGTACTGCGGCTCAAGTAGAAGGAAGGACACAAGCTCGAGCCACCATGGAAGGACCCTTCATAATACATGAAGTTATCCCTGGTGGCGCATATCGACTGAAGAAATCGAAGACTGGTGGCATCTACTCCAACCCATAGAACGTTGCACACCTGCGCAAATTTTATCCTTAGGATTATCTCATTCGCAAAATAAGGCTATACTACCCATCTTGTGGCTCGAAGAAATACATGGCTTCTCAGTCATATCAATAAAAAATACATGATTTCTCAACCATAGCTATTCATATTTTTCATTTTACACGCTGAACAACAGGTATACACCCCAAACACACGGGGGGCTACGCCTAATCCATCATCACAAGAAAATTTACAAATACAAGGGTATAGACAAGGCTCACACCTTATAAATACATCTTATAAAGTTTCGAGTGAATTATACAAGACAACAGGATATCTACATCCTACAATTATATATGGCGACGAGCAGTTTCCTCGGCTAACATTCGATCAACCTCTTCAGAAGTCAGTGGAATAATCTCCTCTGCTGCAGGACAAACGACTGTATAATGAGGGGTCATATCGACTGGAGCATTAGGGAGCCTAGCCACAGAGATAAAATTGACCTCAGGATGCCATAACCAGACAAAAGCAAGTGCTACTATGGATCCGCAGACCAACTGTTGGCGGACGCACTCGCGAACTTCATCAACCCGACCAAAAATTCTAAGCAGATGGCTCAAATCTTCTGGACCCCTCTCCAGCGGATAGAAAGCCCGGTTCATAGCTATCAGAACATCGCGACAGGAATCAACGAGTATCTTCGCCTGGCCTACACGATACTTCAGAGTAGCCAGAATGAAGCCTCGACTGCGGTCGGACCAGAAGTTGCTTGCATGTGGTTTTGAGCTACCGGCTTCATGAGTAATATGGTTATTTATCCAATGCGCTTCACATGGACCGTCAGACTCAACAACTACAAAGAAAAGTACAAAGAGTTAAGGAGTAAAAATGAGGTAATCAAACAAAGTGCTAGGGGGCTCGCATGCTTACAAAGCATATCTTTGGCAACAGCTGCCAGCTCTTCCATCACGAATTGTTCACGCTCGGCCACAAGTTTTTGTTTCTACTTGGCCACATCAGCCACTCCCCGCAAATCTTTCAACCTGCGTTCGCCATCCGTGACGCGATCACGAAGAGAGGCAAATGTACTAGCAGCAACAACAAGAGGATCCAATCGCACAGCAGATCCACTCGCAGACTCTGCGCAAGCACCTACTACCTGGAAAGAGATGAAGAAGGTTAAGATACATTTCGAGACCCCCACTCGAGATACACACCACCTACTTAACAGGTGCTCGGGGGCTACTCCCATCGGGAAGAACTCATAACGATCAATCGCAAATAATCACATTTCAGGCATCAACGAACGTTTCGATTAAAGGCAAAGTACGGGAATACATCCCAAGTTTCATTACATTGAGAGAGCAAACTAAAAGCAGTCTATCCTATGGAACGGAGAGGTACTGCCACTCGCGACAGGATGTCCCTTGCGACTAGCACGAGCAATCAATTCAGATAGCTTCTTGGCAAGGGCTTTAGCCGGATCGCCGAAAGGATGAAGCGCTACCTTTTTGCATGTGGCAGCATCGTATGGAAGGCCTGAGTACGCCTCATCCAGGCCTGCGACTCCGTGCGCCAATGCGAACTGGATGGCAGTCTTCGCTCCGCATTCGGACTGGTCAACCGAGTAAGCCTGAAGAAGATCATCCTCTAGGAAAACCTTCAGAAGGCCATCCAGCGTAGGTGGAACCGCGACATCCACCAGAAGACGCTCGTGGAATTGCGTCAGCACTCGAATGGCTCCGCCAATGAGGGAGCAAATCCCACTCGCATGTTTCTGCAGCTAGGCGCAAGAATCCGTCAGGACGTCCACTCGTTGAAGCCCAGGCAGCTCCAGCGAAACGCCAAGGACATCTGCAAAAAAGTATCATAAATTCCTAAGACAGTCAATTTAGTCGCAACACAGCGGAAATTAAGTGCAACTTTCCCGCGAGTTTCTGAGCCAGAGGGCGAATGAAGCCAACAAGATCATTGTCATGTTTAGCGCCAGTCTCCTCCAGTTGCTTCAGCGCGTCCTGAGCCTCAATGAGCTTCCCCTCGACGTTAGTAGACCGCTTGTGAGAAGATTCAACTTCCTTTCGAGCAGCCTCCAACTCGGCCTCAAGGGTTTTCACCCAAGTGACAACATCAGTTTTTTCGGCCTTCAGGAGATCAACTTGAGCTACACAGCAGTGAACTTTAGCCTAAGGGAATTCATATGACCAAAAAAACAACCAAAAGGGAAACAGATCAATTTACCTTGGAGAGCTTGCCCATCCGCGACAAGACGATCACGATCCACCCGAAGGGATGTGCAATCTTCCTCAGCCGAAAGTACGCGGCGACCAATGGATGCAAGAGAATCAAGAAGAGACTGCAAAAACACAAGACGAAGGTCAAATCAGAAAAAAAGAGAGGAAAGAAATTGAGCCTATTCACGACTGCAAACAGTCGAGAGAAAGGAAAAAAGCTTAAGTATTGAGTCTGTAGCCAATCGCAAGCAATTGACCACAGCCTCGGGGGCTACTCCCATCAGGAGCACTGTCATGCACCCGATAAAAATCACAAATAAACAAAGTGAAAGAGGCGAGGAAAGTGACAAGGTTTACCTGGCCTTGGGCGGTGCGCAGAGGGTCAGCCGAGCTACCCGACGCTTCTCTCGAAGCCGAGGCTCCACCCGCAAAGCTAGGCAACTTATAATCCGTAGCCACAGTCGCTGGAGCTGGGCTCGGAGAATTCTGAACAGCCTTAGCGATGGGAGCTTCACTCGCAGGAGCATCTTTTTTCTTCGCGTCTGGGACGGAGGAAGCAAACTAGCGAGGGCTGGTGGATTGAAGCCTGTCATGGAAGAACAACAGCATAAGGAAAAGCGAGAAGAAACTTTCGACTAAAATATGATACGAAAGAAAGAACTCAGTCATCATCGTCGTCATCATCCAGCATGTCCGCGTTCAAGGCGGTGGAGATCTTCGACTTGGGGGCGGGAGGAGGAAGCATGTTCAGAGGAGTCACAATGAGAGGCTCGACTGCCTTATCAGATCCTCCACCCAAAGAATTATCTTTGGAGGTAGCTTCATCGTCTCCCTCCCTGCGGCGCTTGCGGTGGTGGAGGTCACTACTCGACTCTTCCACGTCATCCGAAGAACCGTGCTCAAAACTTGAGTCGGCTTCGGCAACGCTAGTGTCAAGGGGAGCCTCAAGATTGTGAAAGTGCATGGTTCCCCCATATGTGGTTTTGGTAATTAATGACAATCCTTATGGACTAATGTTTGCATTGAGTTATCCTTGTAGATCTTGTCCATAGGAAATAATGGAGTTCATGTGTTGAACTCTATTAGCTTCCTTGATGGCCTTTGTTACATTCAAGGATTTATATCAAGAATGGTCATGGTTTGAGTTGAGCTTATTGCTAGTGTGTCTTGAAGAAAAGGATTAGGTGATCTTTCATTATCATCTTCAAGACATCATCTTTAGAAGTGAGAAGCAAAGATACAAGGTTGATCAAGCAAGCGATCAACACACAAAGCTACAAGTTGTACCAAGTGGGATTGTGTATCTCATGGTATGGTAAGCAATTGTCAATATAGCTTTGTGAACTAACCCATGATATGTGTGTGTCGCATCTCTATGTGTGGTTAGGTATCTTTCTATGGGCATGAACCAAAAGGAAGATTTCTTATAGCCCATGGTCTATGTCGTCGTCAAGCGGTGTTTGTCATCTAGCTTGACGTGGAAGCTCAAGTGAAGCATCTAGAAGATATCCTATGCTTGATGCTTGCCACCCTTTTGGAGATTGTGGCCTTGTGAAGATTTGCCGAAGGGTCTCTCCCATAATGGTGTATGGGGGAGCTAGTCTCTCCCATAATGGTGTATGGGGGAGCAACTTGCAAGTCTTCATCAAGCGGAGCTTGTGCTAGCAAGCGCAATCAAGAAAGAAGATCCAACTTGAGAGAGTCAAGATCGCCATCATCTAGCTCAAGTGGAATGCTCAAGGCAAAGGTATAATCTTGATAGGTTTTCTATTTTACCGGTCTCGTGTCTTCGGGAGACCGGGTTATAGGATAGATAGTCGTACTATCAAGAGGGGCTCTCAAGTGAGTAACGTGATCGAATTGTTGTGGAGAGCTCAAACCTTTGCATACTTGCATATCATCTTTCTTGGTTCTTATTTGGCTTTTGTCTCCTTTTGGTTTTAGTGCTTGTCATGATCTTCATGGCAAGCCAAGGTCTATCGAAAACGGTTTTGGTAAGAAAAACTTGTTGCGATTTCGGTGGTGAAAATATCCGGTTCAGTTTTTAGAATGTTTCCACACCTTCCATGTGTGGTAACTTCTCCATTCCTTTTTGTTTGGATAGTCCTTGTTATTACCTTTCCAACCCTTTTGGATTCACCTTATTCGAAGTTCATTCGCAAAAGTTATGTGTGTTTTCGTGTTGGAGGTTTTACCGGGTGTTCCTATTTGAGTGGTCTAAACCTTTACCCATTTGGTTTTATCTTCCATTTATGGACAATGATGTTTCTCTGCATATTCTTGTAGTGCTCGTCGTTGCGATTCCAACGAGCCCAAGAACATCGAAAACGGAGTTCATATGCAAAAGTTATTGCATTTCTCGTATCGGTTTTCTGTCTTCGGTTTGCAATCCGGAATATTCCGGATGATTCCGGAATCCGGATTTTTCTGGGCTCCGGAATATTCCGGAAGAATATTCCGGCCAGAATGGGAAAAGGCTCTGTTTCCATCCGGAATCGCTCCGGAATCGATTCCGGGCCATTCCGGGTCATTCCGGGGTCCGGAATATTCCGGACCATTCCGGAATGGACTGAAAAAGTGGCAAACGGCTAGTTTTTTGAGCACCTATTTAAGGGGCTTTCTTCCCCAAAGTCCCCAAGTCTTTCCCAGCCCGTTTTCCCTCTCTCTCCACACCATTGTTGACTTTGGAAAGCTTGCTCCTCTCTCAATCCCTCCAATGATTCTTGCATATCTTTGAGGGAGAAGTTAGAGGAGATCTAGATCTACATTTCCACCAATCCATCCTCCTTCTTAGTGAGGGAAACCTAGTAGATCTTGATCTTGGAGTTCTTGGTGTTTCTCCATTGTTCTTCCTCTCTTATTCCCCCATAAGCATTTGTTGCTTTGTTGGAATTTGAGAGTGGAGGATTTGAGCACTTGTGCTCTTGCCATTTGCATCGGTTGCATCGGTTTGGTCTCTCCACGAGGATTCGTGGAAGTGAAAGATTGTGAGCTTGTTACTCTTGGGTCTTGGACCCTAGACGACTTGTGGTGTTCTTGGGAGCCTCCAATTGAGTTGTGGATGCGTGCCCCAAGATTGTGGTGACACCGAGAGCCTCCAATTGAGTTGTGGATGCGTGCCTCGGGTTTGAAGGTTGCCAATAGTGGAAGGTGAACTAGGCCTTTGTGGTGGGGTTCATCGGAGAATAGGGTGAGGCCTTTGTGGCGTTGAGTAGGCCTTCGTGGTGAGCTCACACCCCTCCAACGAGACGTACTCCCCTTTGTGGGAGGAACTCGGGAATACATCTTCGTCTCCGTGTGCCTCGGTTATTTCTATACCCGAGCTTTTTACTTATGCAATTTACATTGTGATAGCCTTCGAGCTTGAAGTTATATATCTTGCTATCACCTTGTTACTTGTCTTGCTTAGCATAAGTTGTTTGTTCATCTAGTTTACCCTAGAATATTTAGGTTGTATGCTTGTTAATTTAAACACCTAGTTTATTTCCGCATTTAGTAAGCATTAACCGGAAAAGTTTTAATCGCCTATTCACCCCCCCCTCTAGGCGACGTCGTTGTCCGTTCAATTGGTATCAGAGCCTCGTCTCTCTTTTTTAGGCTTTACATCCTAGAGAGTACGATGTCGTTTAGAGAAATAGAACATGATCCCGCTTTTATATTCTATGGTAGAAACTTTGATGTTTGGAAAATTCGCATTCTTAAGTTTCTTACGGACATGGGTCCAAAGTATGTTAAGAGAATTGTAGATATGGATTTTCCTCCTCCTAAGGATTCTCAAGATTTATCTTTAGAGGATAAGGAAAACTCTTATCTCGATACTTTTGTATCTAATGGTCTCTTGTCCTTTTTGAGCGATGTCGTTATTGAATCAATCATGCCTTTTCGGAACGCTCATGAGCTATGGACAAAACTTCAAGATATATATGATGTGTCCAATATTATTGAGGATGATTGTTCTCCATCCACTTCCGGCCGTGATGAGTTCACATCTTTCTCCACTCCACCAACATGTGATTTGTCACAAGGTAATGATATGGTGAGTGGTGATAGAAATTGCATTGTGAATAGTGAATTTGCTATTGACTATACTTCATCTCTATCCCATTGCAATGATCTATCTTTGGACTTAATATCTTCTAGCACTCAAAATTCTATACATGCTAGTGTTGATAGACCTTGCATATCATGTAATAGTTGTTTAACTAAATCTCATGATGATATGCTTCCTATGTCTTGTTTTCATGAAAATAATGCTTCCATTTCCTCTAGTACTTGTGTGGCTAACAATGTAGAGGAATCCCACTTTTTTGTGGAACAAGACATGGACCTTAATGGCTCTTCTAGTATATCTTCATCATCGCCATCCATTTCTCATATGTGCCTTATGGCCAGGGATTCAAAGGTATCACCACCTTTGGAACCCACTACATCTTGTGATGATGAGGATGAGGATATATTTTATGGAGAGTATGAGGACGAAGACTCTTTAATGGAGAAGGGTGAGTTGGTTCTTCTTGATCTCCCTAAAGGTAGTAAAGCTATCACTCCTTTTAGTGAAATATTGGCTTTTGCTATTTATAGCGCTAAAATCATTGAAAAGAAAGGTGAGATTGAAAGAAGTGATGCCAATGAAAAGTCATCCCTCACTATGTCTCTTGAGGAAGAGTATGAGCTCCGAGTTACTCTTGAGGAGAAACTTGAATCTATTGAGGAGCTCTATAATGAACAAATAGCCTATCTCACTAAAGCACGTGACCATACCCATGCTAAATATAAAGTGCTTAAAAATGAAAAGGTTGAATTTGTTGTTGGCAATGCTAATCTAATTGAAGAAAACTCTAGGTTAAATAATGAGCTTGCCAAGTTATCTTCTTCTATTTCAATTGATGCTTGTGCTACTAACTCCACATCTTGTGAAGCATCTATTTTGAAGGAGAATGTTGAGCTAAGGGCTCAACTTGAGCTAATGACTAGCAAGTATGGGAAATTGGAAGAAAGTCATGAAAAGCTATCTAGCTCTCATGAGGATCTTCTAGAATCCCATACCAAGCTAAAATTAGCTCTTGAGGCTATCACTACAAAGGTAACATCTTGTGAGCCTCATGTGGTTACTAGCACAATATCTTCTAATAATGCTATATTGACTTGTGCTCGTATTAGTAATTCATCCTCCCATAATGTTTCTACATCTTGTGATGAATTGCTTTCCTTGCCTTGTTGCTCTAACAATGAAGCATCTACTTCCTCTAGCTCTTGTGTTGATTCTAACCATGTAGAGGAAATTAAAGAGCTCAAGGCCCAAGTCACTTCTTTGAAGAAAGACTTGGAAAAGTGTCATGAAGGGAGTTCCACACTTGACAAGATGTTGAGAGTGCGAAGACTTCCCAATGACAAGAGTGGACTTGGATTCAACTCCAATCTCAAGAACAAGTCCATTATTGACAAGAAGAAGGGCCAAGAACAAGTCAAAGATTCGGCCAAGATTATTTGCTTCAAGTGCAAGATTAAAGGGCACCATGTTAGATCTTGCCCTTTTAAGAAGAAGTCTCTTAGTGAGAAGCAACTAGGGAAGAGGCCTCTTGTTCAATCTCATGCTCAACCACGAGTTGAACAACGGCCACCTCCTAAGAAGACTCAAGCCAATGCTCCTCTTGTTGAGAAGCCTATTGAGAAGAAAGAAAAGAGTCGATGTTGCTACCTTTGTCGCAAGAAGGGACACTTTGCTTCTTCATGCACTAATGGTACATTATCCAACCCTATCCTTGTTGATGATGTTTATTCTATTAGGAAGGATAATGTGGGCAATGTGTTTGCCAAGTATGTTGGTACTCCAAGTGGTGTCAAGAAAAGAACCATTTGGGTTGCCAAACCTATTGTGACTAACCTCTTAGGACCCAACTTTGTTGGGGACCAACAAGCTCAAACTTGATCAATAGGTGTTGTTGGAGGGCATTGGAGACTTGGCTATTTTATGAAGAATTAAGGGATCTTCATCAACTATATTTCCTCAAGCCAAGTCACTTGGATTATATATATATATCTTGCCCATTGTTCCTCCAAGCGGTAACTTGTATTTAATTCTATATACATTGAAAGTTGCTTGCTCCCTTGCATATGTTAGTTTTGTTTCTAGCATGTGTTTGTATGTGTTGTGCTTCCTACTTACCTATCTTGAGTAATCTAGTTATGTTTGTTGGTTTGCACTCCATGTACTTGTGTTCTTTGTGTAGAGCCTTCATTGCTTTCATTGCTTATCTTAGTTGGCTCTTTGGGAGATTAATGGACTATCCCATTTTGGGGGAGTAATATGCTTTGCACTTTACTATCCTAAAATGTGTGTACATGAGGAATACCACTTAGTGTTGATATATCAATATTATCTATTCTCTATGTGGTATGTCATTCTCATAAGAAATTCATTTCTAAATGTCCATTAACTTTCTCTAGTTGAATTTATTTTCTTTGCCTCTTGTTAAAAAAAATGGATTATCACATTATGGGGGAGTAATAAGCTATGTGCATATTACCAGCCTAGAAAATGTGAACATTTGAGGTATTGCCACCTAGAGTTGATATTGTTAGTTATCTTGTTCTTGTGGCATGTTGCTCAAACAAGTTCCATATTTGCTTAAAATATCTTGCGTCTCTCTTCTTTGGTATCTTGTTTGTGAGAGTTTCTTAGTGCTTTGAATATTCGATTTTATTTGAAGCCTTCAAGAATCTCTATCTAAGCATGTTTGTTATTCCTATCTTTTGTCACATGCTTATGTTTTGTGAATATGATTGTGAACAATTCTACCACCGAGAAATATCTCCATACATCTCTTGTCTTTGACAAGTGATAATAATTTGTGGTAAGTTTATTGATCATATTTACTTTGGCCTTTGCTCTAAAATTTCCTTGTTTCTTGCCAATGATTTGTTTGGTTCAAACTCCTTTGTGTCTTCCTTGCTCTACTCAAAATTTGTTTTATGCTTTTTGAGTTAGGAAAAGCAATGATCCCATACTTTGTCAAAGTCATACTTCTTTGGGTTGCACTATTCTTGGGGAAGCTATCCTACATTGAGTAGATCACCGTTCTTTAAATTGGTATTGCATCTAATTGATTTTAGTTAAACATGACTAGTGTTTGAATAATATATATGGATAGTAATGATTCCATTGTGTGCATTTTGTATTCAAATGCAAGATCATAAATAATGCACTATTATTGGAAGAACTATCCTATATGCGTTTGAACACTTGTTGTCTTTAAATTTGCATTTTATCCCAATGACTTGTCTCTTTGGAAGACAAACACTTTTCGTCTTGGTACTTTGTGTGCTATCATGAAAAGTGTAGAGGGTTTGTTCACTCTTTTATGTTTTTTTTGGTATCCTCTCTATGTTGGTTTCCTCAATCATGTGTTGATTTGGGTCTTGATATATTTTGGACAATTCTCTTTCTTTTCACTCTTGTGAGTGGCTTCTTGGTTTAATTAGTTCTTTGTCCAATTTGTATCTTGTTTTGGTTCTTGAAAGTTTTGTGCATGCATATTTACTATATATCTTTTGGCATGCTTACTTTCGTTGATCCAATATATAGGATAAACTCCATCAAATCCTAATTGGCTAAGATGTGCATGAAATTCAAATTCATATTAATATGCACATATTTACTTGTAGTTTGTCCTATGTATTGTAGTTGTTCTAACTACTTTGGACCCAATGAGTTTGGGTACCATTTTGTACTTGAATTTTGTTTTAGGTACAATGGAGATACATTGGTTGCTTGCTCCATTCATAAGGAAGGTGTTCTCACCATGGTATTATAGGAGTCAAGCTTCGATGATTATCAAACTCGCATCCTCTTCATCACCAATGTCGTCTCGGTAACAAGTATCTATCTCATGCATACATTTCTAGCTTTCAACCTTGTGTAGGTTGCTTCTTGGCATGATTTCCCCTTGTTGCATTTCATTTGGTTCTTGCAAATGTCTTATCAAAAGCATCTTAATTGCAACTATGAGTAAGCCGGGATGATTACATACTATGGGGATATTTATAGTCATTTTCATGATTCACCAATCCCGAGTATATTAATCTAGCAACTTCTACTTGAAGTCTCTCATATGCAATATTGATGAATTCTCAAAAACAAAAACCATTTGAACCTTTTGTGATATGCGTTACCTTTCTCGAAGCATTCCAACTATCACTTTTCCCTTGTGATATTTGTGATGCTTTGATGAGTTTTGTGTGTTCATCTATATCCCCTTAATATTAAACTAAGCTTAGTGCTTTGCATTCAAGCAAAAATCTTATTGGTATATTAATAAACCTCTCTTGGATATCATGTTTTTCACCTTTGTACCTATTTTGTGTGTGCATGTTTCTTTGTGGATATATATATCTTTGTGATTGTTGTTCACTTAGAAACTTATACACACGATAATAGTTACATCTTTAATTGATATTCTATTTCTTTAGTGACCACTTTTTATTGCTTTATATTCCTTGGTGGTTCCTAAAAGGCACAAGCTTTGCTTTTGTTTTGGTATTCCTTTTGCATCTTAATAAGCTTGTGGACCTATGTGTTTTATCATTTGATGGTTTGTGTGTATGGGAAAGACATGATATGCACTATGTGCCTCTTATATTGAAAGACTATGTTGATGATTCTATCATCCTATTAGTCTCCTAAAAATGTTTTTCCTTGTCACACGCATCTATTTCGGTTGAGTAAGTCTTTATTTGTCACTTCTTGATCTTCTTTCCTCAACTTTCGTTTGTTTGCAAGTTGCTTTGCTTCATTTCCAATCTAGTCTCTTGCTCTTGTTTGTGTACAAAATTATCTAGAAGGGAGTGATGATTCCATGTTGTGCACATTATATAGTAAATCAAACCTAACATTGTGCATGTACCTTGGGGAGTTCCCTCTTGATTTTCAAGAACACTTGGTTGATCTTATCAAATTATTGATTTTGGTCAATCGGTTTTTCGGATCCTTTGGTTGGTTGCTTCTTTGTGAAAGTAACCTTTAATTTGACTTTTCTTGTAAATCTTTGGATCCTCAATATAGTTTGATCTCCCTCCATCTATTCATAAGTTGGAGTTATGCACTTGATTTCACTCATATCACGAGGAATGCATACACTATGGGGGAGCTCTTACTATATTGGATTTCTAATCTTTTTTCCCATTTCGGCAATGGATGCCAATGGGGGAGAAGTTTAGAGGGTTTAAGGTAATTTGGTTTATGCTTTAGTTTCGTTCTTAAGCATTTTCCTTTCCATGCTATTGCATCCTTGCTCTTGTTTAGCATGTTTGCTTTATTCATCATATAAACCCTCGTAAAAAGGGATTGTCATCAATTACCAAAATGGGGGAGATTGAAAGTGCATGGTTCCCCCATATGTGGTTTTGGTAATTAATGACAATCCTTATGGACTAATGTTTGCATTGAGTTATCCTTGTAGATCTTGTCCATAGGAAATAATGGAGTTCATGTGTTGAACTCTATTAGCTTCCTTGATGGCCTTTGTTACATTCAAGGATTTATATCAAGAATGGTCATGGTTTGAGTTGAGCTTATTGCTAGTGTGTCTTGAAGAAAAGGATTAGGTGATCTTTCATTATCATCTTCAAGACATCATCTTTAGAAGTGAGAAGCAAAGATACAAGGTTGATCAAGCAAGCGATCAACACACAAAGCTACAAGTTGTACCAAGTGGGATTGTGTATCTCATGGTATGGTAAGCAATTGTCAATATAGCTTTGTGAACTAACCCATGATATGTGTGTGTCGCATCTCTATGTGTGGTTAGGTATCTTTCTATGGGCATGAACCAAAAGGAAGATTTCTTATAGCCCATGGTCTATGTCGTCGTCAAGCGGTGTTTGTCATCTAGCTTGACGTGGAAGCTCAAGTGAAGCATCTAGAAGATATCCTATGCTTGATGCTTGCCACCCTTTTGGAGATTGTGGCCTTGTGAAGATTTGCCGAAGGGTCTCTCCCATAATGGTGTATGGGGGAGCTAGTCTCTCCCATAATGGTGTATGGGGGAGCAACTTGCAAGTCTTCATCAAGCGGAGCTTGTGCTAGCAAGCGCAATCAAGAAAGAAGATCCAACTTGAGAGAGTCAAGATCGCCATCATCTAGCTCAAGTGGAATGCTCAAGGCAAAGGTATAATCTTGATAGGTTTTCTATTTTACCGGTCTCGTGTCTTCGGGAGACCGGGTTATAGGATAGATAGTCGTACTATCAAGAGGGGCTCTCAAGTGAGTAACGTGATCGAATTGTTGTGGAGAGCTCAAACCTTTGCATACTTGCATATCATCTTTCTTGGTTCTTATTTGGCTTTTGTCTCCTTTGGGTTTTAGTGCTTGTCATGATCTTCATGGCAAGCCAAGGTTTATCGAAAACGGTTTTGGTAAGAAAAACTTGTTGCGATTTCGGTGGTGAAAATATCCGGTTCAGTTTTTAGAATGTTTCCACACCTTCCATGTGTGGTAACTTCTCCATTCCTTTTTGTTTGGATAGTCCTTGTTATTACCTTTCCAACCCTTTTGGATTCACCTTATTCGAAGTTCATTCGCAAAAGTTATGTGTGTTTTCGTGTTGGAGGTTTTACCGGGTGTTCCTATTTGAGTGGTCTAAACCTTTACCCATTTGGTTTTATCTTCCATTTATGGACAATGATGTTTCTCTGCATATTCTTGTAGTGCTCGTCGTTGCGATTCCAACGAGCCCAAGAACATCGAAAACGGAGTTCATATGCAAAAGTTATTGCATTTCTCGTATCGGTTTTCTATCTTCGGTTTGCAATCCGGAATATTCCGGATGATTCCGGAATCCGGATTTTTCTGGGCTCCGGAATATTCCGGGGATCCGGAATATTCCGGAATATTCCGGCCAGAACGGGAAAAGGCTCTGTTTCCATCCGGAATCGCTCCGGAATCGATTCCGGGCCATTCCGGGTCATTCCGGGGTCCGGAATATTCCGGACCATTCCGGAATGGACGGAAAAAGTGGCAAACGGCTAGTTTTTTGAGCACCTATTTAAGGGGCTTTCTTCCCCAAAGTCCCCAAGTCTTTCCCAGCCCGTTTTCCCTCTCTCTCCACACCATTGTTGACTTTGGAAAGCTTGCTCCTCTCTTAATCCCTCCAATGATTCTTGCATATCTTTGAGGGAGAAGTTAGAGGAGATCTAGATCTACATTTCCACCAATCCATCCTCCTTCTTAGTGAGGGAAACCTAGTAGATCTTGATCTTGGAGTTCTTGGTGTTTCTCCATTGTTCTTCCTCTCTTATTCCCCCATAAGCATTTGTTGCTTTGTTGGAATTTGAGAGTGGAGGATTTGAGCACTTGTGCTCTTGCCATTTGCATCGGTTGCATCGGTTTGGTCTCTCCACGAGGATTCGTGGAAGTGAAAGATTGTGAGCTTGTTACTCTTGGGTCTTGGACCCTAGACGACTTGTGGTGTTCTTGGGAGCCTCCAATTGAGTTGTGGATGCGTGCCCCAAGATTGTGGTGACACCGAGAGCCTCCAATTGAGTTGTGGATGCGTGCCTCGGGTTTGAAGGTTGCCAATAGTGGAAGGTGAACTAGGCCTTTGTGGTGGGGTTCATCGGAGAATAGGGTGAGGCCTTTGTGGCGTTGAGTAGGCCTTCGTGGTGAGCTCACACCCCTCCAACGAGACGTACTCCCCTTTGTGGGAGGAACTCGGGAATACATCTTCGTCTCCGTGTGCCTCGGTTATTTCTATACCCGAGCTTTTTACTTATGCAATTTACATTGTGATAGCCTTCGAGCTTGAAGTTATATATCTTGCTATCACCTTGTTACTTGTCTTGCTTAGCATAAGTTGTTTGTTCATCTAGTTTACCCAAGAATATTTAGGTTGTATGCTTGTTAATTTAAACACCTAGTTTATTTCCGCATTTAGTAAGCATTAACCGGAAAAGTTTTAATCGCCTATTCACCCCCCCCCCCCTCTAGGCGACGTCGTTGTCCGTTCAGATTGCTCGCCAGCAAGTCCGAAGCATCTTCAGCAGAATTTGGCGGGTAGCAGGTTGCTACCCCCATGCTCTACAGAAGGAAAGCAAGAAGGAGAAAAGAGAAATCTCAGTCAAACAAATTCTCGAGTGACAAAAAGGTTAAAGCAGAGAAAAGAAGAACGTACATCAGATGGAGGAGACCTTGAAGCTTCGAATGCTGCGATGGGGCAGATGGCAAAGGACTCGCCCACCTTCAGTTTGGTGATGGCCGTGATTTTCTTCTCGAATTTAGCATTCGAAAGTTCTTCTCGGCTCACACGGCTGGGGTCTTCGCTGCCCTGGTACTCCCACATGGTCGAAGGCCTCTCCTGAAGGGGCTGGATCCTGTGCCCGAGGAACACACTCGCCAGATGCAGGCCGTTTAGCGCGACCCCTGCGGTCTGGTCGCGAAGAGCTTCTACCTTGGCGAGTAGCGGGGCGATGACTCGACTCTCTTCGGCTGAGAGCCTGTGCGCCCAGGACTTCCGCCGCTTCAAGACAGCGAACGGGTGGAATTCATGAGCTCCACCCGCGCTGTTATCAACAACATAGAACCACTTCCTCCTCCACCCTTGCACATAGTCGATGAAGTGCATCTCCAAGTAGGAGCTATCCGACGTTGCCTGGATTCCGAAGCCGCCAGTACGCAGCGTCTCTCCAAGCTCGGTCTCTACCCGCGATTTCTCGCGGAAAGCCCGCACTTTGAATAGGGCTTTCCAAAGGCCCCAGTGTGGGCGGATGCCCAGGAAGCACTCGCAAAGTACGATGAAGCACGAGATGTGCTGCACCGCATTTGGAGGAAAATCATGGAGCTGTATGCCATAGACATACAACAATCAAAGAAGAAAAGGATGGAGGGGGAGCGAGAGCCCGCGCGAGATGTGATCCGCAAAGATCACGTGCTCGTTAGCATGAGGGTTTGGTACCTCTTCCTTTTTTTCCGAGCTGAACTCGCTTCTCGGTCTCGGGGGGGGGGGGGGGGGGCAGCAGCCCCTTCCTCTACATCTCCTTGATGCTCTTGTTCGTCGTGTTGGCGGAGCGCCAGTCGCCTAACCGCTGGGTGGGTGGCACGGGAGCATCTTCGGGCGCCTTCGAAGCTGAGGCAGCGGCGCTGCGTTTCCTTCCTCCCGCCATGGGAACTTGTACATGCTTGCAGAGGAGGAGATGGGCGCGAGGAAGAAGAAGACATGGAAGCAAATGACCGGGAGGTTTTCACTTTCCACCTAAGGACGTTATATATATACAGGGCCACTCGATCTCAGCCATTCATCGAGCAACGTGGCACCCATCGCGGCTGCCACGCGTGAAGCGGAAACGAGGAGGCGGTGAAAGGTGTTTCGTGCCACGATCTTAACAGCAGATCGTGCGCATTTACTGCACACGGCTCGCGGAAAAACCGGAAACGACGTCTCGTTTCCGGTCAAAATCTAACAAGGTGGGCCAGCATACCTGTTCTCACTTCGTCACGTCCCATCGGGAGAGTCAGAACGAACAAAGTGTGCAATGACGTCATTGTACACCTCATCAGACCCGAGAATTCCCTCGGGTAGGATCCCAGACACGAAATTTGCTTCGTATGGGCATATCAAAACGCGAAAACTCTTTCGCATAAAAGCCGTAGACGCGAAATTTTCTTTCGAATGGGCATAACAAGGGAGATATTTTCACTCGAAATATCTGTCGGATATATACTGAATAGGGGTATAGAAGATGGTAGACAAAAGAGCCGGACTACCAGGGTGGCCTACATGGTAATGGGCTTAGGTCCATTGGGCGGCCCAGTAGTCCGACGCGCAGAAGCCGGATTCTAGAAGAACCCGGATCACGGCCCGCGTGAGCTGGCTTGGAGGAGAAGACGGATTCCTTACTTTCCAAGTTACAAGTTAAACGTAGTCTTCTAGGTTTCTGGTTCTGTAAGCCCTAATCCGGCTATTATATAAAGCCGGACGGGAGATAGATTTCATAAGTTCTTTTAGCTCCAAGGTTCTAGGTTCAAGCTCAAGCCTTACGCAACTCGCCGGGAAGTTCATCCTCGACGAGTAGCTAGATCTATCCCCTTACATTGTAACCTTATTATACGGGCTTTAGTCCCACATAGTGAGAAGTGCAGGAGTAGGTACGCCGTATGTCGTGGTGGTGTCACGGCAGATGCCATGGGATGGCTAAAGATGTGGGGACGATGGACGCTGGAGGTGTCCGGGGAGGGATCACGCGACGAGTAGCCGCGTGAGGTAAGATCCACACAACACAAACAACACGATGTACCCAGGTTCAGGGCCCTCGTGAGGAGGTAAAACCCCTACTCCTGCCTTTCTCTATGTATTACGGTGTCTCACCGAGTAGCCACAGTACAAATAGTAACGCTACCGAGTAGCCCCTTGCCCCTCTCCGGGTAGAGCTAGGTCAAGAACTTAGGGTTTCTAGGGTTTCTAGTGAGCCACTATGGGAGCATATGAGCATCTGTGAGTGTGCCTCGCGCAGGAGGCGGCGGTGCACCTTATATACATGGTGCCCAGCCGGATACGTCCAAATCCTAGACAAGTGTCGACATAGTGTCCACACTGTCCTTTCTCCGAGTACCCGCTGACAGCTTTGGTCGTTGGTCTTGGCTGCTTCTGTAAAGTCGTTGGGCAAAACTAGGGGACAGACTGGTATCACTGTACCTAGTCACAGAGTAGGCCCCCCTTATCCTGCCACCGACTGCTTCCATGCTGTCACTGTCAGGCAGGCCGTCCCCACGTGAACAGTAGTTCGAATGCTGCCAAGTACGGACCCAGGATACGCGGGATCCTGTGTCAGAACGGCTCCTTTGACTTCCTGCCCGAGTAGTTTCCCGCCAAATGTTCCCGCCAATTGTACTCGGGCCAAACCTTCTACTCGACATGGTAGAAACTGATTGATATCTCCTTCTGGCCATCTTGAGGTGAGACCGGGTAGCAGTCGACCGGGTAGCGAGTACCCGGTAGTCGGCTACTCGGCCAAACCTCTCTTCTGTACGCGGCCTTTACCACCTGTCTTTACCCTACTCGGGGGTAACCCCCCGACAGCAGTCCCCGAAGCTGGTTGAGTCTTGCGAACTTGTTCACTAGGCTCTGCCAGCTTAAAACCAGCCTTTGCATCTCAGCCATCGAACCTCAAGATGCCGAGTAGGTCCTCCGAGTAGCTATCCGGAAAGTATCTTGAGTCTCCCCTTTCCGAGTAGCACTGGTTTTCTACTCTGTATCCGAGTAAAAAGACTTAGCGAAATTTCGCAAACTGAGCCTCTGCAGCGCAGAGCAACATCCAGCCCTTCACGCAGGCTCTGCCTACGTGTCAAGCATCCACGACCTTGTCGTTTGGTTGCCCAGGACACGACGCCACGTGTCCAGTTTTCACGCCGTGGGCCCACCGGCCGTCATGTCCCATCAAGTACATTTACTGGCCACGATCTTGTAGTGGGATCCAATGCGGCCGTTACGCCCGCGGTTCTCGCGTGTGTGCGTTTCTAGCCGGCCACAGGACCCACCACACGCCACAATCGATCCCACTCCCGCAGCGGTAACGGTAATCTCGCTGGGGAGGTATAAATACCCCCGCGGTAACTCTCTTTTCCCCTTCCCTGCTCATTTCCTCTTCTTCCTCCCGTTCTTCTCCGCCACCGAGCGCTCCGCCGCCGCGCTAGCCTCTGCGCCGCCGCGGACTCGCTCCACCACCAACCCCGTTTGATTTCCGATTCTTCCACTCGCAACCATGGCCAAGTCCTGCTGGGCCGGTTCCTCCATCACCCAAGCCAACCTCGCCTGGCTCGTGAACGAGAGAAGGGTTCCCCCCGGCGTGGAGTGCCGGGCACCCGGCGACGAGGTCGTGCCCAAGCCCAGGGACGGAGAGCGCGTGGTGTTCATGTCCCACTTCGAGCGCGGGTTCGGGCTGCCAGCATCGGACTTCATGCGTAAGTTCCTGAATCACTTCGGGCTGCAGATGCACCATCTGCCGCCCAATGCAGTCGTTTTCCTCGCATACCACGCCGTGGTGTGCGAGGCTTTCCTCGGCATCAGGCCCACCGTGGAGACGTGGCTCCACTACTTCCATCTTCGCCAGCAATCCGTCGGGAAGAAGGACAGCGCGGGCGTTCCCCGCGCCACCGACGTCGGCTGCGCCATGATGGTGCAGCGGAACGGGACGAACCACCCCCGCATCCAGGGGCTGGATTCCTGCCGAATGTGGCAGCAAACGTTCTTCTACGTGAGGAACGTTGCCGCCGCTGATGGAGCCCCCGTCGACGATCGGATCAACCTGCCCCCTTGGAGCAAGCGTGCTCCACTCGGGTCGAATTGGAAGGAGAAGCCCGTCAACGACGAGAATGCCACCGAGATAGAAACGCAACTCGCCTGGCTGAAGACGCATGGCCTCAGGAATGACGATCCAGTAGCGTGCTGGATCAAACGCCGGGTGCTCCCTCTGCAGGAGCGATGCCACCTCATGTGTTACATGGGAGGGCCTCGCGATTGCACCAGGACCACCACCGTCGAGATCGACGACGCTGACGTTCCCCGGCTTGCCAGGAACATCCTGAAGACCAGCCTCAACGAGAAGTGGCGGTACGGGTTCATCCCGTTCAGCCGTAGGACTCCAATCTTACGGGTACGTCTCCCTTACTCTGTTTTCGTCTCTGCCTTCCGAGTAGATAACTTCTCTTTTCGCCTCGACTAGCAATCCCCTTGTGCACCGAGTAGGACACTTAGCTAAATCGCCTTAGGCTTAGTGTGCTTTGTGCCTGCACGCCTCGTCGAGTAGGAAACTTAGAAAAAAGCCTAGGCTCAGTGTGCTTCGTGGGTGCACGCCTACCCGAGTAGAGTTCTTTTCTGGTACTCGGCTAACTTGTGATCCTTCTCTGCCTTTCAGACTCTTACTCGCCAGCTCACTGAAAGCAGCGAGGTCTTCGAGGACAACTGGTCCAAGGATCGCGAGGAGGATGATGTACCCCCCTCTGATGACTCGGAGCAGAGCAGCCCCGTTCCCGAGAAACGCGACGTCCTTAACACTTGGGCGGACGACGGCTCTGACGGTAATAGCATCCTCATCTTGCTTGTTTCCGGGAAGCATCAACTCCTTGTATTGCTATTTCTGATTCACTTCTTCTTTCCTTTGAATTTCTCAGATGAGGCCGCTGCGGGGAAGGACGACGAGGATGAGGGCGAGAACGAGGGCGATGCGCCCCTTGTCGTCAAGCCTCTGTCGGTTGCCCCTCCCGAAACCCGCAAACGGACAGGCGGCGAAGCACAAGCGCCCCCTGCCAAGAAGAAGAAGAAGCCCGCCGAGGAGGGAGAGACCCCCGAGAAGAAGAAGCCCACCAAGCTCACCACGAAGAGAAAGAGGAAACAGCTCTCTTCCACTATCGCGTAAGCTTCCTTCCCGGTCGTCTTTCTTCTCGCGCAGTACCATTTTCCCCATTTTCTTCCAATTCCTGATTCCCTTCTCCTCTTTCCGCAGAGCTCCCCTGGACGTGAACGCCGCTTGCGCATCCGGCCAAGCCAAGGAAACTCCAATTCCTCTGATCAACGTCGATGACGACGAGGAGGACAACACTGCCCACGCTGCTGCCGCCAAAGCACCGATCACTTCCGCTCAGGGAGCAGGATCAGAAGCGGTAGCTCAGGACGCTGCCGTCCACCCCGAAAGACCACCTTCTCCTCCGGCTAGCAATGCCGAGGAGGTCCGAGACCAGGATATGCAAGACACTGCCGCCCCCGAGCGGCCTGAAGTAGAACAAGAGCAAACCAGCACAGAGGCTGGTGCACGAGACAATCTTGCTGCCGAGCAGCAAGTAGGAGACAACACCGCTGCGGACGCCACCGTCACGGATGTTTATCCGTTGCCAGGCGGCGCTCCGAGTAGCGCCCAGCTAGAAACTGCCCTGGGCGACGGGTCTGCAGCGCCACCAACTGCGCAAGACCCTACACCGCCGACATCTTCCTTGTCGCCACAGAATAAGGACACCTCCAGCCCTCCTGGGCGAGTAACCAGGCAACGGGCCCTTGACGCTCTGAGGGATTACTGCTCCGAGAAGGGCCCTTCTGAGAAGAAGACTGCCGATGAGGTGGCTGCCGAGGAGGCCAAGGCCAAGGAGGAAGCCGCCGAGAAGGTCAAAGCCGAGAAAGAAACTGCTGAGAGAGCCAAGGCCGAGCAGAAGAAGGCCAGGGCTGAACAGAAGAAAGCCGAGAAGCGAGCTGCCGAGGAAGCAGTCGCCGAGAAGGCAAAGGCCAAGACAGAGGGGAAGAAACCCGAGGACCCCGAGAAGCAGAAGATCGAGAAGGAGCAGATGAAGAAAAGGGCCAGAGAGCAAGGCGCATCTGCAGGCGGAGCACTCGTGATCCGCGACTCCGGCCCGATTCCTGCTGCACTCTCTGCGGGCGCTCGCGCTGCTGGCCAGCCTTGCTACCCGGAATATATGATTGAGGTTAGCCACCAACATAGCATCGGCTTCCCTCCCCAAGATAGAGCTGTAGCTATTCAGAAGGGGAGGAAAGCAGTAGCCAGGAATACTCCTCCCTTCGATCCAGCCCAGAATAAACCCGTCAATATTGCTTCTCGAGGACCCCAAGACAAGCCAATAACCTCCAAGGGTCTTGAGCAGGTACTGGATACTGTCGGCTACATCAGCGCCAAGTGGGACAGCGGGGTTCTCGGTGAGGAGAAGTGGCACGGCTTGACCCTTGGCTCCGTCGACCACTACCGCGTGGAGTGGAACAAGATCGACCTGGGACACCAGCCCATGTCCGTCTCCACCGATACCGCAACCCTCGCAGCCAAGATGTTCTTGCATCGCAAGAATGCCGAAGATATCGAACAGAGCTACGCAGTAAGTCTTTTTGCCTTTTCCGAGTTGAATTTTCTTCTCTTCTACTCGCCTTTCTTCTTTCTCACCATCACTCCCAGTCCCCGAGATTTGGGTCGAGTAGGTGGATACTCTCCGAGTAGCCTCCTACTCGGGCCGAATCTTCTCTGCTTTGCCTAACTCATTTTCTTCTCGGTTTTCAGGATAGCGTTCTCAAGCGGACCAACTTGTACCGCATCCTTCTCTGGAACCACTCCATCGCCAGGAGACGCATCACCGCACTGGAGAAAGAGAAGGCAGATGCCGAGGCCGCAAGCAAAAACGCCAATGAGAGCAGCCAGCAGCTGGCTGAAGTGCAGGGTAGGCCTTTTAGCTACGCGGTTTCTGCGTTTTATTTTTACGCCCGCTCCTGCTTTCTTTGGCACTAACCTTTCCTTCTCTGCAGCTAACCTGAAGGCCCTGGTCGACGAGCACGAGAAGTGCCGCGCTTTCGTGGCGAACGCCGAGGCCACCATAAAGAAACTCGAAGGTGAGTTTGCTGTTTTACTCGGTATGTCCTTGAACTCGGTTCTTCTCTGCCCGCTTACTGATCTCATCTTATCTTTTCGCAGAAGATTATAAGTCATTTGCTGAGGCGCACCAAGATTGCGTCCAGCCAGCAGCGGTGGAAAAGCAGCTGTCTGACCAGGCCGTAGCCCTGGTGAAGGACCACACCACCGAGATGGAGTCCCTGCAGCTCCGACTTCAGCAAGCACTCCAAGACGCCGTGAAGATTGGCTCCGAGAGGGACGCGGCCATCGCCGAGAAAGCCAAGGCCGAGACCACTTTCAAGGCCAAGGAGAGGGCCCTCGAGGCTGAGTGCGAGACTCTGAAGAAAACCAATGCTGATCTTTTCGCTCAGATGGACACCCTGCGCCAGGTCCAATCAAAGCAGATTAGCAACGAGGAATCCTGGAGAATCAAGCTGCAGCAGCTGCGCCGCCAACTAGTCGGTAAGTTCTTTTCTTCCTTGCATCTTTTCTTCTCGGTCTTATTCCTTCTCGGATTCCTTTTTTCTATCTCGGTTTTTTGATCTTGCCACTTGCTATTTCAGATATTTGGCCTCGTCTTGAGTCTACCTCTGCGCCCACGATAGCCAAGGCCCGAGCAGTTCGCCTCTCGCTGGGTGAGCCGATTGACACCAGGGCTGATATCGAGGACAGCTTGGTGGTGCTCAAAGGTTACTTCGAACAGCTGGCCGGCTGCGGGACTGATTTGATGCATGCGGGCTTTGAGCTCCACCGGCTGTTCTGGCCCCATGATCCTGAGCCAAAAAGCATGCGGGCGCTCGCCCTCAAGCTGGAAGGCGTGAAGGCCGAGTTGAAGAAGTGGCGAGCCTCCGGAGCCCGTGCTGGTGCGGACGTGATGCTTCTCTGCATTGCGTCCTGGTATGAGAACCTGGATATGCAGCTCATCCGCGGGAAGCGCAATAACTCCAAGTGGGAGACTGATGCCGACAGCGTGGCCTTGCGCAAGCAGATTGCATATGATGTCGCAGAGTGCGCCGAGACGGAGGTCTACATCGATGGCGTCCCCGAACCCGACACCGAGTACGAGGACGACGAAGATGACGATGAGGAGGAACTTGGGGAGTACTTCGAATCTCCCAAGGGCAAAGCTGGGAAGGGCAAGGCCACCGTCGTCGCGAGTAGCGATGAAGACGAAGGGGCGCACATCGACAGCGAGCCACTCGACTTCGGCACCTCCTCGGGTGCTGCTCTTGACGACACGGTGCCACCTCCTAGCCACACCGCTGGCTCCTCTTCGGCTCCAGGCCCCATCTCGGTGGCCCCAGCTACATCCGAACAGACGGCCACCCAGGATGATGTTGAGGTGGATGAGTCCGCCGCTATGCAGGCGGAAACGGGCGCCACCAACAACGAAGAAGCTGCCGAGAAAGCCACCGCCGAAGAAACTGCTGCCAAGACAGCCGTCGAGGAAACAATTGCCCATACCAGCGCCGAGAACACTGCCTCCTCAACCTGAGGCCACCTGCAACTTTTTTAACTTGAACATTTATCAGATCCCCGGGATGCCGGGAGCATATGTATCAAACAATATTTGTTTTCGCTCGCTACTCAGTTTTTATGCCCACTCAGTTTTATTTGACATTAATCAATTTGGACTACAATGGCTTAATGCCGAGTTGTGTTTCCATGCGAGTCCCCGAGTAGCTTTTCTTATTCACCCTGTCTTTTCATCTCTGCTCTACCTGCGACTTGTCGCTTGTTTGGTATTCGAGTCACAAGAATCAAAGAACAAGACTGCAAATACTTAGCCGCTAGAAAACAATCATGATAACGCAGCCCACCACCTAGCCGAGAAGACGAAAACAAGGAACAAAAAGTAACCGACAATCTACTCGGTTCCTGCACTTTTTCTTCCTTAGCGATTTTCGTGTGCTCATTGACCTTTTGCTTGTTCTCTTGCTTGCCATGAAGCCGGGTTTCGGACAGCAGCGAAGTCGAAGAGTTGGCATATAGGTTTAAACACAGTACTCAATGCACTTTTGAGTTCTGAAGTGAAGCAACCGAATAGATAAAGGAACAAGCCGAGTAAAAACATTTAGAGCAATTTTGGGCGAGGGCAGTCCCCGAGAATAATTTTAGATTGCAGAGTAGAATTTCAACTCGGATGAAAGGGTACATACACATCTTTGCTTACGAATGAAAACGACGAAGTAGAGCTACATTCCAGGGACGCTTGGTTTCCTCTCCAGCTTTATCTGCCCTGTTCGCCTGCGATGGGCGCACATCTACAAGATAGTACGCGTCATTGTGCAGCGCTTTGCTGACAATGAAAGGCCCTTCCCACGGAGGAGACAACTTGTGCATCCCGGCTGTGCGCTGCACAAGCCTAAGGACCATGTCTCCTTCTCGGAAAACCCTTGGGTTCACCTTTCGGCTATGATAGCGCCGCAGGTTTTGCTGGTAGATAGCCGAACGTGACAGAGTCAGCTCTCTTGCTTCTTCAAGCAGGTCAACGTCGTCTTCTCGAGCTTCTCTCGCCTCCACCTCAGTGTAGAGGGCTACTCGGGGGGAGTCATGCTCTAAGTCTATTGGCAACACGGCCTCAGCCCCGTATACCAAGAAGAATGGCGTGTAGCCGGTTGACCGGTTAGGGGTAGTCCTTAGACTCCACAACACCGCTGGCAACTCTTCTAGCCAACACCCAGGTGTTTTCAGCAGTGGCTCAATCAGCCTCGGCTTGATGCCTGCCAGTACCATCCCATTCGCTCTCTCAACTTGCCCATTGGAGGCAGGGTGCGCGACTGACGCAACGTCTAGTCGGATATGCTTATCTCTGCAAAATCGCACCATTGCCCCCTCTGCAAAGTTGGTGCCGTTGTCGGTGATGATACTGTGCGGGTAGCCATATCTCATGATCACATCTTTCACAAACTTCACGGCTGTGACTCCATCGCACTTCCGAATAGGCTTCACCTCGATCCACTTGGTGAACTTGTCCACCATGACCAAGATATGTGTCATATTGCCCTTAGCCGGCTTGAAAGGGCCAACCATATCCAGGCACCAAACAGCAAAAGGCCATGTGATAGGAATTGTTTTCAACTCGGATGCTGGCATGTGAATCTTACTTGCGAACATCTGGCAGCCGCCGCACTTCCTCACAATGTCCTCAGCTTGCTGCAATGCAGTGAGCCAGTAGAAGCCATGCCGAAAAGCTTTCTTGACTAAAGCCCGAGAAGAGGCGTGATGCCCACATTCCCCTTGATGTATCTCCACCAGGATTTCTTCTCCTTCCTCTGGGCTCACACAGCGTTGCAGCACACCAGTGGCACTTCTCTTGTGCAGCACGTCTCGGACTAAGGCGTAGCCCTTGGATCTTCTCTGAATCTGCCTCGCAGTCACCTCATCTTCAGGTAAAGTACCGTCCCTTAGAAAGGATAATATGGGCATTGCCCAACTCGGTGTCTCCCGCACGGGAAACACTGGTTCGTCTATTTCCATTGGGACAGGCTCTGGTGGTTGCACAGGAGGAGTAGGAGCGCTTCTCTGCAGCCCAGATCGATTGGCGAGAACTTCTTCAATGAATGCAACTGCTTCTGGGTTAAGGGCGGCAGTCCCCGAGTAAGGAATGGCAGTCCCCGAGTAGGGAGTGGCAGTCCCCGGGTAGGGAACGGCAGTCCCCGGGTAGGGAACGGCAGTCCCCGGGTAGGGAACGGCAGTCCCCGAGTATAGGACGGCAGTCCCCGGGTAGGGAACGGCAGTCCCCGAGTATAGGACGGCAGTCCCCGGGTTCCCTGCAGCACTCTCCCAGTCAATCTCCATTGGGTCTGATTCTTCACTTGGCAGAGAGGGAACAAAGATGGATTCCGAGTTGGGGGAAGGCTTGATGGATGGCTTCCTCAAATGCTCCAAGGCAATCCCTGCTGGGATGGACTGCCGAGAAGATCCCAACTTGGACAGCTCGTCTGCTGCTTCGTTTTCTGCTCGGTGAATGTGCTGGAACTCACAGCCTTCGAAAAACCCATTCATTGACTGCACCAGGAAGCGATACGACGCCATGTTGGCATCCAAGGCATCCCAGGTACCTGAGACTTGCTGCACCACCAGATCTGAGTCGCCATAGCAGATAATGCGCTGCACACCAACCTCCTTTGCTACTCGCAAACCATGCACCACTGCCTCGTACTCGGCTACATTGTTGGATGCCTTGAAATGAATCTGCAGCACATATTTGAGCTGATCCCGCTTGGGCGATGTAAGCACAACGCCAGCACCAAGACCTTCTTTCACCTTTGAGCCATCAAAGTGCATCCTCCAATAGTTGGAAACTGGAGCGGGAGGTTCATACTGCATCTCGGCCCAGTCCACAAGAAATTCCGCCAGTACCTGAGACTTGATTGCTTCTCTTCTCGTATACGCGGGAGCATACGCGGCTAGCTCAATTGCCCACTTTGCTACTCGGCCACTTGCCTCCTTGTTGCCCATGATGTCAGAAATGGGAGCCGAGCTCACAACAGTGATGGGATGTTCCTGGAAGTAATGTTTCAGCTTCCTAGCGCCCAGGTACACACCATATGTCATCTTCTGGTAATGTGGATAGTTTTGCTTGGAGCTCGACAACACCTCACTCAAATAGTACACAGGGCGCTGCACACTCTTGCCTTCTTCTTCTCGCTCCACCACTATCACCACGCTGACTACTCGGTTAGTCGCGGCAATGTATAGCAGCATAGGCTCCTTGGGTAGCGGACTAGCCAGGACAGGAGCGCTAGCCAACATTGTTTTCAGCTCATTGAATGCCACATCCGCTTGCGGGGTCCAGACAAACTTGTCGCTTTTCTTCATCAGCTGGTACAGAGGCAGAGCCTTCTCGCCCATTCGGCCTAGGAAACGGCTCAGAGATGCCAAACAACCCGTGAACTTCTGCACATCTTTCAATGATCTCGGCAAAGACATGCTTTCAATAGCTTTTATCTTAGACGGATTGGCTTCAATGCCCCGACTAGAAACCAGGAAACCGAGTAGCTTTCCAGCTGGTACACCAAAGGTGCACTTACTCGGATTCAGTTTCATTTTGTACCTGCGTAGGTTAGCAAAGGTTTCCTCCAAGTCGGCAAGCAGAGTATGTGTTTTATTCGTTTTGATGACAATGTCATCTACGTACACCTGCACATTCTTGCCGAGTTGGTCGTGCAAGCATTTCTGCATGCATCTCTGATAGGTTGCACCCGCGTTCCTCAGGCCAAAACACATGACACGATAGCAATAAGCCCCGTACGGGGTAATGAAAGCAGTCTTTATTTGATCAGCAGGGTTGAGTGCAATCTGGTGGAAACCAGAGTAAGCATCTATGAAAGACAACAGCTCACAGCCGGCAGTGGAGTCGATCACCTGATCGATGCGAGGTAGCGGGAAAGGATCCTTGGGGCATGCCTTGTTCAAGTCGGTGTAGTCGACACACATGCGCCATGCGGTGGCAGCCTTGGGATCTTCCTTTTTCTTCTCGACCATGACCGGGTTGGCCAACCAGTCCGGGTGCAGCACTTCCATGATGAAGTTACTGATCAGCAGCTTGGTGATTTGATCACCGATGGCCTTCCTTCTCTCATCCCCGAAACGGCGCAAGGCCTGCTTCACGGGCTTGGCGTCAGGACGCACATGCAAAGAGTGCTCAACCAACTCCCTCGGGACTCCTGGTAAATCTTCATTGGTCCAGGCGAAAACATCCCGATTCTCACGGAGGAAGTGGATGAGCGCGCTTTCCTATTTCTCGGCCAACCCGGCACCAATGATGGCCACGTGCTCCGGGAACTCGGGGTCAACCTGGACTGCCTTGGTCTCCTTGGCAGCTTGGAAAGCAGTACCATGCTGAGTACTCGGCACATCTTGTGCTCCAGCTTGTGCGGACTGAGCCATGGCCACCACCTCGTACATCTTCTTCTTCTCGGCAGCAATCACCATCGATTCCGCCAGCTGAGAGCTAGCAGAGGCACACTCCATGGACTTCTTGTAATCTCCCGAGATGGTGATGATGCCGTTGGGCCCGGGGATCTTCATCTTCAGGTAAGCCACATGGGTGGAGGCCATGAACTTGCTCAGAGCAGGCCTGCCGAGTAGAGCATGATAGGGGCTTTGATGATCCACCACTTCAAACTGCAGACGCTCAGTACGGCAGTTCTCCCGAGTACCGAATAGCACATCAATCCACACTCGGCCAACCGGGTTGCAGGAGATCCCGGGCACGATGCCATGGAAAGTGGTCTTGCTGGGCAGCATCATGTTCTCGGCCAGGCCAAGCTTCTCGAGTGTATCCTTGTACACAATGTTGATGCTGCTGCCGTTGTCGATCAGCACCTTGCTGAACCTCACATTCTTCTCGGGGCCCAGGAAGGTGGGATCCAGCACCAAGGCATAGGTACCCGGATTGGGCATCACCTTGGGGTGATCTGCCCGAGTCCACCTGATCTCCTGGTCACACCAGTACATGTAGTGAGGTACAGCCGGGATCACTGCATTGACCTCCATGGCCCGCCTGTGCTGTGACTGCTTGTCGACTGCCTCGGAAGTGAAGATCATATAGCTCTCATGGTGCTCTTGGTACTGGTTAGGGCCATTGCCCCCGTTGTTGCCATTGTTGCCATTGTTGCCATTGTTGTTGCCCTGATAGTTGTTGTTGCCTCTGTTGTTGTTGTTGCGGTTGTAGTTGTTGTTGTTGTTGCGGTATCTCTCATTGTTGAAGTTCTGGTTGGCTCCTAAAGCCACCTGGTTGACATTCTCTCTTCTCGGATAGACTGGCGGCCGAGCTGCGGGAGCGCGAGTAGGCTGAACAGTGGCATTCGCGGCTGGCAGAGGAGGTGGAGGAGGCAAGCCATCACTCTTGATCACATCCCACCATTCGCATTGCCGAGTAGTGTGGTTCGCAGGCCTTGAGGGGTGATGAGTGTGAAAGCTGCATGGGCCATCCTTCATGTCATCGAAGACAAACTTCTTCGGCTGCTCGGTGTTCCCGCTACCCGGCTGCGCAGTGCGGAACGGTTTCTTGTTGCCTTGGCCCTGGTTCTGGTTCCGCCCGTAGGCTCCAGCAGGTTTTTGCCTTTGGCCACCACCGCCTCCGATATTCACTGCATTCACCTCCTCGGGATCATACCGAGTATCTACTCGGCGCTTGTTGCGGAGCTCGTTGCGCTTGCTGCTGTTGAAGTTTCTTCTCGGCTCAGAGGAATCCATCAGTGGCTGAGTAGGATCACCGAGTGCGTACTGATCCGCAATCTTGATGGTCTCGGCCAGGGTGTTGGGCATCTCCCTCTGCAATCTTTGCCAAAGCATGCTGCCATGTCGGCAACCCTGCGCAAACCAAGTGATGGCCTGCGCCTCATTCACGCCCTCACAGGTGTTCCTCAAGGTGCTCCACCGAGTAAGGTACTCGCGGTCCGTCTCGTCTTCTCGCTGCCGGCAAGCCGACAACTGCTGTGGCCTATTCGGCCTCTTGTAGGTGCTGGTGAAGTTGCTGATGAAGGCATCCGAGAAGTCCAGCCAGCAGTTAATGCTGTTCTTGGGCAAGTTGTTGAGCCAAGTGCGAGCTGGACCCTCTAGCATCTGCGGCACATAGCGCACCGCCCATCTCCTGTTGCCATTCGCGATATGGACCGCGGTGACGTAGTCGTTGAGCCAATCTTCAGGCTTGGTGCTACCATTGTAGCTCTTGGTGCCTCTTGCGAGCTGAAAGCCCTTCACGGACGGCTCGTTCATGATGCGCGGGCCAAAGCACTCGGGGCCAGGAGGACCCGTGCTCTCAAGCCGCGCCGACAAGCTGATACGGTCCAGCTGGTGCCTTACATCTCCAGGCGCCAACTGTCGTGGTGGTGTCACGGCAGATGCCATGGGATGGCTAAAGATGTGGGGACGATGGACGCTGGAGGTGTCCGGGGAGGGATCACGCGACGAGTAGCCGCGTGAGGTAAGATCCACACAACACAAACAACACGATGTACCCAGGTTCAGGGCCCTCGTGAGGAGGTAAAACCCCTACTCCTGCCTTTCTCTATGTATTACGGTGTCTCACCGAGTAGCCACAGTACAAATAGTAACGCTACCGAGTAGCCCCTTGCCCCTCTCCGGGTAGAGCTAGGTCAAGAACTTAGGGTTTCTAGGGTTTCTAGTGAGCCACTATGGGAGCATATGAGCATCTGTGAGTGTGCCTCGCGCAGGAGGCGGCGGTGCACCTTATATACATGGTGCCCAGCCGGATACGTCCAAATCCTAGACAAGTGTCGACATAGTGTCCACACTGTCCTTTCTCCGAGTACCCGCTGACAGCTTTGGTCGTTGGTCTTGGCTGCTTCTGTAAAGTCGTTGGGCAAAACTAGGGGACAGACTGGTATCACTGTACCTAGTCACAGAGTAGGCCCCCCTTATCCTGCCACCGACTGCTTCCATGCTGTCACTGTCAGGCAGGCCGTCCCCACGTGAACAGTAGTTCGAATGCTGCCAAGTACGGACCCAGGATACGTGGGATCCTGTGTCAGAACGGCTCCTTTGACTTCCTGCCCGAGTAGTTTCCCGCCAAATGTTCCCGCCAATTGTACTCGGGCCAAACCTTCTACTCGACATGGTAGAAACTGATTGATATCTCCTTCTGGCCATCTTGAGGTGAGACCGGGTAGCAGTCGACCGGGTAGCGAGTACCCGGTAGTCGGCTACTCGGCCAAACCTCTCTTCTGTACGCGGCCTTTACCACCTGTCTTTACCCTACTCGGGGGTAACCCCCCGACACCGTACTGTCGCGACGTACCGAACCTGGGTAAAATCCCGTGTTCCATATTACTACGCTATCCCGTTACCCCACGTCTCTACCGTAGTCTCATGGCACCCCAGTCTATGAAAACTACTACGATGTCTCGACAGTTGGCGCCCACCGTGGGGCAAACGACGTCAGGCGTGAAGTTCCGATCTGGGATACTAGGCGGAATTGGAAGATCGATCACTGTCGGAAGCTTGGAATTCGACGACGACGTCGGGCGCTTCCTCGACAACGGATCCTACATACCGGCCTAAAACCACCTGGTAAGTGCCTGCGTTTTACCGATTGGATCTGCTAACATCTTTATCAGATTAACCGCGGAAGCAATGGGGTTTTGCGGTGAAAGCAATTATTTCCCGCCCGCCCTATACCCAGTCGAAGACGACTATGATGCCGGATTTTGCTCAGATCGCCGACAAAACAGTGATACGCACTTTATCGGCATGGTGCAATCCGAGATCGCTGAAAACACGGATGACGGAAATCCCGTGCAAGAGGCAGATAACAACATTGACGGAAGATCCGACATCCGTCAACCAGACGATTAACGCGGAAACAGAGTCCGTGCTTGCCGCCATAGAGGCGAGATTGGAGTCGGAAACCGGATCGGATAATTTCGATTCCGAAGACGAGGACGATGATGCCTTCGTAAGAAAAGTTAAGTCCTTTCAAGAAGGGTTCCATGAAGTGCTAATGGCAAAACCAGCCGATACAACGGGTGCCGATAGCCAGGAAAGCCCTAAAACCCCTCCGCCAGCAGAAGAGAGGGAAGACGGAGAAACTTCTCCGATATTCCCTAATGTCAAGGAGATGACAGAGGATGAACCTGTCAAAAAACCTCCGTCTTCCAAGAAAAAGCACCGTGCTTCTAAAAAACTCCAGTACAAACTCCGGAAGAAAAAGTCAGCCGATCTCGCTGATGAAAACCTGGAAGTTGGAGATATTAGTGGCACAAAGCCTACGGAAAAGAAATCTAAGGAAATCACTGCTCCACCAATGACAGAATTGGAAGAGCAAGAACTATTACAAACTCCAGTGGGACCCAATGAACCCCCTGAGAGGCTGGAAGCCAGGAGACAAGCTTTCCAACGGCAACAGCAACATCTGCTTAGATCTCGGCAACATCTCCAACAAACACATAATGACATCAATATCATGAAGGAAGAAATTGAGGAGTACGAGAGAAAGCATAGATCTGCCTTAAAACCTACGAGGCTACCCGGAATTGCAAAACCGGAAGAACTGCCGCCGAAAGAAAGGTTCTATAACCCATCTTGGCAAAAGCAGTTAAACGGCAAAAATGCCAAGGGCGAACCAATATACAAAACCGCAGCTGAAAACGCGGAAGCAGCGTTCGCCATCCTGAACAATGATCTGTACTCCAACGGGGAAAAACTCCAAGGGGTGTATGCTTTCCTAGGAAAAGCATTACAGCAACAACAGCGAGGACAAGAGCGATCAGGGAGGCTGCATGATAATTCCGCCCTCTGCAAAACTGTTACTTGCGCTGCTGGAGCACCTGGACCGGAAGAACCCGGAGATTCGGATAAAAAAGAGGATCCGAGAAAAGACAAGAAAAAACCCGACAACCGGGACGCAGCGTCTAGAACCGGACCTCATCTCCCGAAAGATGGATATAAACCACACGATCGGGAAGACAAACACCGGAATGACGGCAAAATAATGCCACCTCCGAGAAACCCAGCTGAAAAAGCTGGAAGATACGATACACCTCACAGACGTGAAAGATCTCGGACACCGCCCAAAGATAAGGAAAGGTACAGGAGCAGGACTCCACCTAATCCCAGAGGGCGTGACAACGGAAGAGATAGAGATAACCTCGGAAAAGCGCGTCCGCGCAACAATGGAAAAGAAAGGAGCAGATCCCCTTCTGTCCATTCAGCCGGGAGATATTCTGCACACATTGATAGAGCAGAAAAGGATGATCTATACTTTGGTCCTAAGTGTTTTACTGACAGGATCCGAAGGATAACCCTGCATTCTGGCTTCGCCAAAGTTGGTCCAACCTACCAAAAATATACCGGCAGTACAAACCCGGATACCTGGCTTTCAGATTATTATACAGCCGTCCAAATCAACAACGGGACAGACCTGGAAGCTGTCAAGTTTCTTCCCCTAATGTTGCTAGACGGAGCCAGAGATTGGATTAATGGTTTACCATCAAGAACTGTCGACAGTTGGGATGATATGGCGAGAGTATTTACCCAGCATTTTAGGGGAACATACAAACGCCCAAATAGCATCAACCAGCTGAACCGTTGCACCCAATTTGAAGACGAACCATACGTGGATTTCATCTCCAGATGGACTGCAATGAAGAATAGTTGCTCTGGAGTAACTGACGTACAAGCAATGCATGCTTTCGTCAATGGCCTAAAACCCGGACTTGTACCGTTCATGGTTGGTTCTAAAAAGCACAAAGATCTCGGATCTATGCTTACAACCGCTAATGAGCATGCTGCAGCCGAAGATGATATTAGAGCAAGAGGAGGCAATATTGAGTCACTGATACTGGCCAAGAAAACACCTCGTTCTGATAAAAAAGGAACTCCGGAGTCAACAACAAAGCCCAAGGAGGTTAACTTAGCCTTTGGAGGAGAAAAAGGGAACAAGTGGAAAAGCCGCAGTCCGGATCCCATCAATTACACTCCTGAGGAATGGGAGAGAATTAAGTCGGAACCCTGCGTCCACCACTCTCAGTTTGGGAAACCAACCCACACAAACGCGCAATGCCGGCTAAACAAGCATATGAAAGGCAATGCAGGATCCGGAAATAAAGGGAAGGGTTCCAAGAGGAAACCTGCCAAACAAAAACCAGAAGCTGAAAAAGAAGACAGTGAATCGGACACTGATGACAAAATCCAGGAACAGCAGCGAAAAGGCGAACCTAAATTTCCGAGAGTTGACGGAGAAGCAATGTTAACTTTCCTAGCAACCCCGTCAGCAAAGGTGGCCAAAAGGACACTTCGAGAAATAAATGCGGTTGTTCCTGCAACCCCAAAATTCTTGAAGTACTCTAGCACACCGATAATCTGGGATCAGTCAGATCATCCCGGAAATATCCCTGAACCCGGCACACAAGCTCTTGTTGTAAGCCCTATTGTTCAAAACACTAGGCTAAGAAGAGTGCTGATGGACGGAGGATCCAGCATCAATATAATGTACCTGGATACACTGAAGCACTTGAAGATATCCGAGTCCCAACTCAATTACAGCAATATACGCTTCCATGGCATCGTTCCTGGCAGGCAAGCACGATCCCTAGGAGAAATTTCCCTAGATGTCACCTTCGGAGATAAAGATCACTTCCGGCAGGAAAAAGTATCCTTCGAAGTTGTGCCGTTCGAGAGCGTGTATCACGCAATACTCGGACGTCCGGCTTTCGCCAAGTTTATGGCAAGATCTTGCTATATCTACAACAAGCTGAAGATGCCAGGACCCAAAGGAGGAGTAATCACCATTGCCGGTGATTTCAAGCTGGCAAACGAGTTGGAGAAGCAAAACGCCCTTTGCGCTCAAAGAGTTATAGCTCAGGAAGAACTGAAGGAGTTAGCCAAGGAGGTATCGCCGAAAGAAATGCCGGCAGGAAAAGAAACTCGGAAGCCAACAGATAGCTTCAAGGCATCCGAGAATACAAGACAGGTAATCCTAGATCCCAAAGATCCGACAAAATTCGTCGTTGTAGGGACTGGGATGACCGACAAATAGGAAGGCGAGCTCATCAAGTTCCTCCGTGAGAACTGGGATATTTTTGCCTGGTGTCCAGCTGACATGCCAGGCGTACCCAGGGAACTTGCTGAGCACCAACTCAAGGTTATTCCCGGATCAAAACCCGTCAAACAAGGTCTCCGTCGATTTGACGGAAGAAGACGGAAGGCTATTGGCAAGGAAATTATCCGGCTTTTAGCAGCGGATTTTATCAAGGAAGTAATCCATACTGACTGGTCCGCAAATCCGGTATTAGTACCGAAGAAAGACACAACTGCCCTCAGAATGTGTATAGATTACACAGGATTGAACAAGTTATGTCCGAAAGATAGGTTTGCGCTGCCGCGAATCGATCAAATAATAGACGCCACTGCAGGCTCTGAGCTTTTATGCTTTTTGGATGCATACTCCGGGTACCACCAAATACGCATGAAAAAGGAAGATCAAATCAAGACTTCTTTTATAACCCCGTACGGGACGTATTACTATGTAACCATGCCTTTTGGCCTGAAGAACGCAGGTGCAACCAACCAGCGTTGCATGCAACGTTGTTTGCATAGTCAGATTGGCAGAAACATCCATGTTTACGTGGACGATATTGCTGTCGTAACCAAGGAAAAAGATACACTCCTTGAGGATTTGCGAGAAACCTTCGAGAACTTGCGCACTTACAAGATGAAGTTGAATCCATCTAAGTGCGTATTCGGGGTTCCCTCAGGAAAACTTCTGGGTTTCATCGTTTCTCACAGAGGAATAGAAGTTAACCCGGAAAAGATTAAGGCAATCTCGAACATCTCAGAACTTACGTGTGAAAAAGATGTCCCAGAATTGCCGGGTTCCGCCACAGCCATAAAAAGATTTCTTAGTTGGCTGGGGGCTAAAACCTTACCATTTCACAAACTGCTGGAGAAGTTCGACAAGGTCAAGTGGATTGCGGAAGCCTGGGAACACCTAGCAAGTTATGTCCCCTTCTGTACTTAGTTCAAATCTATGTAAACATCTTTTGAGATCATGAAATAAAGTTGTCGGAATGCTGTCATTCATATTTCTTATAAGTGCAAAGTGTTTCCGCCTCATCTATTTCCCAATGATCTTACAAATTTCTCAACGTTAACCCGAATTGTGCTTGCGTACTCGGCGTTACATAACTGAATGATTTTTCAGCCTTTTAACGGCTAAAGGAAACTTGAATTGATTGCGTGCCCAAGTTTCACTTAAAACTTTCCTTGTTTCTCTAAGTCTTATCTGATCGTGCATATGCTGGGTTACTGGAACTAGTTAGTAAAAATGCCTTTAGCATGATTCATGTTTTCGAGTTTCAAAACTGCTTGGTTCGTCCCCAGTTACTCGGCATAACGATTCATAATGCTATTTGAGCCATTTCAAACACTAAGGACAGTTAAAGCATATACACCAGAGAACTTAGAAGATAAAGGAAGGGTAAAATACAAACAACTTGCAAAGTAATTTCATAGTTTAAACTGCAAAAGGCGGAATTTTCATTAATACATAAGAAGCATTACATTTTGGATTACAAATGAAAGAACAGTAATGCTCCTATTGTCTAATTTTTCTATCCAGGTTCCAGGTAACCCTTCAAGAATCCGACTCCTCCTCGCTGCTTTCTTCGTCAGGGATTGGAGGAGCTTCTTCTTCTGGATAGTTGACGGCGACATTTACCATGGCGGCAATCTGGGTGGCGTGGCCCTTAACTTCACCAAAGATGGTGGATCGTTGCGCGTCCGTGTATCCCTGAGGGACACCGGTGACCACACGCCAGGATTTGGCACTAGGGTAGTGCATGCGCATAAGGCCTAAGGCCATGCGCGCGCCACCCCGTGCAGCGGAGCGGAGAATAGACTCCTTGGACTCCGCCACCTCCATGATGATACCCGGAAGTTTTTCAACCTCCGAGCATTCCCCAGATTTATCGGGAAGAAACTTGCCTACTAGCTGCGTTGCAGCAGCCTTCATCAAATTCCATGTCTCCCCGAAAGCTTGGATGCCTGCAGCCCGAGTGCCATCTGGGGTGTCTCCTGTTTGATCCAATAAAACATACAAAAGGGTTAAGCAGACAAACAGAGAAAGCAAAACATGGAAAGATGAGGACAAGGGCAAGAAATTTACCGATGAGTTTGTCGATCTCGAAAACTTCCTCCAGGCGAAGGTTCAGAGCTTCAGTCAAATCCTGAATGGTGGATTTGTCTTTCTCCGCCTGTTCGGAAGCCTTGGAATTAGCCATTCCAAGGGCCAGGTTGCTGGCTTCCAGGTCTTGCTGAGCCTTCACAAGATTCTTGTGAAGCTCAATGTTCTCATTGCGGAGAATTTCGGCGTTGCCAGAATCTTCCGCTGCTTGTTTAGCCTCAGCTAAGGCAGCTGAAAAGCAAGGGAAAATCCGAGTTGATCAATTTCCTCGGGAAAAAACTTAGACAAAGTCTTAAATCGGAAATTTCAAAACGAAAAAGCTTACCTTTCGTTTCCGTCAAAGCGAGCTGAGATGATTCCAGCTCCGCCTCTCTCTCCTCAAGAATAGAAAGAAGACTTCGAACTTCTTTATTCTTGATGGTGAGCTTCCTGAAAACTTCCAGGTTTATGGCCTCGGAGGTTTGCTGAAACACAGCAAGGAAAAGTATGGTTAACAAAAAACATCAAAGCAAAAAAGCATGCATTTTGTTTAATGCTTGGGGGCTAGAGTTACATACCTGGCTCATGCGCTACAAACCCGCTAAGTTTTCTTGGAATTCTTTCGCGTATTCCGCGAAGTGATTTCCGGCTGCGTCCAAGCCGTCATTTATAGCCTTAAAATCCTTGTCAAAGGTGGGGATTTCCTCGTCGAAAGTCCGAGAAGATTTCCCCACCTCTGGGGCCGCCCTTTCCCTCGTGTCCGACTCGGACACAACGGGCTGGCTGGGCTCTGGGGGCTTGGTGGTGGTGGCTGCAGTAGGCTCTTCCGCCATTGTCTGCGGCGTGTCTGGGGCGACGGCGGGAGATGGTTGGCTGCCTCGGTTGGAAGAAGCTCTGAGTTTCTTCAACTTTCTCGGCTTCAAGTTGGAGGGAGGTAGGCTAAAAACCAAAAACCCGGAAAAGGTTAAAACACCGAAGGTGGACGAAAAAGATCCCATAAAAGAAAAAACCCAGATGAAAATAACCTGGAAGTGGCGACGGGGATTCCGTCAAGGTCGATAATTTCATCCGAAGAAATTATCTTCTTGCGTTTGCGCCCACCCGTAGCAGCGGTGCGCAGCGCATCCAGCTCGGCCTCGGAGGCTAACTCCGAGTCTGGAAGATCCACAAGCTGTTGGAAAAACCAATCAGATTCAAAAGGTAGATTATCCAGGAAATGAGATTATACCCAAATAACGGAAAAATTACCTTAGGAGCTGGGTTGTCGGCCGTGTACATAGGCCGACTCTCCGTGTATTGGTCGCGCGATGCGACCAACTGATTGATGCGCCGCCTAAGCTCTTTTGCGGGCCAATCCTTGTCGGTTGTCCGCATTGGATCCTTGGCTCCTGTGTATTCGCACAGGAGACGGCCTCCGTGGTTTGCTAATGGCTGAATCCGTCTATCCAGCCAGCAAAAGACCGTGTCCATACCGGTCAAAGGAGGTTTGGAGGAGGTGAGCTTGGCGATGCGCCTCTTGATCCTTAGCAGATCTGGAGGCAGAACCTGGACGGCCTCTGTCACCCAGTTATCCTGGGGAACAGCGGCGGAGTTCACAAAAGGTGGAACCCCGACGGCCTTTTTAGGAAAAGGCACGTCGGGATGATAGAAAAAAGAACCCGTCCAAAATTTGACGGATTCTGAGGTTTTGATTTTGGGGAACCAATCCTCTCGGAACCTCCGAAGAGTAAAGGAAATGGTTCCACAATTTGGGAGTGCGCCCTCCGAAGAGTTACGCTTCACCCCAAAGCAATACAGCCAAAAATCTAACCTAGGCTCTATTCCTAGGTAACCTTCGAACAAGGCCTGGAAGCCGGCCATGTACAGAATAGAATTGGGAGGAAGGTTGTGAGGCTGGATGTTGTAGTGTGACAGAACCTGGAGGAAGAAAGAGGAAGGTGGCAGTCCCATACCTCGTAGAAGGTGGGAGGCAAGAAGCACCCTTTCGCCCTCTTGTGGCATGGGTTCAGTCTCCTCTTCCGGGAGCCGCCATTTCTTTTTCAGCACCAAACCCTCCTTCTCCAAGTTGGGAAGGAGAGCCGGGGGAATACTGCAGGCACTCCAGTTGCCTGCAGTTTCCTCCTCCTCTTCTGCTCCGGCGGCGGCGGCGGCGGCGGCCTTCGCGGCGGCAAGTTTCTCGCCAAGGAGCTCGATTTTCTCCTCCGCCGTTTCCGGTGCGAACGGCGGGGTTGTCGTGGTGCTTGGGCCCGCTATGTCCGCGGCGGCGGAAGCATTTCCTCCGCCCGCCGCGGACGCCGTGGCCTTTTCCGGCCCGCCGCCGGCATGCTTGGGCGACCCCAGCTGTGGATCTAGGTCGCCCAAAAGCTCGTCGATGGAGGCGCGAGCCGGTGAGGACGACGGAGAGGCCATCTTTTTCGGTGGCGAGTGAGCGCTCCGGCGTGCAAAGGGCTCGTCGGGGCAAGGTCTCGTTCTTGCTCTCGTGCTCGCGTTTGCGTCAATGGCGTGGGCAGTGTGGAGTGAGGAAAGATTTCCGAGGACGACGAGGACGGCTATTTATAGCCTGAAAACCTCTAGATACGCGCCAACGGCTCTTTTGACCGTTGGATGTTCGACGCGTGTCGCTCGCCGGAAAATCCGGGAAACGGAACGACAGAGGAATGATGGCTATCTCCTCGTTTCTCGTGAGAATCTGTCAGAGATACGTTGCAGGGTTTCCCGCGTGAAACCAAGCGGCGCCTGCGTCAGCGTGATTGAGACGCTGATGTCATAAGTTCCTTTTCCGCGAAGGATCGCGAGAAGAAAAGCCGGATTTTCATAGTTCCGAGTTTTATGTTACCATCTCCTTCAAAAGGAAAGAAGAAAGAATCAAGACTGCTGAATCAAGTTTTCCCGGACAAAATGTATTTGACGAAAGGCGGAGTTTCAGAGTTTTGATCCTTCCTGGGGGCTACTGTCGGATATATACTGAATAGGGGTATAGAAGATGGTAGACAAAAGAGCCGGACTACCAGGGTGGCCTACATGGTAATGGGCTTAGGTCCATTGGGCGGCCCAGTAGTCCGACGCGCAGAAGCCGGATTCTAGAAGAACCCGGATCACGGCCCGCGTGAGCTGGCTTGGAGCAGAAGACGGATTTCTTACTTTCCAAGTTACAAGTTAAACGTAGTCTTCTAGGTTTCTGGTTCTGTAAGCCCTAATCCGGCTATTATATAAAGCCGGACGGGAGATAGATTTCATAAGTTCTTTTAGCTCCAAGGTTCTAGGTTCAAGCTCAAGCCTTACGCAACTCGCCGGGAAGTTCATCCTCGACGAGTAGCTAGATCTATCCCCTTACATTGTAACCTTATTATACGGGCTTTAGTCCCACATAGTGAGAAGTGCAGGAGTAGGTACGCCGTACTGTCGCGACGTACCGAACCTGGGTAAAATCCCGTGTTCCATATTACTACGCTATCCCGTTACCCCACGTCTCTACCGTAGTCTCATGGCACCCCAGTCTATGAAAACTACTACGATGTCTCGACAATATCTCTAGACAAAACTCGCGAGTGCGTAGCTCCTGCCACTCGGTTATACGATGTACACACATCCCCTCCCTGGATCGTTCGGCCGACTAGGCACATCCGGATGCCGTATTCTTTCGAATACGAAGGTAAGACCCAAAAGATCTCTCTTGTGGGCCTGGAATCGCACTCAAGCCGCGTCCTTCGGTAAATTTCCGTGTCAACAACACGAAGAAAAATCCTAGCGGACGCGCCGGGTACCCCTATAGGTTAAATTCGACTCGATAAGACCTCTACGGCCCAGTCGCAATGATCACCTCATCGGATTCGAGTCGGAGGTCTCGTGTAGGCCATAACTATTTTTGCCCTAGATGCAATTAATTGGCCCTGAGCTTTCGGGCGAGCCAAGCAACTGAGCCATATCCTTCTACGAAAACAACCAAAAAATACAGGCACTTTCATCACTCGATACTCGGGTATAAAAACTCATCACACAGGGTACACGCCCTCCAAACGGAAAACGATTGAAACAATCAGCCGAAGGAATTCAAGGCAAGACTTTGAGCCTCTACCCGACAAGAAAATCTCAATCTAGTAAACGCTCGGGGGCTACTGACGAAGGGATGAACCCTGGACCTATCGGGTAAGGATACCCGGTCCAAGGCCCAAGACCTAAGCCCAAGAGGAGATGACGTATACTATTCTAGAAGGCCCAAGTTAGGAAACATTTAACCGACTTTAGGTTAGGGTTTGAGTCCCCCCCCCCCCCCCCCCCGGGTACGGTTTGGGACTGACCACCTATATAAGGCCAGGAGAACCACCAGGAGGGGGACAAGCAATATCGCCCCACCAAAGCCTCGCGACCGAGATCATACTATCGACTTGAGCAACTCCCCATTGTAACCGATCTACTCGTGAATACAGATCGACAGAAGCAGCAGTAAGGGTTTTACCTCTACGAGGGCCCCGTACCTGGGTAAATTGTGCCCCCTGTTTAGCCGACGATTGTCACCAACGCCCACAGGTTCTCCTAATCGAAACCCTATGGGTTCACCCGAGGGACTTGTTGAGATGCAGATTCGACAGGAGTTCACCCCGTCATGGCTTGTTCTTGGCCACGACAGGCCCGCCTGGCCCGCGACAGACCCAGATCGGGCCCGACTCGGTGCGCCGTTGGCAAGAGAGCTTCCGCACCGCCTCCTGGAAGATCCCATGCCCGCCGGAGATCCTTGCCAAGCTGCCCACCACGACGCCAGAGGGCCGCGCCCGCCACCCCGCTCGCCGAGGGCGTCGCCTGTCCCAGCCTCCAGAGCCCGCACCATAGCTACCGCGAGAGGGGAGAAGGAGAAGATCACGTCACCGCTGGCTCCGCGCGGGCCTAGCCTGGCGGCGCATGCCGGCGACGGTAGGGAGGAGGGGCAGGAGGGGCGGACTGGCTGTGGCGATGACATGGGGTGTCTCCGTCGCCCGTGCGTGGGGCAGCGCAAGATGCGAGACGTGTTTCGGTGTCACTCTTCCTAACTAGTAACGTGTGATTAAACTAGTTATTCATGAATAGGCCAGGACAATTTCAGAATTTAGTTAGTCTTTGGGGCTGAACCCAATATAAACTCCAACAATCCCCACAAAGTGTCATTGACATATCTCATAATCCCAGTTCCAAAACATTGTTTATATACCGGTGTTTAGTGGGGATTGTTAAGTTTAACTTCAACTTGTGATATTATGCTACATTAGTTCACAACTTGAATAGTGGAGTACACCTTGAATTACAAGTTTGTTGTGACAACAGTTTCAAACTACGTTTAGACCGATACTAGGCCGCTGCAAGGCTTCCCTGCGGGTGGAGTGTATACGTCATATTCCGGATGCCTTTCATGGGTTTAAAAGAGATCACCCGATTCTCATAGACATCGGCGTTTAACAGTCAGACTCGTATAGGTGAGTTCCTCAGGATATGTTCTGCAGGACACATCTTTGCTTATATAAATAAGCCACTTGGAACACATTAAGACAAATGTTAACTTACCATACAGATTAGGAGAGTATTGCATCTTCGCGGAGTGGAATAAAAAATAAGAATATATACTCTCTTCTCAGCTGACCAACAGTTTGTCTCACACTTCTACTTCACGGGATCTCCCATCACATAGAGAACGTTACCACCATGGACAAATCATACCATGGGTCTCAAACCTATCTCACTCGATGCATTATCTATCACGTTATGTGATAAACCCTTCGCAAAGGGATCTACCAAGTTTATAGATGTTTGGATATAATCCAACGCAATAACTCCAAAAAAAATTCAATTTACTGACAGGTTTCAATTTCCTCTTCACATGTCTTGATATTATCATTAGAACGGGTCACCTCGATGATCACAGCTCATTGGGAATGCGGGTATTGGTTTTTCAACCACAGGCAGGTCCATCAAAAACTCACGAAACCACTATGCTTCAACAGTGATTGTATGATGTAGACGTAATCACACGCTCGTTGGGAAACTCCAAGAGAAACGTATGATGTAGTCTAACAGAAATTTTTTCCTGTTTAAGAAACCCGAGTTATCAATCCATTAAGACTTTGTTGTATCGAAGAAGGTTGCATGCATGGTTCACTGTAACGGCTCTCTATATGAGCAGCAAAAGCAGATACATTTCGCCGCTATACCAAACCAATGGTCCCGATCGACATGTTGACCCCTCGACGGTTAATTAGCATGCACCGGTGGTGGTGTTCGGCGTCGGCGAGGACCGGCAGAGCGGGCAGCTAGGCCGGCGCCGCAACCAGTCGTCGACGCAGCATCGGTGGTACACGTGTCGACAACCGGGCAGCCACCGGAGCTCGTCGCCCTCCGCGTACTCCGCCAGACACACCGCGCACTGCGTGCCGATGACGCCGTCCGCCGCCTTCTCCTCCTCCTCCGGCGTCGCCCGTTCACCGGTGGCCTGGCCCTCATCCCGCCTCGTCTTGGTGTACACCGTGGTCGGGTACGTGGCCAGGATGGCCTCGTTAATCCCAGTGGCAGCGGCACACCCTCGGCCACGCCCGAGCTCCACGTCCTGGTCGCCGATGGACGAACGGTGCGCCCGGTTGGCGTAGAGGAAGGTGACGGCGGAGAGCGCGAGGAGCAGGGTCACGGAGGCGCCGACGAGCAGCACAGTGGAGGGGCCGGAGCCGGACATGCTGGGTGGTTAGTCGGCCACAGCACTCCACAACCTGATCGACCCTCCCACAGAGATGTACTACAACTAGGACAAAATCTTAATTCTGCTGGTCAAGAAGAAGAAGAAGATGAAGCCATGAAGGTGACACGATCAGATCTCTGGTGTCGCCGTGCATGACTACATACTCGTTATATACCAACGGATTGGCCCCAAAGTAGCACAAGGTAATGGGCATGGCCAATTAATTAATCTCGCGTCGCATGATTCGACTCTTGCAGTTTCTGGTCAACGATTCATGTGTGAGACCAAGCACACTGTGAGAGAAAAGCGATTCCAACGCCACATTCATCCGGTTCAATACATTGCAGCGAATCGGTTCATTCCTAGTTTTGATCCGCTTCTTGCATGCGCATGTGGGACCATGTGACAGATTTGTGAGTGAGAGACTAGAAAAAAGAAAGAAAAAAGTGGGGGCCAGTAAAATGACTACCGATTCTACACACTGCAGTACTTTTGCACGATTCAAAGAATCGTTGGAGCCGGCGTCACAGTGTGGCCGGTCTGACACTACGCCGAATCTTGTACGACCATCTTGCTTGTTGTAGCGACTTGGACAGAATAAACAAGCCTGCACAATGATTGGCCTAGCTTCGTGTGTTTAGCCTGAAAAAAGGGCCTTTCTACCGTTCGCAACCTGTTGGTTGCACCTTCAAAACCCAGGGTTTTTCTTAGTACTAGCCGTGTCTCGTCAAATTTTCACCGGTCAAGAAGTAATATTCATTAGTTCCTAAATATAAGATGTTTAAACCATTTCACATGTTTGACTAGATACAGATTTAAATGAGTGCAAATACGTGCTAAAATGTGTCTAGATACATCTAAATATATGTGAATCTAAGAAAGAGCTAAAACATCTTATATTTAAAATACAAGTTTTAGAGTGATTGGTAATTTTAACAATCGTCCATCTAGCTCAATCTAACGGACATAAAATAGGAGGTACCAGGCTTTAAGTACTTGAAAGTACCATTTATTTTAATTAATTAAAGGTTACTTAGTTAATTGGCCCCACCTGTCACTCTCCTCCATGCGATTCTTCTCACCTCCCTAATGCACCTGCCCAGCTTCGTCTTATGGCAGTTGCGCCACGTGGAGAGCACCGCCCTCGACATGCCCGTGAGGATCGGGTACGTGAGCAGAGCAGGCCTAGAAGGAACTAGTCGAGGATCAACAGCGGGCGCTCATGCCCCGGCGACGGTTGGTGCGCAGAAAAGCAGCACATATGCATGCCGGCGACAGCGAGGAGGCCCGCAAGTAGCGGTAGGCACGCCGCGTCCGTCAACCACGCGATCCATCCTCCGCCAGCGATATGCCAAGGCTAAGCAGGCTCCACCGTCGTGCCGTCGCCATCATAACTCATAAGCCGAGCCTCCGGCATCAACTTCTTTTATGTTTGCCGTCATGACCGCGGCGGCGGCGGTGGCTGCCTTGTTCAGACGCATATTCTGGTTCTTCAGTGCCTTGAGCTGGAGAGCGTGCGGGAACAAAGTGCAAGAAGCGGTCAATCCCATCCGGCCATCCGAGAGTGCCACTACTACTTAGCTCAGCCCTTCAATGGCGACTCCCACGTAACTAGCTCTTGAGAAGGTTGACCCTGGCGAATGCATCCTCCTGCTCCTACTCGTCGAGGAACTTCCCCAGTGCCACATTCTCCTTGAGTGACACTTGCAGCCAGTGGCGGAGCTAGTGTACAACGGTTGGGTTCACATGAACCCAATAAATTTTAGAATCCTTCACTAGACTAGTCTCTATCTCTGCCAAGTAGTGTGAGATTACACCATAAACAAGTGAACTGAACCCAACGACCAAAGACTCTACCTTCGCCGCTACTTGCAGCCACTCCTCTAGGTTCATGTTCTCCCAAACGACCCTCTCCATCTGCCCCTTCGTCTCCCCCACTAGCCGATCGAGTTGCCCCAGGAAATTCTCAAAAAATCAGAGCACGCTAATTGATTCGGAGCAGGGACCGCCTGTCGATTGCTAATCAGTTGAGCTCTCTGTCGGCGGCGGCGGCGAGGAAGGGCACGGGAAAGGCGAGGAAATCCACTGCCTAGAGCATGGCCTCGCAGCCACGCCGGCGGCCATGGCAAGCTGCCTAAACGAGTGAGCATCACGCCACCACAGAGCAAGGCAAAGAAGGCATGCGATGGAGGATGTCAACTCAGCTCACCACCCCTCATGTTCTTCTCTCTGGCCTCTACTGATTAGCCAGCTCCTCTCACCGAAGATCAAGCGGAGTCAGAGTTCGCTGCGCTAGTTAGCCCAGACCGTGGAGAAGTGCCCCGGCGAAGCCATAGACGAAGGAACGGTCTCTTGACTGATTTAATTTAGTACGTAGTACTATTCATTAACCTTTAAATGGACCGTCAGAATTAATCAGCGGGGAGGTACCTGAAAGTACTCGTGGTACCTCTCCAATCACCATACTAGGCGGCTGTTCAGGCAGGCGCTCTTGGTGGGATAATATGTGAGTAAGTGCACCAGTAGGTACCGTGCTATCCTGACCATCCATATGTGTGGGATCCGAGTACTAACCAGGTCGTTGCATGTCACTAAGTGAATAATAGGAGAGAGAAATATGTGATTAGAGGCCATGGTTCCTGGGATGACATGCACTGTGTTGCTGTTGCTTTTCATTCCAAGGGTGAAGACAAAGGATACATACAAAAATGCATGGGAACTCACAGCCACAGTGCATGCGCTGCAGTAGCAGCTGTCAGGTGACCACACGAAATAAACTTTGTGCAGCTTGCGGTTTTCTATTGAATTTTTATTTTTTTTCTCATACTAAATTATTATATTATTTAAACTTTAACTAACAAAAACTAGCTTTATCGAAGAAAAAATTATCTATTATTTCTTTAATGTTTGCTTCTTGCTATTTTTTCTTATAGAACAAGAAGTTTATTTCATTCATAGAGAGTTTACATTTTCTCTTATAGAACAGGAAGTTTATTTTATCCATAGTGAGTTTTCATATAGAATACATAAACTTGCTTTATAGAATCTGAGTTTTTATATAGAACACAGGTGGTTTCGTATACAAAATATTAGTTTCATGCTATTTTCTTACAGATTTTGGTTAGTGATAATGAAACAGTAAACATTAACTCTTAACATGGAAAATATATATCTAAACATAGGGGCATCTGCCATGTTTTAAAAAACCTATTTTTAAATCTTAAGAAAACTTGGAAAAAAATTGCGGGTATAGATATCTATGTTCTAAGCGCGCACAGGAATACGTGTGATAAAAATAAATTTTTTTACTGATCTATGTCAAAAAGACAAAACTGTGTCGGTGAAAAAAAAATTGTAGCAACAAAATTTGACTTATTTCTGGAGGCATAATAAAAAAAGTTATGTTTTCACAAAATCTTGTGCCGCAAACATATTTTGTCGAGATGTACACGTAAAAAATTTCGTTCGAATTTTTTGAACATTTAAAATCTTTTAAAACACATTTTTAAAAACATGGGCAGATGGTGTTCAGATCGTCCACTCTTGGAAAGATTTCCTATGAAAATATGTGTTGTCTAAAATCTTGCTTTGTACATATGTCTAAAACTTGAATCTGTTTTCAAATAAAAATATTCACGCCTAAATTCTTATGGCGCACATATATTTCAACATGAATATGTTTTTAAAAAGCAAGTTTATGTGTGTCTTCTCTGCTAATCAATTACTCACTTGGTGTTTTGATTTTCTATAAAAACGTTGATGGGCCCGCCACTTCCTGAGCATGCGCATGCATTTGCTAGCAAACAAAAGATACAGTACTGTTTCTGAAATCTTATTACTGTGCAGCTTTAACAAATGATGACAATCTGGCTCATATCTCCAAGCGCACATGCATGAGAATATATGGCTGAGATAGAAAGGTACCTACGCCTAAGAGCATCCACAGTGTTGCCAAAGCCAAATTCGCCACATAGATTTATTTGGCATTAGAGTTAAACTTGCTATGTTATCTACAATGTGTCAAAGCCAATGCCAAATGCCAAATTCCCTTAGTGTGTGGCCCACCATGTATAAAGTAATAATAAACTATTTAGGGCTGCATACTCTCTCTCTCTAGTCTCACTCCTCTATCCAACTATTTTATTCACTTAAAAAAATTTGGCATTGGATCTTCTAGTTGCTCCTATGCCAAATTATTTGGCTTTGGCACCTCTACAATGTAGGGAACCGGGTATTTGGCTTTTGGCATCGGTTCTCTACATTGTAGAGGTGCCAAATCTTGATACCAAAGCCAAATAATTTGGCATAGGAGCAACTAGAAGATCCAATGCCAAATTCTTTTAATTGAATAAAATAGTAGAATGGAGGGGTGGGACTAGAGAGAGTGTGTGCAGCCCAAAATAGTTTATTATTACTTTATACATGATGGGCCACACAATAGGGGGATTTGGCATTTGGCATTGGTTTTGACACATTGTAGATAACATATCAAGTTTAGCCCTAATGCCAAATAAATCTATGTGGCAAATTTGGCTTTGGCAACACTGTGGATGCTCTAAGGTTACCAAATCCGTGTTCGCTCTTGGTGCCTCCGTCTCCGATGTGGAGGTGCGTGTGCGTCAGCCATTCAGCCTACACATTTTCGGGTCGTTCGAGGTGAGATGTCGCCATGATCTCCACAATGCTGCCATGTGAGTTTGATGGTATGCGTATATATATTTGCATTTTGGCCTCGCTGGTTCTTTTGTTTTAACACTGATAGTGCCAGATTTTGTGATTTTGTTCCATATGTTAATCTGGCCTTTCCTAGGTTGGTTCGCGGGTCCTCTGACCCGCCGTTGTCCCGCGACTCTGGCCACCGGCCCCGACTCCACCCGGCCTCTAGACGCGTCGCTGCCTCTCCCCTCCCCCTCGTTAGTCGTTCCTCGTCGAGGTACACGCGAGGGCGCCGCATCGGACTAGATCGAGGAGGAGCGCAGTACTGTGCGGGCGGGCAACGCCAAGGGCCCATGCATGAAGGAAAGTACAAATAACGTTTGTGCAATCTCTATTCCCCTGCAACAAGAACTTGGACCATATACCCAGCCATTACATCTACATGATTTGTTTACACTTGTGTCTTTTTTCCCTCTCCGTTACTGGATTTCGGCTGTTTGCATTATTTTAATGCAGATGTCGGGTGTATTTGCTTTTTCATAAGTAATAAAAACCCTTTATCAAGAAAGAAAAATATACCCAGCCATTCATTTGTACAGAGAAAACATATAAATACAAACTAGGTTCTGTCAGATTTTGTTCCATGTCCATATGATTTCTGTTTTCTTTATATGTGTCTTCTTTAAGAACTTATTGGTCGTGCAATCTATCATCCCGCTTTACATGGCTAAAATCTGCTTATTTTAAGTGGGCATCAAGATCATACTACGGTAGCGGTGGCAGTTCAATGGCTTATGTAGTCACTGCCGATCATTTTGAGAAGAAATCTGCTAGCTTTGCTTCTCTAACAAAGCATTGTTTTCTTCTTTTGTCTTTCCTACGTATCCAACACTTTATTTGCTGAAATCGTAAGTAGGTTTGTTTAGATCAAAATAATTGTCACGAAAACAAGGCAATCAGTAAAAAGAAAGGCATTTTCTTCTATATGTAATTGCATATGTACCTCTTTTATTCCCTCAACAATTAGTCTTAAGGTCATTGGATTCTCAATATGCATTTGTTTATCTTGTAGAAAAAGGCTAATGTATTCCTTTAGTTTGTTAGTGCTTTATCATATTCAGTTGAAGAAAATGATCCATTGGGTGTTAAAGCTATAGTCTCACTACTATATTTTATTATGTAAGCGGTCTAGAGTTCACTTCGTCCATTATCATTCAGTCATTGTAACATACATTTTGTGTTAAGGGACTATTCTAAGAGCATATCTTAGATCATTGTTTGCATCCTGAAACATAATCCGGTTAAGGGAATCTCTTAGAGCATAGATTGCATCATGAAAGATATTTTGTTTTTTCAGATTTTCTTATTCGGTTAATCAATGAGATACTATCTCTCTCTCCCTTTTTACATATACACTTTACCATAGGGCTTCTTGGACCTACGGGTGTGTGTTGCTTCACTGGCATGTTGGCCCTTCATGTCCGTTTGTATGATCTTGCCATGTTGCTCAGTTGCTCACTACAGCACCTACTCCTTCCAGAGTTGATATTTTGGCAGCGTCTCTACTTAGAAAAAAAAGGAAAGACCCTACAAGTCAAAACTTTGGGCCAGTGTCTAACATTTAAGGATTTCTTAAATTATTATTGTTTTGTGTGTGTTTCTCATTTATATTGGTCTTTCATCTCATTTGACATACAGAGGGATGATTAGCACTGTCATTTCCACATCTTTATCGTTATTAATTTAGTCTACCAGGATTGGTAGAACGGTCTACAGATATGGCATGCAATATTGTTTCAATTTTGACTCCATCAGAACTAATTTATGCATATAATATGGTCCCTAGGTTTTATATGTAATCTATGACGACTAAAAATATATTTCCATCATGAGGTTTAACCCTGCAATGATCAGTTTGGACGTTTGGTGATGATTGAATTTCAGCTTGAAGAAATAAAGCATTGGTTTGTATCATTTCTTTTTTGAACGGTAGGGAGGATGCTGCCCTACTTGATATACGAGAATGCATACACGATAAAACTTCATGGTTTAGATAACGAAAACAATACACTAATTACATTCAAGCTATCTTTAAGAGTTAAGATGATCGGTGAAATAGCAGTAGCTTTTAGTCGACGTAGGTTCTACATTGTTTCCATAAGTGTTTATTTTGGGTGATTTTCTCAAATCGGAATGCGGTGATTTTCTGAAATCGAAATGACTTCTCTACGAGTAAAGTTTTGTGCGTCCAAAATACTAAGTAGATATGGAAACTGTTTTTGTTACGACAACGTGATGCGAACGAGTCTGATATATTTCAATACCATGTTTCCTGACATGCGAGTTTGGCATTTACAAGTTGTTTTAAATTCTTAATCAGGCTATCAAAACAAATTGTTGATAGCACGCAACATTCAGATTAAAACAACGATGCATCCATCTCACTGAACAGGTAATGGAAGAACGGAAGGCAAACGGCACGACGAAGCGCACTATTCCATCTAGTACATGCTAAGTTTCGTGGTGAAATGACATTAAGTATGCTCCATGAAAAAAATATACAAAACAGTGATCTAAAAAATATAATTTGGAATCCTGTTTTGTCCACCAATTTTTTTTCGAGAGAGCACTACGAATGCCTTTTCAGCATTAAACATGACACACATGTACGTAGGAGGAAGCATCAAGGCTGCAAGAGAGAAGAGAATTGAACAAAATGACATAATAACACACGTTAATGACCAGGACTCCACGTTAATGCCCATGGAATTAACTAGAGATCAAATAACTAATTAACTAGGGGAATATCCTTGAAACTAATTAGCCCCGAGGATATCATTCAAATGAAAGAAGGGGAAAATACAATAAGGCTTAATCAAAGGTCTGGGAAAAATGCACATTCTATTTAGCCCTATAATTTTATTTCCAAACCATGCAGGTGAACTGCATGTGATGAATTCAGAAGAGAGCATCCATAGAAGGCCGAGAAAGTTACAACTTGTTACAAACGAATATGAAATTTAGGGAAAAGAGAGAAAACAGCCCCCAAAACTTAAATGACCTCTAGACTGCCCAACTACCTATCAACTGAGCTTATTCTTTCTGAAAATTAGTTACACTAGTGGAAATAGGGCCAACCATCCCGGTTGGTAAGCCCCATTTGTCCCGGTTGTGCAACCGGGATGGGCCAGCCAGGACAAATGGCCCATAGCCATTCCTCCGGTTGTACCAGCACCCGGGATGGTTAGGGGTGTCCCACGTGGCAGGCGAGGCGCCATTCTGGCAGGGACTATTCATCCCTGTTCTTACCACGAACAGGGATGAATGCCCCTTCTGCCGCGGCAACACTTTTGCCTTTTTCTCTGCCACGACAGAGTTTTTATTTTTTGTGTTTATTATCTTCGTTTATGTTTTGCGATCCCTGGACCTCCCGGTGGCCCCTCCCTGGACCTCCCGGATCCCATGAGAAGAGAGGAGCCCTGGTGGCCCCTCCCCGGATCCCAGGAGAAGAGAGGAGCCCGGTGTCCCTTCCCCGGACATCCCGGATCCCACGAGAAGAGACGAGCCCCGATGGCCCCTCCCGGGACACCTCCTGGATCCCACGAGATGAGACGAGCCTCGGTGGCCCCTCCCCGGACCTCCGGATCCCACGAGTGACTAAGTAATGCATATATATATAACAAAAGAAGGAACACTTATATTACAGAATCAAAGTATATTGAGCATATTACATGACCGATGGAATGAACTACAAAATCAAATTCATTAACAAGCGGCTCTATAGTACTCTCCATTTACATTTAGGACCTTTGCATCTAAGAAGCCCGCAATTTCCTCCTGAATTACTCATATGCGGTCCCTTGGTAGAAGACCGTCCCGGAGCCGTTCGATATAATATAAAGAAGAGTGGTCAATATATATTAATGAAAGTAAGTAACTAAAATAGATGATAATAAGAAAAATTGACGACTGACGTACATGAAGTTTGTTGAAATCTCTGCCCTTGGGACAGGTTGTCTAACGAATGAACTCGCAGACGTAGTATCTACACAAGTGATTCCCGTGTCCTTGTTGCAAGTACTTTACGAGAACATGGTTTCAATCAAAATAATAATCAACCGGCCATGATAATGGTATCACACTAGAATCAAGGAGATGCGCAGATCTAGATAGTAGTACTTACTTGCACAATATCAAATGTAAGCTCTGATTTCCATTCACCAGGAGACTTTTTTGTGAACCTCTTCCAAACGCTGCCCGGGAAAGAAAAAGAATAAAAAGAGTTAGTAATTACTTGATATCCGAAAATGAAACAAAGTAGTTGATATATATAGTGCCATATATAAAAATTGAAATTACCGCTAGATCATTTCCTGCATGTCCACCCACATCGCTAGGGGTTTACGTTTTGGGTCCATTACGAGTGCTTTTCTGTTGTCAACTTGGAAGATTAGCAGAATATAGTGCAAGCTGCGCACGCAGAACTCATCAATTATACACTGAACATCGAGTATTAAGAAAAACAGAATGTGTACAACACAGTAACACTCACCCGAAGTTGTAAGGAAATAGTATTTCCCGTCGGTGTTGTTGAAACCTTATTGCCCTCAGAAGGTTATCTTCTGTATCCTTGGCAAATAGCTCAAGAGTCTTAGGATTAACAAACTATGGGTCAATGAACCCAATATCATAGATTTGTCCGCTTTTCCATTCGAGAATCTTCATTCTGCAATTATAATATAATGAGTGTACTATATATATATATGAATATGCAATGAACGAGGTGAGCTAGCTAGAGACTTAATTAGAGAAATAAGTACTTACAGACAATAGGCACTAACGATAGATTTGTCGAGGGCCTGCTGCTGGAATAACTGAAACAATTCGAAAAATTGAATCAGAACCAGTCCATCTCCGTACCAGTAGTGCTCGTCTCTAACTCCGAGCAATATCCAGTCCTGAGATTTCTGAGCGGCTTCCATATACCAATTGTGCACTCTTCGCATTTTGGTTGGTAGATCCTTTACCTCCTCGGGTTTGACGAGAGGATTCCCGTGCCGGTATTCGTACGCACATTCAGCAGCGGGGAAGTAGTCTATTGTTTGCATATTCTCAGCAATGGACAAACCCGCAGCAGCTGCCCTTAGTCCATACAATTCTTTAAACTCCGGATAAATTTGTTCGTCAGCATTAGTGCTCGGCCCCACCTGGGTATTAGAAATCACTTTGAGCGGTGATGGCTAGGTTGAGGCTCCAAGTGCAGAGTGTGTAGCTAGTGGCAAGCCTTCTTCCCCACGAGGGTGACTCGAGGGTTTATATCGAACTCTTGGGGAGCCAGTATTTCAGCAATTGTCTTCCAAGCTTCCTCCAAGATCCTGCAAACAAGTAGAGAATTTTTTGCCCTCAACCTCACCAAGTGGTTGTCAAGCACAAGGTGTGAGACTTCTAAATTGCAATGCAAAACTGAAAGTAAATGTGCAATAATTAAATCTACTACTAAATGCAAATGAGAAAATAAATATGCAATGGATTGTTTTTGTATTTTTGTGATGCAAGTGGTGATGGACATAATGTAAATTCGAATTGGAGATGCAAGTAAAGTAAAGTGCAAGTAAAGTAAATTGCAGCAAAGTAACTAGAGTGTTTTCTTATAATTAAAATAGGACCGGGGTTCATGGTTTCACACTTGCATTCTCTCAAATAAAGTGGTAGACGGTGGACATAAAGAATTAAATGTGAGATTACAATAACATGTTTAACATTGAGTACTTTCATATGGGCATCACGTCCTAGCATAGAGATCTCTACGGTCATATTGATCCCTCTTATACTCCACCAAGATGCGAAATAAATCATAACACCTCGATAATTAAGGAAAAACCAGATTATAGCTTTAAGCAATGTGACATGAAGTTGAAGTAAGAACTTGCTAGATCTAGTCATGGAGATTGATTAGTGTCACTTCAAATCCCCGGTAACAAGGTACTCCTTTTTATCCCTAGTGAGGTAACTAAGAAAGGTTTAACACAACCTAAGTGGATCGCTGAACTTCTGTCACTTTCACAGCACTAGCCACCCCCCCCCCCCCCCCGTTACTCCAACTAATGCACCCATCACCCCACACACGCTCTCAATAACTAGATTGATCAAAGCTATCAAATAAGAACGGGGTACATAAGATACATCTACTCAAATAACTCAAAAGAAACAATTGCAATCTCAGATTCAATAACTCATAGAAAAGATCCACCACATAGGAATTACAACGGTGCCTGTAATCATGTGAGGCAGCTCATACAGATCTATTTAGTGAAGCACATAGAGAGAGATATACAAGTGCTACTTCCACAAACCCATAGCCCTGGGGTGGACTACTCCCTCTTCATGGAGATGTCGATGGAGATGACGTTGGAGGGGTAGAAGATCACACCGGCGGCGCCCCGCCGGAGTTTTCCCCCTCCAATCTGGAACTTCTGGTCTCTGTTTCGGTGTTTCGGTGTTTCGGCGGCGCTCTCCTCCGTAAGGGTACGGGGCACCCTTTTTATAGTCGGTTTTAGGTCAAGACGGAGTCAGTAAGTCGAAGATGGAAGGAATTGGGGCCACAGGGGCCAAAAGGGGGCCTCTCACGCGGCCAAGGAATGTAGCCGCGTGGAGGGTCCTCTTTTGGGCCTCCTTGCCCAATTCTCGTGGATCCTTCGCCCGCAAGTCTTCTCCTTCCAAGAAAATGACCCCCGCAGATTTTCAGGTGATTTCGCGGAAGTTTGCCCCCTGAAACGTCAAAAATATAGAGAACGGGATTTCTGACAGGAAGGGTTAATTCCATAAAAGTTGGGGGACTTTGTAATTTAACCCCAAAATACAATAAAACATTGAATTATACCCTTATATGATGCAATATGTAATAGAAAACCATGTGAAAATATGCAAAATTCATCTATGCATTTTACATGCATCAACATCCCCAAGCTTAACCCATGCTCGTCCTCGAGTATGAAGGTGATAAAACTAAGATGGGTTTTGCATATTGAAACAATCATGGGATATCAAGGAGGATTATTCATGCTACATATAATCAAATGATTAATACTAGAAATGAGTAGCAATATACAATTCATGTTGTAAGAAATATCAAATATGCAAGAAAAGATGCTTCATGAAAGTTCACAAAGTGTATAATGAAATAAAAGCACTATGGACCAAATGCATACACAAAATGAAAAATAAAATCCTATATTGGTCAAAGAATAGCATAATGGAGAATAGAAAATATGGTGGACACTTTGGAGAAAATTGAGTAGAGGTAAAACATGATCAAGTCTTATTTAGCCTCTAAATTATTCAACTAAAATTACTAATTGAAATGTGGTATCCATTGATCTAGGACTCTCATTGCCCATTTATCACTAGCATCTTAAAATTGTGAGTATTGAAGTAATGAGAATGACAAGGTGGTTGAAAGCCTCATGCCCCATGAGTGTTAAAACCTACTCCATGATTACTCAACTTAAGATTCCTAATAAGCTTTGTACAATCATAATAAGTATTAATGACATCATAGAGAACCGCAAAGAGGTACCTCTTGCCCCATGACATGGAAACAAGCCCATGTTACAATGACAAGATGAACAAACGGAGTAGACTCATCATCCTTTTTATTTTCATTCACTATTATGCATAGCTTCTTATTTATTATAGGATGTGTTGTAGAGTCACTCAAGCTGTAAGTAAATTTCCACCATGATAAAGCATGGCTTGGGTTAGCGGCCCAATGCGTTTCTCTAGTCATATAGATACTTACTAATCAAAACTTACTATTCCTCTATTTCATTTCGGCATGGCAGGAGTCCAAAAACAAAAGTACATGGTATCAACCAAATGTATTTTTTTTGTGCAATGTTGAAAGCTTTCCGGTGATACACGTTTATAGTTATCTCCCAACCACACACTTGTCAAACGCAAAACTTGTGGCTCCCATTATTGGGTCATGTTTATTAGATGCATAAAAAGTAAAGTGTGCCTTCAAAAGTTCGTGAGAGTCCTACCCAAGTTCAACCCATGACAATTAATAAAGTGAATATCTTAATTTAGAACATAAATAACACAATAACATGGTGAACATACTCGGAATAGCAATGAAGCTAATAGGAATATATGGTGGACTCACTGGAAATACTTGGCTAAGGAATGTTGGAAACAAGTTTTTACTTGTTGAAAATTTTAAATTTTTGGGCTAGCAAGAGGGAGATAGTTGACCAGCTACTATGCATGCATATGTCCATAGAACTACTCATTTCATGACAAACTAAATAAACCAGCAATTAACATCAAGGACATGAATAAGAGATAGCTCAAGACAACATTATTGCAAATTTCTACACATAAAAAGCCTATAAATCATGCAAACATATATAGCTCTTCAAATCAACCATGGCATCCCTATTCCAAGTCATAATACTAGCATCCAATACATTACAACCCCAAACTCCAGTAGCTCAATCTCATATAAAATGATGGTGGTGGTCTTATCAAAACAAAAATAAAAACAAAAACTAGACGCTTCAAGTCTCTACGATAAATGCTTTGCTTAGAAAAACAGAAAGTAGACGTGTGCTAACCAAAAGAGTGTAGCTCCAGTGGGGTGTTCATCAAATCCCCAAGCTTATGGCTTTCACCATTCTTGGATGTCTTGAGGCGCAGCTCCTCTATTCACTGTGAAAAAACTTCATAAAACATGCTTCTCCCATTCTTTTTATGTGGGGTGAGATTAGCAAGGACAAACAAATCACATGCTTGCTGTGCAAAATTCCAAATCAAATACTCCAGTAGATATACAATAAGGTTCATTATGTTGTATATTCACTCTCTTGCTTGAAAGAATCATGGAAATTCGATTCCCAAGCCCAAAGAGTGCATAAAACAAAAGATGGCAGAATCTGTCCAGAAAAGCAACAGAACCAAAACGAATGTTTCTTCCTAAGCTAGACTCGTCAAAAAATTAAGCCAATTTTTGTGCTTACAGAGGACGAAAATTTGCAGAATATACTAAAAAATTAGCTCAATCTGACATACCAATAAAAAACGTAAAATCATACGGTGAGCAGACTCGTGCTGAAACAGAAATTTCATGCACTAGGATAGCAACTTATAAGTCCAAATGGGTTTGACTTGACTCTTTATTGAAAACTCCAGAACTAAAACAAAAAAACTAATCTCTTGAGACAGAAAGAGGACACTAGGAAAATCCAAACAAAAACAACCGGGTTGCCTCCCGTAAAGCGCTTTCTTTATAGCCATATAGCTAGGCTTTATTTACTTGATAATCAAGAGGGATAAAGCTCATGAGGGAGCTTGTTCTTCAGCGTGCCCCTCTTCCTTGGGAAGTGCTCCATGCTTTTCTTGTGAGGGAACTGAAACTTGAAATTCCCTTCCTTGGAGTCTATGATTGCACCTTTAGTATGAATAAAAGGTCTACCCAAAATAATAGGACTAGGGGATTTATCCCCCATATCCATAATAATGAAATCAGTGGGTACGAAAGTCATGTGCAATTCAATCATAACATCTTTTACTTGTCCTAAAGCATGTTTAGTATAGTTATCAGCAAGAACAAATTCACTTGAGCACTTTTCTAAATTTTCTAGTTCTAGCAATTGATATAATTCTTTAGAGAGTACCGATACACTAGAACCTAGATCTAACATAGCATGGTGAATTTCTTTTCCAATTGAAACTAGCACCTTGGGGATCCATGCATCCCCAAGCTTAGGAGGTATCATGGCCTCATTCTTGTACCTAGCAATTTTTTCTTGCAAGACATGATTAGCAATATAAGATCTAAAGCCAGGTTGATTAACATTTATAGTGGGATCACTAGCAAATTTTTGTAGAGTAGCAATAAGTTCTTGCAAGCTACTTTTTTCTAAATCAAGCAATGGATCCTTAATTTCAGTAAGCATCATAATTTCCTCTACTTTACTCCCTAATTTAGCTAGCATGCTTGATTCATGCGGACTAATTTCATCTTTGCTAGCAAGATAAGACATATATGGAAGTAATTATTCAGGGTACTTCACTATTTCATTCGAAGTTTCTTCTAAGCTAGTAGGGACACGCTCACTTGTATTCTCAGCAATATGATCAATATTTTCAATAATAGGAGCAGCAATAGTAATAGAATTCATTCCTACACTAGGTTGTGCTTGTGGCTTTCGTGCTGACATGCTTAATAGAGTTGCTTGATTATCAGCTAATTTTGACAATGCTTTATCTAAATTCGAAGATTGAAGTTGCAATCCTTTAATATCACTACTAATGGATGCAATAGACTTATTTAACTCATGTATCATAGCATTGTGACTAGCAACTTGTTCCATAAGCAATTTATTAGATTCAGAAATTTCACTAGAAGGCTTCCACTTATTTTCATTAGCATTAGGATATGGAACAAAAGGTTTATTTGGCACATAAGGAGGTTTACTATATGAATTGTAAGCATTACCAAAACCATTGCTACCATAATTCCTATCAAATTTAACATCCACACTTTCAGAATTACTACAAACTAGCTCCTTTAAAGGCACATTCTCCATATTTTGTTTATTAATAAAAGCAAGAATAGTGTCCATTTTAGAAGACAAATCATTGGTTTCTTCAATTGAGTTTATTTTCTTAGTGGGATTGGGTGCTCTTTCAGTATTCCATTGACTATAATTTTGCAATATGCTTTCTAATATGCTCTTAGCCTCACCTACAGTTTTACTCATAAAGGCACCTCCAGCAGCAGAATCAAGTATATTTCTAGACATGTAGTTTAGACCATTATAAAAAGTGTGTAGTATGGTCCATTCATTTACTCCATGTGATGGGCATGTTCTAAGCATTAATTTAATTCTATCCCATGCCATGGCTACATGTTCGTTATCATTTTGCCTAAATGAGAGGATATTATTCCTATTTTGCAAAATTTTAACGGGAGGATAATATTTCTTAATGAAAGGTTCTTTTAAATCATCCCAAGACTTTATACTAGTTGTAGGTAGTGAAAGTAACCATTCTTTAGCCTTTCCTCTACGTGAAAAAGGAAATAATTTCAGTTTTAAAACATTACTTTCCACATTTTTAAATTTTTGCATATCACATATTTCCATGAAATCATGAAGATGCATAGAGGCATCCTCCATAGAACTACCACCAAATTGCTCTCTAGTAATTAAATTCAATAAACTAGGACTTACTTCATAGCTTTCAGCTTGTATTTCAGGTGTCGTAATTGGCCTAGCAATGAATTGGTCATTGGGTGTATTTGTGTAGTCACTTAATTTAGTTCTATCACCCATTTTAACAGTTTTTATGTAGTTTTTAATTTTTCATGCAAAATGAAAAGTAAAGTAACTAGGAAAATTCGAAATACTAAAATAAACTAGATACCTAAATGCAAAACTAAAATGCAGACTAAAATAAAATATGCAAGACAAAACAAAAACAAGAACAAAAACAAAACAAAAACAAAAACAAGACAAGAAACAAAATAATCTACTTGAAAGAAGGTGGAGATAGAAAGGACGGTACTCACGTAGGTGCAACCTCCCCAAGCTTAGGTGTTTGCACACCTTGTTGGTGATGAAGACTTCTTGTGAGCTCCCTTGGACAACTCCTTCACCTATGGCTCCCCGGCAACGGCGCCAGAAAAACGGTTGATGGCTAGGTTGAGACTCCAAGTGCAGAGTGTGTAGCTAGTGGCAAGCCTTCTTACCCACGAGGGTGACTCGAGGGTTTATATCGAACTCTTGGGGAGCCAGTATTTCAGCAGTTGTCTTCCAAGCTTCCTCCAGAATCCTGCAAACAAGTAGAGAATTTTGTGCCCTCAACCTCACCAAGTGTTTGTCAAGCACAAGGTGTGAGACTTCTAAATTGCAATGCAAAACTGAAAGTAAATGTGCAATAATTAAATCTACTACTAAATGCAAATGAGAAAATAAATATGCAATGGATTGTTTTTTTATTTTTGTGATGCAAGTGGTAAATGGAGATAATGTAAATTCGAATTGGAGATGCAAGTAAAGTAAAGTGCAAGTAAAGTAAATTGCAGCAAAGTAACTAGAGTGTTTTCTTATAATTAAAATAGGACCGGGGTTCATGGTTTCACACTTGCATTCTCTCAAATAAAGTGGTAGACGGTGGACATAAAGAATTAAATGTGAGATTACAATAACATGTTTAACATTGAGTACTTTCATATGGGCATCAAGTCCTAGCATAGAGATCTCTACGGTCATATTGATCCCTCTTATACTCCACCAAGATGCGAAATAAATCATAACACCTCGATAATTAAGGAAAACCAGATTATAACTTTAAGCAATGTGACATGAAGTTGAAGTAAGAACTTGCTAGATCTAGTCATGGAGATTTATTAGTGTCACTTCAAATCCCCGGTAACAAGGTACTCCTTTTTATCCCTAGTGAGGTAACTAAGAAAGGTTTAACAAAACCTAAGTGGATCGCTGAACTTCTGTCACTTTCACAGCACTAGCCACCCCCCGTTACTCCAACTAATGCACCCATCACCCCACACACGCTCTCAAGAACTAGATTGATCAAAGCTAGCAAATAAGAACGGGGTACATAAGATACATCTACTCAAATAACTCAAGAGAAACAATTGCAATCTCAGATTCAATAACTCATAGAAAAGATCCACCACATAGGAATTACAACGGTGCCCGTAATCATGTGAGGCAGCTCATACGGATCTAATTAGTGAAGCACATAGAGAGAGATATACAAGTGCTACTTCCACAAACCCATAGCCCTGGGGTGGACTACTCCCTCTTAATGGAGATGTCGATGGAGATAACATTGGAGGGGTAGGAGATCACACCGGCGGCGCCCCGCCGGAGTTTTCCCCCTCCAATCTAGAACTTCTGGTCTCTGTTTCGGTGTTTCGGCGGCGCTCTCCTCCGTAAGGGTATGGGGGACCCTTTTTATAGTCGGTTTTAGGTCAAGACGGAGTCGGTAAGTCGAAGATGGAAGGAATTGGGGCCACAGGGGCCAAAAGGGGGCCTCTCACGCGGCCAAGGAATCTGGCCGCGTCGAGGGTTCTCTTTTGGGCCTCCTTGCCTAATTCTCGTGGATCCTTCGCCCGCAAGTATTCTCCTTCCAAGAAAATGACCCCCGCAGATTTTCAGGTGATTTTGTGGAAGTTTGCCCCCTGAAACGTCAAAAATATAGAAAACGGGGTTTCTGACAGGCAGGGTTAATTCCATAAAAGTTGGGGGACTTTGTAATTTAACCCCAAAATACTATAAAACATTGAATTATACCCTTATATGATGCAATATGTAATATAAAACCATGTGAAAATATGCAAAATTCATCTATGCATTTTACATGCATCAACATCCCCAAGCTTAACCCATGCTCGTCCTCGAGTATGAAGGTGATAAAGCTAAGATGGGTTTTGCATATTGAAACAATCATGGGATATCAAGGAGGATTATTCATGCTACATATAATCAAATGATTAATACTAGAAATGAGTAGCAATATACAATTCATGTTGTAAGAAATATCAAATATGCAAGCAAAGATGCTTCATGAAATTTCACAAAGTGTATAATGAAATAAAAGCACTATGGACCAAATGCATACACAAAATGAAAAATACAATCCTATATTGGTCAAAGAATAGCATAATGGAGAATAGAAAATATGGTGGACACTTTGGAGAAAATTGAGTAGAGGTAAAACATGATCAAGTCTTATTTAGCCTCTAAATTATTCAACTAAAATTACTAATTGAAATGTGGTATCCATTGATCTAGGACTCTCATTGCCCCTTTATCACTAGCATCTTAAAATTGATTTATTTTGTTTTCCATTGTTTCCTTTTTGGGTTCTCTTGTTTTATTTTGTTTTGTATTGTTTCCTTTATGTTTTCTATTGTTTTATTTTGTTTTCTCTTGTTTCCTTTTTGTGTTCTCTTGTTTTATTTTATTTTCTATTGTTTCCTTTATGTTTTATATTGTTTTATTTTCTTTTCTCTTGTTTCCTTTTTGTGTTATCTTGTTTTATTTTGTTTTCTATTGTTTCCTTTATGTTTTCTACTGTTTCCTTTATGTTTTCCACTATTTCCTTTATGTTCTCTATTGTTTCCTTTCTGTTTTCTATTGTTTATTTCAAATAATAACTCCACAAATTTCAAATACAGAACAAGGTACATTAAATTTATAATAAGTGCACATCAGACCAGTTGATCCATGCATATACATGGTATAAAACCTTTTGTCAAACCTTCAAGGGGGGATGTAGAACAAAACAATCAGTATCGCCATCATACTCCCTAACCGTGGCTCTTGAGTGCATATATGCATATCATAAGAACGGTTGGACGTATGATGGTGAATCTGGATGATTTGTATTCGGTCGATGAAGTGAATGATGTATCAAACCTTTTGTCAAACCTTAAAGGGGGGATGTAGAACAAAACATTCAGTATCGCCAGCATACAGCCCCACCGTGGCTACTGAGTGCATATAGGCATACCAAGTGCACGGTAGGACGTATGCTGGCGAATCCGGATGATTTGTATTTGTTCGACGAAATGACTGATGTATGAAGGTGGGCTATATAAAGGGTCCTCTGGCTCACGAAGTGTTGTGCTAGGGTTTTGATCCAGCGGTTAAGAAACACCCATGATCCAATGGCTCACAACCGCTCGAAAGAAATACACCGTACCCCTGATTGAACAGCTCACAACAGCTCGAAAGAAACACACACCTGATCCAACGACTCACAAGCGCTTGAAAGAAACACACGATCCGTATGATTCTTTCTGATTGGTCCCAACAAAATCCTAACCATTTAGTCCCTGTTGGTAAAACAGGCCGAGACTAAAGGGACGATCCGTTTCTCTACGAAACCCGAACCATTTCGTCCCGGTTGGTAAAACAGGTCGGGACTAAAAGGGTCTGTTTCTTCTCACTATATATATGTATGCATTGCCACTATTGGCATAAACACATATAAACTCACCACTCTCTCATGGCTTCTACCGTACCCACTCTAACCTTCCTCCAGGCGGAGGCACTTTCCGCCTCGAACTACCCCTGCCCGCCCGGCTACAACTTTCCCGCCGGTTGGATGCTGAGCGCCGGAGGAGTGCCGGCGGCCATCACCAACCACTACTACCACGAGCTCACGCCGGAGAAGCGGAGGAATCCCAGTTGGTATCCTGACTAGCACCCTACTTGGGACGCCTTCTTCATTAATCGGCGTGAGAGTGCGCTCGCCAGGTACGAGGAGAACGGCCCGCCTACTGCGAACTTCAACGAGACCGGTCGTCAGCTATGGTGGGGCTGCAGATGGACTCTTCAGAGCGACATGAACTACATCAGGGCCGGCGATAACCCCCACCTGCTCTACCTCTCGCCCAGTCCTGGCGTCGTGATCCTCCCAGGGAGTCCAGAGCACCGTCCGACGATAGTGACAACGACACCAGCGACTACGACGACTACGAGTCGGAATACTATAGGCCTAGGCAAGAGTATGACTAGTAGATCAGATCCAGTCTTGCCATTATGTAGATTTATGCTCTCCGTTTCTTGCCATTATGTACTGCCTTTTTTTATCTATCCAAGATGCATGTCTGTGTGCAATATGGGTGCGAGCGACGGTGCGACAACAAATACATAAGCTCTATAAAAGGAGATATCACCCTTCGTTTCAACCGAAACCCTAGAATGTTAGAAGGAGATAGAAAGTTTTTGTGAGCACTTTTTCAACAGAACTATGTCATGTATTCCACGTTTATTATTACACATCACCAACAACATCTCTATCTAGTATTCTTAATTTTCTTCGTGTAGAGCTGGTCCATGAACCCTATGTCCCTTGCTTATGATCGCTTCGGCTGTAACCATGGAGCATCTTCATTATTTAAAGGGATGGTTGGGCCAGCTTTCACTGTGAAGGGTGGAATTTCAACAAACTTATTATAATCTTCTGACATGTCTGTCTTGTCCTCGATTCCCATGAAGTTTCTTTTCCATGAAAGAACTATGTGACTCTTCGGCTCATCGTATGATGTATTTATTTGCTTATTTTTTCTTTTTTCCGTCTGGAGGACATGTCCTTCACATAGAAGACCTGAGCCACATAATTGGCTAGGACGAATGGTTCATCATTGTAACCAATATTGTTGAGATCCACTGTTGTCATTCCGTAAAGCGGGTCTATCTTTACCCCTTCTCCATTCAGGTTGACCCATTTGCACTTCAAAAAAGGGACCTTAAAATAAGGTCCCAAGTCAAGTTCCCATATCTCCTCTATGTAACCATAGTATGTGTCATTTTTTCATTCTCGTTTGTTGTATCAAAGCGGACACCACTGTTTTGGTTGGTGCTCTTCTTATCTTGGGCGATCGTGTAAAATGTATTCCCATTTATCTCGTATCCTTGAAAACTCCCAATAGTCGAAGATGGTGACCCAACCAACATGTACAACTGATCTTCAACAGTGGTGTCATTTATAAGATGTTTTTGCAACCAACTTCTGGAAGTCTCCATGTGTTTGCGTTTAATCTATGAGTCATCCTTCCCCGGGTTTGTGGAGCGTACAATATTCTTGTGTTCCTCGAGATACGGAGCCACGAAGATGGAATTTTATAGAACTGTGTAGTGTTCTTTAGTGAAAGAATTCCCGTCCCTGGGTATCATTGTTTTCTTTCCCGGCGTTCTTTTCCCCCTCAGTCTCCCTTCATGCCGCGATTCAGGAACACCAATCGTCTTAAGGTCAGGAATAAAGTCAACACAGAACCCAATGACCTCCTCTGTTACATAGCCCTTCGAGATGCTTCCTTCTGGCCTAGCACGGTTATGAACATATTTCTTCAAGACTCCCATGAACCTCTCAAAGGGGAACATATTGTGTAGAAATACTGGACCGAGAATATGAATCTCTTCACATAGGTGATCCAGGAGATGAGTCATAATGTTAAAGAAGGATGGTGGGAACACCAACTCAAAACTAACAAGACACTGGACCACATCCCTCTGTAATCTTGCCAGAATTTCTGGATCGATTACCTTCTGAGATATTGCGTTGAGGAATGCACATAGCTTCACAATGGGTACTCGAACATTTTCCGGTAGAAGCCCCCTCAATGCAATCGGAAGCAACTGCGTCATAATCACGTGGCAGTCATGAGACTTCAGGTTTTGGAATTTTTTCTCTACCATGTTTATTATCCCCTTTATATTCGACGAGAAGCCAGACGAAACCTTGATACTGTAAAGGACTTCCAAAAATATTCCCTTCTCTGCTTTGGTAAGAGCCTAGCTGCTTAAGTAATGGTGCCATGTATCTGTGTGCTTGTTGCTTGTGTCTTTCATATGTTGTTGGTCCTCCCGTGCTTCTGGCGTATCTTTTGACTTCCCATACACGCCCAGGAAGCATAGCAGGTTGACGCAGAGATTCTTTGTCAAGTGCATCACGTCGAATTAAGAGCGAACCTCTAGAACTTTCCAATAGGGTAGCTCCCAAAATATAGAATTCTTCTTCCACATGGGTGCGCGCTTATCAGGGTCGTTCGGAACAGGTTGGCTGCCATCACCCTTCCCAAAGATTACTTTCAAGTCCTTGACCATATCGAATACATCATTACCACTACGGAGGTCGGGCTTCTTCCGGGTATATGCCTCACCTATGAAATGCTTCCCTCCTTTCTTTCTTACGGGATGCTTGATCGGAAAAAATCTACGATGCCCCATGTATACTATCATTTTACATTTATCCAAATAAACACTGTCAGTCTTATCTAAACAGTGTGTGCATGCATTGTATCCCTTGTTTGTATGTCCGGAAATGTTACTAAGAGCAGGCCAATCATTGATGGTTACAAAAAGCAACGCCCGTAGGTCAAATGGCTTTTGTTCGTTCTCATCCCACACACATAAACCTGGTTTGCCCCACAATTGTAAGAGTTCTTCCACTAACGGCTATAGATACACATCAATGTCGTTGCCAAGTTGCCTCGGGCCTTGGATGAGAACTGGCATCATAATGAACTTGCGATTCATGCACAACCAAGGAGAAAGATTGTACATACATAGAGTCACGGGCCAGGTGCTATGACTGGAGCTCTGCTCCCCAAAAGGATTAAAGCCATCTGTACTGGCAATGACATGTGGCTTTTCTATTTTTACAGAAAAAACCCCTCTATTTATCTGTATGGCTGTAGTGTCCTTCCACCGATTCCCTACCGACTAAGCGACCTAGAGAGAAGAAACAACGTCGAGCGGAGCTGTCTCAGGGCACAGCTGCACGGCCTTGGCCTGCAAGCTTCATCACCTCCAGGTCGCCGTCTGTTCTAGAACAGCCGCCCAAGTTGGAAAATGAAGCGGCTCCAACCATGGGGATTGACGTCAGGTGATAGACATGAGTCAGCCATGGAAATCTGAGAAAGTGTTGGAAAGTCTATAATGTCGGAAGGTTGGAGAGTACATGGCCATATATTCTGTGATGTTCGGTGCACATTGCAAAGTGCGGGTTTACAAGGTGCAAAAGGAGGCGGAAGGGATCTTTGTGCACCGACGGCACGCCAGACGGACGATGTACAACGGGTGGCAGGCGGCTTGTTGCCGTCGAAGGTGCCACCCACCGCCCCCGGCGCCGTGCCCGCTTTGGTCGCGCTAGTGGGACGCCTCCACGCCGCCTTCGAGGAGCACGGCTGGACGCCCGATGCCAACCCCTTGTG